>CM077167.1:155922779-156105970 GCA_039583875.1 Platanthera guangdongensis
TTAAAGCAAAGGCTCTCTTAGTTTCGGAAGGCGGTATTAGAAAATAGTAATAAACAGTAAGAAATGCAATAACAGAAAAGAAATTTTATTGCATAAACGCACGAAAACAGTCGGAAAACGCATCATACACAAACACTCATTCCCAATTAAAAAATAAAATAATAAAAAATTGGAGCCTCCCGAATTTCCTCTCTCCCTCCTCTAAATTTAGAGGAGGAGAGAGAGTATCTCTATTTTTTTGCTAGTTTTGACCATCGGTCTGAGGGAAATCATGCCGTTTTTTGGAGTTTGATGAATGTTGATTCATTTGGGGTCCGAGGGAGGTAAATTGCAGGAAATCAGACGGACGAGATCCACTGCACTTTACCGTAAAGTGCGATCTAATGGATGTGATTGCGCTGAGATGCGTGCACATCTCAGCGTGTAACACCCCCTATCTGTCACATAACATATAGCAGTAGGTCCGGCCGGGGCCCGACGCCATATACCACAGACAGACCGGGTGGTTACTCAATGGAAACCATCCAACCAATCCAACGTCCTATGCAAAGCATTCTAGCGGAAGCAGTTTTAAAAGTTGCAATTAAAATAACCCAGCAATAAGCTTGAATGTCCACTAACAAGCCAAATAGGAATGAGTACATACACAAGTACTGGCCTTAAGCCTTACAAACGGTTTTCTCTTATTACATGTTTTCCATACCACGGCACGCAGGCCGGTCATTACATGAACAAAAGCAAGTAAACACCCAATTAGGCCTTGAGGGCCGGTTTCGCAATTTTGGCTTGCCCGCTATTGACCGCTTGGTCCAGCAGCACCTGCAAGCAACAAACCACCGCACGGTGGCAAACAAAAGCAACGGTCAGCAATGCTGACCAAATTATAATGATCCCGCCCCCAATTCGGGCGGCGATGCTCCTTCCCTGCACTTATTAGCATAACCAAGCAGTGTATAATATACATTTCATCACAGGCGTAGGCTCACACGTCCACATACCACGTGCACTCAGGGCACATTCTCGGTGAACACGGTCAAAGCCCGCCGACTCACCACCGTCCCCAGGACGGCCCAACAATGAGCAATTTGTCTTCCCGGCATGGGTCACGGTAATTTAAACCATAGACCGCCGAAGACCCTCATCTATGCCAACGGCTCTAATCCGAACGACATAAAACGGGTACAGTTCCATCTAACTCGTGCTCACATCGCAACGTTAATTTAAAACAAATGCGCAGGTCAAACTTCTCCCGAGTCCCGTTTCTGTTACATAATTCACATAACCCGGTTATGTTCAAGTTGACTCTCAGGCCACCAAGTTGACAAGATCACGTATCCGCTCAGTTTTCCGGGTGCACCTTAGGGTTAATCCCCAAGGTTCCCTGTTGCCATCTACCACGTAGAAAACCCAAAAAACAAACATTCGCACGGATTCTTATCCGGCATTTATGCAATGCAACATCACCGATCCAGACCAACATGTCCGGATAGGCTTCACACATCATATCTATGTCCGTTCTCGATTACGGACTCTACACAATGGGTACTTCACATATCTACCCGAAGGAACGCCTCCAACTCACCGCAAACTCGCGAGAGCGGGCTTCCTATGCAAAAGAAGGAGAGCTTCACATGCTCAAGTAGAGAATCGTTACCCTAGCGTTCTTCCTTGGCTCCATGGAAAAGTACGCGGATGAAAAGCACCGCAATCTTCTTCCCTTCGTAGCTCCGAAGTCGGCTCGCGATTTGGAGCTCTAAAACTCCTCCAAAGACTGGATCTAAGCTTCTTCTTCCTCCTTTGCTCTCCCCTCTCTCTAGGATTTAGACAGAGAACCACGGCAGGAAAAATAATGGTTCTGAAACCCTTTCTCTCGGGTATAATCCTTTCAGGATAACCACAGCCGTCGGATCCCACCAAAAAGGGATGCACGGATACGATCCAGGTCTGACCTGGACGAATAGGGTTAAACACCGCATGGATCACCAATCCAGAGCAAGGCACGTCCGCGGCCAATTAAATTGTGTTAGGACATTTAGTCAACTCCCGCCAAAACCCCTGCGTTAACACTCCGCGTCAACCGGGTCAGACACGCCAGAATTAGCCTCGCGCTCGACGATCGTCGAACCAAGATCGTCGACCGCTGCCAGATCGTCGAACGAAGATCAATAGCCCGATCGTTAAACGCAAAACTCTGGCCAAATCATCGAACGCGCGGCCCGATCGTCGAACCCACGGCCCGATCGTCGAACCCAGAAAACTGCCTGTTCGACGAACACGCGGCCCGATCGTCGAACCCAGAGAGCTGCCTGTGCGACGAACACACGACCCGATCGTCGAACCCAGAAAGCTGGCCCAATCGTCGAACACAGATAGATTGGCAATCGTCGAACGCAAGCATTTTGACCAGATCGTTCGACCGCTGCTCGAACAATCGTCGAACCCAGTTTTCTGCCTGACGTTTTGCCAACTTTGAACTACCCCGACCACGCCCTGGACCGGACCGCCCGTGTCCAGGGGCCCGTTGTTTTTTGCTGCTCGACGATTGTCGAAACCAATTTCGTCGACCTCTCGGCCAAATCGTCGAAACCAACACGACACGCCCTGGGACACGCCCGTGTCCCGGGCCGTGTACCTCCTGCCAAATTTCAAATTTGGCCCGGAACGTCTCCCGTCGCTCTTTTGAGTTTCGGGGCGTTACACAGCACACATATCTCAAAGCAGTGCGCAAGAGATTAAAGCGTGCACACATCTCCGCGCGAGCTGAGATGCACTCACACCCGTTAGATCTCACGCACTGCACGGTGCAGTACATTTCCTGCACTGCACCACCCCCGGACCCATCTATTTGAGATGCTCTAAAAAGAGAAACTAAAGATTAGAGAGAGAATTGAAATTTAAAAGAAGAAAAGTTTTCATCATCCCACTCTTATATTGATTGAGAAGCTGGAAAAAATATGTCAAAATTGTCTTATGACCGTTTGATTTTTTATATTTTTTAATAATAAGGTCAAACGGCTATCAAGCTGTTTGACCTTATTAAAATAATAAAAAAATTATAAAAAGTTATGGCCAAATCGCAAAGGTAAAACCGCTGACTTATAAATCATATTATTATATAACAAGAGATTCCTGCATAGGCTAGGCTAGCCTAGACGGGAATCAATTATTCAATTTATTTGCAGCATGGCAATGTCAGAGGCTAATAAATGCAGCACAATGTGCTGCACCAGTACATGTCAGAAGTACATGTGCTACTCGTAAGGGCGGATCCCGGATTTTTGATCGATCCGGGTACCAAATAAAAAATTTATGATTGCGGTTTATATATAAACCGCAATTTATATTAGTATTCAGGTACAATAGACTGCGGTTTATATATAAATCACAGTTTATTAGACTGCGGTTTATATATAAACAGCAGTATATTCTAGGGAAATCCAACCCGCATGTAGTAAACCGTGATTATTTGGACACGGGCACGTGCCCGGATGTGCCCATACATGGGTCCGCCCCTGGCTACTCGCCTGCCCATTTATTTTGGGCCAGACCTAATGTGGGCTTTAGGTCGGGCCCTGCCCGGTTCAAGCTCAGGCTGCTAGGTGCCTGGTCCAATGCCTGGGGCTGACCCGGACCTCGCTATAGGCCTGCCTGCGATCAATATGGTGGCCTTATAAGGTCCCCCTAGGTCCGGCATGGGCCCGTTTCGGTCCTAACTGGGCCCAAATCTAATTGAGCTCAGACCCGGGCCGGGCAACACGGGCGAGAGCTAAATTTACACCCATACTAGGCGAGATTTTTTTGCTGCTGAGCCCAAAGCTAACCGAGCCCAGGCCAGGCCCCAACGTCCACTAGAAATAGATCATGCATATCAAGGCCTGAAAATTGGGTTTGATCAGGCTTTGATCGGGCTTTAATCAGTGCCCGGCCAGATCTTTTAAATATTTATAAAAAATATTTATTAAAAAATATCATTTTAAATCAATATGGAAAAAAACTAATAAAAGCTTTAATTAAAATAGGGAATTGATATACGCAAACCTCCATCCGCTATCCGCAAACCGGGTAAAGTAGTTTTTTAGGGTTTTATTTTTTTATATCCGCAAACAATGATGGGGAAGGTTTGCATCTATCTCCACCCAACAGCAGCCATTTTGGGGGTCAAGATGATCCCAAATCGAAAAGTGATCAACACGAAAGTTGTAGATCTCGGCGAGACGAACAAATTTCATGTTGACCAATTTTTGATATGGAGCCGTCTTGGACCTCGATTTGGGCCCCGAAATCGGGGGCGGCGGAACTGCTACAGTAAACCGTTCCGCCGCCCCCGATTTCGGGGCCCAAATCGAGAACCAAGACGGCTCCATATCAAAAAGTGGTCAACATAAAAGTTGTTCGTCTCGCCGAGATCTACAACTTTCGTGGTGATCACTTTTCGATTTGGGACCATCTTGACCACCAAAATGACTTGCCCGTACACCATGACTCTTTTTCTCCTTGCTTATAATATAAAGATAATAAATAATAAGTAGGGGCTTGCATGCTTGGAGGCGTCGAAGAAGGTGACTGAGAACCCATGTATGCAAATGTGGTGGTCGGGCTCCATGTTGACGAATCTGACTCGTATGCGAACTTTCGTCGCGACAACACGATATTGCCTATAATTGGAGAGTGCATTACAACGAACGGTTGCAAGGACCACCGCCGGCAACGGGACCAAGTACATTACTGACATTGGATAATTGATAATGAAAAGTGGTATGCAAACATTTTTTATGCAATTTCACTTAAAGTTTTTTTTCAAATGCTAATGTTACAACTATTAATATTAATTTTTCTGCATATGCAGACAAAAACACTGACAAAATACAGTGACAGATTAGGCCAAAAAGCAATGCTAAATATTTTCAAGGCAACTTTAGAGGCTAGTCACGACTTCTTTTGACTTCTTTTCAAGGCAACTATTAATATTGATATCTTCTTCATTTTTGCAGGCTAAAACATCGGTGTGGAGCAATGTCATATTAGGCTACAATCATAACTTCTTTTGAATGTTAACTATGTTCGTATGTACTTTAGAAAAACTAAAATTAATTACATTATGATGATATTTTGGGAAGTTTATTAATATCTATGTATTTGTGGTCTCATTATTGCGCCTAACAATTATGTTTGCGGATAACAAATTTATAAAACAGTGTTTTGCGGATAACAATTATGTTTGCGGATAGTTAATTTGAAAAACATTGGTTTGCGAATATCAAATGTTTGCGGATAGCGAAAAGTGGTTTGCGTATATCAATTCCCTTAAAATAAGGCCAAACGGACTCATGAGTTATGACTGTTAGGCACTTAGGCCTTATATAAACAAATAAATAAATTCATTATATATATATATAATTAAAGTTAAATGGTCTTATAGCTGTTTGGCCTTAACTTTATGTTTTGATTTATTTTTTAATTTATGTAATATAAAATAATAATATATAAGATATTATAGAACTATAATAAATTAATAATATCATATTATAATTATATATGATAATATTATTACTTAATACTTATTATATGACGAAGAATAATAAAATTATAAATTTAAATTTATGAATAAAAGTTAAATATTTAAATTAAAATTGAACACAAATAAAAAATAAAAATTGGCTTTACTAAAGATAAAATTACAATATTTACATAAAATTATAATATATTAAGATAATTATCTCAAATATTACAAATTATAAAATATTACATCAAATTTATTTTTATATGCAAATTACAAATTGAAGCATACATAAATGAAATTTACTCTTCTTCGGTGATATTCAACGCACTCATATCTTCCTTCAAGCTTTGAAGTGCTCGTCTCAACTTGCGAAATATGTTGTGTTTATTTCATCGCGTCATGATAGTCCTTATAGCGAGATCTTTGCTCATTCAATATCCTCCCACTCACAGAAAAAATAGATTCTAAAGTTGTGGTGCTTGCTTGAATTGTTAGAATATCATAGAGTCATAATCGACATAATATGATAATTTCGAGTTGTAAATTCTCACCATTCTAAAATATTCAAAGTATCAATTTTGTTCAGACTCATAAGATCACGAAATGTTGTTGATATATATAATCTGAATTCTTTTTTAATAAAATTGTCACTCAAGCTTCATTTCGTGATATAATGTTGTTAAGTATATATTTTTCATTTTTGATTGATGGAACTTGAGCAACTTTTTGGTGAGGTATTGAGTCATATATTTTATAGTAATAATTATAACATTGCGTAAAAATATTATTAAAATATGTTAGAGATAAATGTGTATTTGTGTTGCTCGTTGAATCTACATATAAGCAACCGTTAATACATTCTATTAAATTATAACCCCCTCCTACATTAATTGTTTGGTTTAATACAGCGTGAACAATAAATATTAATAGCAATTTTTAATAATATTTTAAAATTTTCTTTCATTACTTCAATTTTTAATTGCATGTGGCAAAATAAAAAAAAATTGCATATGAAAACTTTTGCAATAACTACAAATTTTTTAAGAACTGCACAACTACTCCACTACTAGTATGGTAATAAACACCTGATAATGCTACCATTCCTTTATAAAAATTACAATAAATTTAAATAAGATTCAATAATTTTCTAATCTTGTTTATCTAAATTATGCATGCATTGTAATACTAGATAAAATTTCATAAGCAAAGTTTTTGTCTCACAGCTATTTTTAACATTTTATATGTTGAGTTCAAACGGACGAGCATATCAAATTCGGATTTAAAATATTTTTTACATTGCGAATGAACAAATTTTTTAAAATCTTATTTCTTTTTATTAGAACCATAGATAAATCTATTCAACTCCTTAATTTTTGATGGGTTCCACCATCATTTATAAGTAAGGCTCCCCCATGATCTCCCCCCAAAATGAGAGATCATGTGGTTGACTAGTCAACCCCACCTCAAATGATGAGGAAAACATGGGGGTGGGGCTCACTCCCTCTCCCCACTTAGGAAAAACACCCCCATTAGGGGTAACCGTCGGCCGGCCGCCACCGCCGCCACCGGCTGGCCGCTGCCGACAGGCCGCCGCCATCGTGAGGCCTCCACCGACCGGGAAGCAGTCGCTGCCAAGCCGCAGGCCACGACCGGCTAGGTCGTCGTCGCGGCCGCCGGACAGACCGCGGTCAGGCCGCAGCCGGCCAGGCCGCTCCCGCCGGCCAGCCCGCCGCTGGCCAGGCCGAGGCCAGCCAGGCCGCGACCTCCGACCCGGTTGCCACCGGCCAGGCCCTCCCGCCGGCCATCCCGACACTGGCCGGGCCGCGACCGGCCAGGTCGCGCCCGCCGGCTGGCCGCGGGCGCCGGACAGGCCGCCGTTGTTCTGCCCGCGGGCTCCGGCCAGGCCGCGCCGGCCGGCCTGGCCGCGAGCGCCGGCCCGACCGCCACTGGCCTGGTCGCAGGCTCCGGCCAGGCCGCCTCTGGCCAGACCGCGGTCGGCCTGGCCGCAGGCCTCCGGCCTGGCCGTAGGCCACCGGCCTGGCCGCGGTCCAGGCTGCCCCTTGGCCGGCCGCCGCAGCGCATGGCCGCCCCACAGCCGTCGATGACTTACCCACTGTCCGATCGCGGTGGGCTTTCTTCACCATCCGATCTAGTGGGTAACCACCTACTAACCACTACATTAGTGGTGGGGCCCGCCATGGTCTTTCCTAGGGGCTATAAAAGGAGCCCCAGGGCCTCCTCATAATTCAACTTTTGGCTCCCAGTCATCTTTTTCCTCATGCGATAGTTCTGTCGGACTCCTCCCTCGGATCATCCTACAGCCACAACGAGCCACCAGCGCACCACCTGTAGTAAAACACCTAAGTCTCGCGGCGAGTAGAAGGAGGAAGGAGACCCATGCAAGCAGACGCACGACGAACCCGCGCTCCAAGCTTCAGAGTGCCTCTGCCATCTCACACATTTCAGTGTACAAATCACTCCCGTGGTGCAGCCTGTTGCCCGCTGGGAGCCGTAGACCTTCTCTCTCACCCCAAGTTGTAACGGGAGCGTCCTGTCGCCCCGATTCTCAGAACGCATTGTAATCACGAGCAACTAGTGGATTTAGATCGACACAGATCCGGTCTCGTGGTTTTTACCCAATTGAGGGGTTTTTTCATGTCATCACATCCGGAGTCAACCTTTCTTTCTCTCTGACTGTGTGCACGCTAGACCGCTCCGCAAGCTAAGACGGTCTAATTGAATTCGGTCCGACCGTGGCATCGAGCTAGCCCGCAACAGTTTGGCTCTGTCTGTGGGAACACAATTCCTAGCATCCTTCAGAAGTCAAGATCACCAGCCATGCCACTTCCAAGTTCTGCTTCAATGGAGAAAAGAGGCACTTGTGCTGCTGAAGGATTCATCCCCATAGAACGCACTGAACCATTACGCACCCGCTCACTTGTGAGCGTACCATTAGAGGCAAAAGATGCATACGTAGCTGTTAACGCCCTCGAGGGGCAAGTCCACCAGATAGAGGAGCAGTAGACCGAAATGCTCACTCTACGCAGAAGTTTAGCATCACCAGTCATTCCCCTGCCTCTGCCAAATCATGGCCCGACGCAAGGAGCCCCGCAAGGAGAAGAACAAGCTCGCGTAGGACAGGAGGAGCGGCGTCAAGTTGGGCGTCGTGGAGACAACCGTCGTCATGACCCTCAGAGGACTGGGGGGCAACATCCACTTCAAGAACATACCCCTTTGAGTACCACCCGCACAGACGTGATGCACGCATGTCAGAATGATCCGGCATTCCACCAGCAAAGAATTCCTCATCCTTTCATGCAGGTTAATTTACCACCATAAGGAGAACTCTCCGCCTCAACCAGACATTGCTCACATAAGGAGTACGACATAAAGAAGGAGTTCTCAAGTACAAGTAGTTGCCCCACGCCTGCAGCACTATTCCAAGAGATGCATGATTGCCACCTCATCCATCCTCATTACAAAGAGAATTCTGGAAGCGAGATGAGTCTCGATGCCTCAGCCACAAAGTTGAGACCTAGCAAAGATCTACCCAACTACAACTCATTTGACTCTTAGGCGGGACCAGATCCGGAAGACGACGTTGAAATCCATAATTTCAGCGGAACCGGCAACCCACTGGAGCACGTGGAGTATTTCGAAGCTATCATGCACGCTCGCAACACTTCAGATCAACTCATGGTCCAAACATTTCCAACAACATTAAAAGGGGTAGCTCGAGCTTGGGTTCGTTCTCTACAAGAAGAGAGGATAAGCAGCTACATTGAACTCGCAGCTCACTTTATCAAAAGATTCATGACGGTCGGAAAGCCCTCACTGGAAAGTCTAGGTCCAGGTAAAGTCCAGAAAAGGAAATTGGAGAACAATGTGTACCCTGAACACAGAAGAAACTATGGTCAACGCGCAAGTACATACAAAGGGCGAAAATTGCGGCAGTTTGCGATGCTCAACGCCTCTCGAGGCAAGATCTTTGAAGCAATTGGGTAACCATCCGGCCATGTGCAGGCCCAGGCCGCTCGCTCCCGGCCGAGGAGATTCGACAAAGTACTGCGAGTATCACCAGGGTCAAGGCCACTACACCAAGGGATGCAATCAGCTAAAGAAAGAAATCCAATGACTGACCAGTCTGGGGGCGGTTGATCAATTCCTAGCAAGCAAGAGACTGCCTCCTAGTCAGAGTGTGAGATGTACAACCGTCAGAATTGGCAAGCCATCCACCGAGTTGAACCAAGCTCTAGTGGATAGAGAGATTACTGTTAATGTGTTGTTTTTATCAACGTTGCTTCAACTCAAACTAGCCACTGGCAATCTCGAACTAGCATCATCCAGAGCACGTGTTTCGGGGAGCGCCCCGGTACCAGTCATGGGCACCATTACTCTCCCAGTCACTCTTGAAGAAGCACCTCGGCAAGCATCCTATGACGTATAGTTCGTTGTCATCAAAGCTGACTCTGACTACACTGCAATACTCCAATAATCGCTCATGGATGTTTTTTAATCATGTTCCCTCCACTTCCATCCTTGAGCCATTTCTCTTTTTTCGCTCATTTATTTATCTGTTATTGTAAAAACAGCAAGCTCGGGCTTACAAAAACTATTTTTGTTATTTGCTTTATTGATACCTAACTAAGAAGTGGTTCAGCCAGGCTAGGTCGTGCAACCAGATTGAGTGCCTGCATTCTCCGGCGGTTGGATTGAGTACTTACATTCTCTGGCAAACTAAGCAGCGAGCCTGACTCGCGCACCCCGTGGGGGCCTGCCCCCCTCACGAAGAAGCCGCGAGTAGCCCTCGTGCAACTTAAGCCGTGAGCCTGACTTGCGCACCCCGTGGGGGCCTGCTCCCCTCACGAAGAAGCCGCGAGTAGCCCTCATGCAACCTAAGCCGCGAGCCTAACTCGCGCAACCCGTGGGGGCTTTCCCCCCTCATGAAGAACCCGTGAGCAGCCCTCGCACAACCTAAGCTGCGATCCTGACTCGCACACCCCGTGGAGGCCTGCCCCCCTCACAAAGAAGCCATGAGTAACCCTCGTGCAACCTAAGCCGTGAGCCTGACTCGCGCAACCCGTGGGGGCATGTCCCCCTCACGAAGATGTCGTGAGCAGCCCTCGTGCAACCTAAGCCGCGATCCTAATTCGCGCACCCCGTGGGGGCCTGCCCCCCTCACGAAGAAGCCGCGAGTAGCCCTCGTGCAACCTAAGTAGCCAGCCTGACTTGCGCAACCCTTGGGGGCCTGCCCCCTCACGAATAAGCCGCGAGCCTGACTCGCGCACCATGTGTGGGTCTGCCCCCTCACGAAGAAGCCACAAGCAGCCCTCGTGCAACCTAAACCGCGAGCCTGACTCGCCCATCCCGTTGGGGTCTGCCCCCCTCACGAAGAAGCCGTGAGCAGCCCTCGTGCAACCTTAGCCGCGAGCCTGACTCGCGCACCCCGTGGGGGCCTGCCCCCTCATGAAGAATCTGCGAGCAGCCCTCGTGCAACCTAAGCTGCGAGCCTGACTCGTGCATCTCGTTGGGGCCTGCCCCCCTCATGAAGAAGCCACGAGAAGCCCTCGTGCAACCTAAGTTGCGAGACTGACTCCCGCAACCTGTGGGGGCCTGCCCCCATCACGAAAAGGCCGCGAGCAGCCCTCGTGCAGACTAAGTCGCAGACCTGAGCCGTACAACCTAAGCCGAGATCCTGACTCATGCGACCTCGTAAGGTCCTACCCCCATTTTGCAACAAAGCCACGAGCCTGAGCCGCGCAAACAGAGACGTGGACTAAAGCCACGCAAACAAAGCCACGGACCAGAGCCGTTCAAATGAGAACAACTAAGATGGCATGAAAAGAA
Organism: Platanthera guangdongensis; assembly: GCA_039583875.1. Classification (NCBI taxonomy): domain Eukaryota; kingdom Viridiplantae; phylum Streptophyta; class Magnoliopsida; order Asparagales; family Orchidaceae; genus Platanthera; species Platanthera guangdongensis. Next base: position 155,934,127 of record CM077167.1, read on the forward strand.
TAATGTCATAACAAAACAACTGGAATGATATAAAAAGGGGCAACCAGCCCCTAAGGGCAACAACGACGAATGCTGAACAAGAGGCAAAATACCGTACGAGCAACTAAAATAACAAAATGCAAATACACAGCTGCAAAGATAGAAGGCTACTACTCGTCGTCTGAGGCAGAACGTCGTCTTCGGAAACATCTGCAAAGCTGAAGCCGGATGTGTTATATCCCAAGCTCTTTCTAACCAGGCAGAAGGCCTTCGAAACACCACGTCGTAGCGCTAGCTCACGAACATCGTCCATCTGGGGCTCCACCTCCTTAGACCAAATCTCATCACAAACCTCCTCTGCAATAAAACTACGGTCTCGTATGTAGTCCAATGATTCCAGGTATTCTGCAAGTCCCGCAGCCTTCAACTCTGCCACGTGGCTATCAGAAGACAACATCTCCACTTGGTCCTTTGCCGCCCGTAGCTGAGTCTCAAGACCGGTGGCTTCCTCCCAAGACGCCTGCAACTGGGGGTCCAAGCCCGAAGTCTCCTCCCTCGAGTGCAGGGAATGCAAGTATCTGCACCTCGGGAGTTGACTTGAGACAGACATCGAAAGGGGTCGCTGCTGCCGCCGTATCAAGATCGCCAGGAGGGGCCGCCACAACTTTCCTCTTTCGACCCCCTCCCTGAGAAGTCCTAACGATCTGAGCTGCATCCGAAGAGATGCCACACTACAGCAGGCGCTTCTACTCCACATAGACAAAGATATTAAAAAGGCAGTTGGCTAGTTTGTGAGGCTCTGAAAACCCAAGCACCGCAGAGAATTCTCGCTCCTTCCCCCTCGCTCGGCGATAGAGGTTCGACAGTGTGTCCCACACCTCGGGAAGGCCCCATGAATTCCTAACATACCCGAACAAAGTGTTCCCATATCGATGATCTTTTCGAGGCTCAAACTCCAACCAACTTTTATTGTTGCAAACCTCCACCCATTCGCCGCCATCAGAGCGAACGTCGCACCAATCTCGGAATTGGTCCAAGGAAAGCCGTCCACCATACTCGTGAAATAATGCAGCCAAGCCCATAATTCGGGCAATTCCAACAGGGAAAAACTGTGAAATTGGCACCCCACAGAACTTCAAGATCTTGATCACCTCCTCACACAGCGGGAAGCGGAAGCCGGACCTCAGGGAAGCTTCGCAAATTGTCAGCAGCCGCGAGAAGGATTCTGGACTCGCTCCTCTGCACGAGGGATCCTCACCGCCAATCTAGCAAGGAGCCCATATTTCTTCTTCCAAATCTCCACACTGTCTTCAGTTAAAGAGGAGTGCAATCGCATCAGACCAGAAGAGCGTTTCGAGACTTGCACAGCACAAAGATAAAAGGAGTTAGGTTTCCCCAAACTATGTGCAAAACAAGTGTGCACCACGCACCCAGTCAAGGGAAAAAAGCCGTCAGCGCATTCCTGCGTTTACGCGGCTCGGTACGCACCGGGACTAGGCACGCGCGGCCTGCCTCGCGCACGGCCTTGGCCCGCGCGACCTAGGGCGCGTGCGGGCTGCCGCCCGCGCGCGGCCTGGGCGCGCGTGACCTAGGGCACGTCCGGCCTGCCGCGCGCGCGGCCTCGGCGCACATGGCCTAGGAGCACGCGCGCGCGGCCTGTCGCACACGGCCTGTCGCGGCCGCGCGCGGCTTGCCACGTGCCGCCACATACGCGCACGACATGGGCGCACACGGCCTGCTGGCCAGGTTGACCGGGGCGCGCGCCAGGCCGCACATGGCCAAGTTCGGTGTTTTCGCCGGCTGACTCTCCTGCGGCAAGATCGCTCTGGGTACCTTCGAAACACTGCCCTTCACCGTCTCCACCTTCTCGCCAGAAGTTGTCATGACAGTGGGAAATAGTGGTAGGAGGAAATCCTTCTTCCCTCGCTCGATGCGCTCTCTATCAAGAAGAATTTGGGGGGCAGGGGGCAATTGATGGGTTCCACCATCATTTATAAGGAAGGCTCCCTCATGATCGCCCCCCAAAATGGGAGATCATGGGGTTGACTAGTCAACCCCACCTCCCATGATGAGGAAAACATGGGGGTGGGGCCCACTCCCTCTCCCCACTTAGGAAAACCACCCCCATTGGGGGGTAACCGTCGGTCGGCCGCCACCGCCGACCGCCGCCGACTGCCATCGCCACCGTCTGGATGCCGCCGCCGCCGGCAGGCCGCCGCCACATGTGAGGCCTGCGCCGGCTGGGCAGCAGTCGTCGGCCAGGTCGCAGGCCATGGCTGGCTAGGTCGCCGTCGCGGCCGCCGGACAGACCGCAGCCAGGCCGCAGCCAGCCTGGCCGCTCCCGCCGGCCAGCCCTCCACTGGCCATTATTTCGGCAGCTAGATCACTTTTTAATAATTCGACCTCCGCAGAATTATTTGACGTATTATCAAAATAAATACTAATAATTTTACTTTTTTATTTTAAATTCTTAAATGCATTATAATTTGATAAATTGCATTTCCAGTATATGGTGTTCTATACTTAAAAAAATACGTTCTGATAGTAGCCTGACACTGCCCATTTATTTCGGGGCAGGCCAAATGCGGGCCTTAGACTGGGTCTTGCCCGGTCCAGGCTCAGGCTACTCGGTACCTGGTGCAAGGCCTGTGCCTGGATGTAGGTCGGGCTTGTGATCAATTGGGGGCCTTATAAGACCTCCAGACCCGACTTGTGCCCGATCCGATCATAACTAGGCCCAGACCCAAGTCGGGCAACCAGGCATGAGCTAAATTTGCACCCCTACAAGGTGTGCAAATTAGGCTTGCAGGACCCAGGCCTCCTAGGCTTGAGCTATTTTGTTGTCAGGCCTTGAGCTAACTAGGCCCAGGCTGGGCCTAGGCCTCCACTAGAAATGAAGGACTATGAAGGCCCGAAAACTTGGCCTTGACGGGCTTTGACCGAGCTTGGGCCAGGGTCAGACCTAATCTTTTCAATATTTTTTTAAAAAAATTATTAAAAAATATCATTTTAAATAAAAGTTGAAATAAATAACAAATGCTTTAAATAAAATAAGGCCAAATGATTTGATGAGTTATGACCATTTGGCCTTATATAAACAAATAAAGTAATTAATTTTTTTAATATATATAGTTAAGGCCAAACAGTCTTTTGGCCTTAAGGCCCTTAACTTATGTTTTAATTTATTTTATTATTTATATAATATAATAATATATAAGATATTATATAACAATAATAATATAATATTAATATTATATATGATAATATTATTACTTAATATTTATTATATCATAAAGAATAATAAATTTATAAATAAAAGTGAAATATATAAATTAAAAATGAACACAAATGAAAATTAAAATTGGGCATTATTAATTCAAAATGAAATTACAAATTTACATAAAATTACAAGATAGATAATAGTCTCAAATATTACAAATTATAAAAAAAAATATTACATGAAATCTATTCTTCGTATACAAATTATAATTTGAAGTATATACAGATGAAATCTACCTTCATCAGTGATATTCAGCTTACTCATGTCTTATTCAAACTCTGAGATGCTCGTCTCAACTTGTGTAATATGTTGTGTTTGTTTCTTGGCGTCAAGACAGTTCTTATAGCAAATGCAAATTTGTGGTGATTCGTCGGTTAAAAGAGATCTTTGCTCGTTCATTATCTTGTCAACAAAAGAAAAAAATATTACAAAGTTACGATGCTAGCTTGAATTGTTAGTATATCACGAGCCATAATCGACATAATAAGATAATTAAGTTTTAGTTTTAGATTTCACTACAACACTCAACAACAACACTCAAGCCTTTATCCTACTATAGTGAGGTCGGCTATATGGATCCTTTGTCGCCATTGTGACCTATCTTTTGTCATAATGTCACTAATGCCTAAGTACATCATGTCTTTTCTTATAGTTTCATTCCAAGTCTTCATTTGTCTACCCCTCCCTCATTTAACATGCCTAGTGATTAGACTCTCACAATGCCTAACATGTGCCTCTAATGGTCTCCTTTGTACGTGTCCAAACCATCTTAGTCGAGCTTCTCGCATCTTCTCTGCAATTGGTGCATGCTATTCCTGTCCTATCCCTGAAAAATTCATTCCGAATTTTATCTATTCTTGTGTGTCCACATATCCACCTAAGCATCTCATCTCCGCAACTCCCATTTTTTGCTCATGTACACAATTCACTGCCCAACACTCAGAACCATACAGCATCACAGGTCTAATTGTAATGCACTAAAACTTGCCCATAAGTTTTAATGGTACTTTACGATCACATAAGATCCTTGACGTGCCTCAACACTTCAACTAACCCGCTTGGATTTTAACATCTGTATCAATACCTTTATCTTTTTTAACTATCGATCCAAAAAAAATTTAAACACTCACTACGGGAAATATCTTGATCACCCAACTTAATGGCAAAGTCATCCGTCCTTCTTGTACTGCTAAATTTTAGCTCTATGTACTATGTCTTTGCCCTACTCAACCTAAACCCTTCTTTTATAAGAATCTCGCCAAGAGTCAAGTTTTGCGTTTACACCCTCATGTGTCTCATCAATCAAAACAATATCATGCGCAAACAATAAACATCAAGGTATTGCTTGTTAGATATGTCTGTTGAGCTCATCTAAGATAATAGTAAATAGATAAGGGCTTAAAGCTGAACCTTGATGAAAGCCAACAATGATAGGGAATTCTTGTGTTAATCCTCCAAATGTTCTCACCCTTGTTGCAAATTTGTATACATATCTTTGATTATGTCAATATATGATACATTTACACATTTCTTTTCTAAGAGTCTTCATAAGATCTCTCTTGGAACTCTATCATAAGTATTCTCAAGAACAATAAACATTATATGCAAATCTTATTTTCTTTCTCGATAGTTGTCAATGAGTCTCCTCAAGAGATGTATAGTTTCCATGGTCGACTGCCCTGAAATGAATCCAAATTGATTCTCCGAGATGTCAGTCTATCATCTTACTCTTCTTTCTATTACTGGTTCCCATAGTTTCATGATATGACTCATCAATTTAATTTCTCTATAATTAGCACAATTTTGTATATCTTATGTATTCTTATACAAAGGTATCAAGATACTTTATCTCCATTAGTCTGACATCCTGTTTGACTTCAGTATGTTATTGAAAAAACATGTAAGCCACAAAATTTCTTTATTTTCTAGTCTGTGCGAACAAAAAATAATAGACCGAAAATTGGAATAACAGAATTTTTTATTATCCAAAAAGTAAGTATTACGAAGTATAGCCTCTCTTTTATAGAATGGAGGAGAGGGGAGAGATTACAAATAAGCAATGTGGGATAAATAATTACAGGTACAGGCGGTTATACAAAAAACAGACCGCACAAGCTGCGAGGTTAGATGAATAGGCTAACCGCCCGACATCAATTATAGAGAGAAGACAAGCCGCTAGGGGAGACTGCTAGACAGCCTGGTCTTCAGGACGCCTGCGTCAAACCTCCAGACCGCCCGGTCTCCAATCAACAACATCTCGGCTATCAAACCGCTAGAGAGAAATAGCCAGACCGCACGGTCTTCAAGCTATCAGGGTTAGACCGCCAAACCGCCTGGTCACCATATAGCAACACTCCCCCTCAAGTTGGAGCATATATACCAATCATGCTCCGCTTGTCCCAAATATGAAAGAAGGAAGTGGACACAGGCTTGGTGAAGATATATGCTAACTCGTTGTCGGAGGTAACGAACGAAGTACAAATCTATTTCTTCAAAATCTCTTCCCGAATAAAATGGCAGTCGACTTCAATGTGCCTTGTTCTCTCATGGAAGATCGGATTTTTGGAGATATATATAGCGGCTTTGTTGTTAAAGAACATAGGTAGAGGATGGTTGTAGACCTCTCCTAAGTCAAGCATGCGATCCCGTAACCACTTCAATTCACACGTGGTCGACGCCATACTTCGATATTCCACTTCTGTACTAGACCTAGAGATGACAAACTATTTCTTACTCTTCCAGCTTGCAAGGTTTCTCCCCACAAATATGCAAAAGCCTGATGTGGACTTGCGATCTCTTTTGTCATTAATATAGCTAGAATCCGAGTATGCTTCAACCTTTAAATGACTATTCTTTTGAAACAGTAGTCCTTTACCTGGCTCCGCTTTAATATATTTCAATATCCTCAGGGCAGACTGTAGATGACACTCCCTGGGAGCTTGCATGACTGGCTAATCTTGCCTACAGTGTAGGAGATATCGAGTCTGATTACCGTGACATAAATGAGTTTGCTGACCAGTCTACTATACCACGCAATATCTGATAGAGGAGGCGAGTCACTTGTCTAGCTTTTATCTTCTCCAGAAGCCATGTACATCAGGCAAGTTTAGCCACATCCAACCTTGTTTGGTTTAGAAGATCAAGAGCATACTTACGTTGGGAGAGGACCAAGGAGTTGAGCTTTCGAGATATTTTTATCCCCAGAAAGTATTTTGGGGAGCTCATATCCTTTGTGACCAGGTGTTGATGGAGATGTTTCTTTGTCAAGTCTACCCCAGCCCGGTCATCTCCAGTGAGAAGAATATTATCCACATATACAGTAAGAACCACCAGACCTGGGGAGGTTTTGCGAATGAACAATGAGTGATCGACAGAACTTCTTGTAAAACTCACTCCCGCCACAATGTGATAAACTTGTCAAACTAAGCTCGAGCGCTTTGCTTTAGGCCATAGATGGCCTTCTTCAGCCTGTATACTTGTGTCTCCTCCTAAGTAATATACCCAGGAGGTTGCTCCATGTAGACATCCTCCTGAAGATCTCTATATAGAAAGGCATTCTTAACATCCAGTTGGGAAATGGGGCAATCCCTATTGACGGCCACAGAGCGGAGTACTCAAATAGTGCTAAGACGAGCAATGAGAGAGAAGGTGTTAAAATAATCAACACCATAAGTCTGAGTGAAGCCTTTGGCGACAAGGCGTGCCTTGTAACGATCCACATTGTCGTCTGGATTAAACTTCACAACAAAGAACCAGCGACAGCCAACAATATCGGTGCCCAACGGAGGAGGAACAAGGGTCCATGTACCCTGCTCAGTGAGGGTTACAATTTCCTCATCCATGGCAGCCTTCCAATGAGGAATAGCAAGGGCTTCCTGGTATGTGTGGGGAGTGGCAGAGATAGCTAACGCAAAAGTCCTGCGAGAAGGAGTAAGACGAGCATAGGAAACAACAGCAGCAAGCGAGTGTTGGGTATATGTCTGTACCCCTTTACAAAGAGCAATGGAAAGATCCAGGTCGATGTGTTCCTCAGTATCCGGTGCATCCGTAGCGGAGCGAGCTGGCCCTGGAGTAGAGAGAGACGGCCGCTGAGAAGAGGAAGATAACGAAGGTGGAGAGAGAGGAAGAGGAGACAGTGGACATGACGGAGGAGGAGAAATCTCGGTAAGTGTAGACGGTACGGAGGGGATGGTAGGAGAAGCAGGAACATCAGGAAGAAAAGAGGAGTCGCGGAGAAATAGGATGCATTTTCAAAGAATGTTATATTCGTTGAGACAAACTGCTTGCGTTGTGAGTGAAGAAGAAAGATGAAGGAGACACTCTAGTCCGGGTAGTTGGAACCGATGAATTTGGAGATGGTGCCAAGGTTGCCCGAAGGAGTAGGAGGAGGAGGTAGGTGGTCCACAGGAGTAGTAGTGGTAGAGGTATTAGAGAGAGCTATAGTAGAGGAGAGGGAGGTAAGAAGGAGGCCGCACAAATAGGCAAGAAAGAGTGCATGTTAGCAGAAACAAGGCCGCGTGAATAGGGAAAATAAAGAGACCGCGTGAATAGCAAAGAGGTCGTGCGGATAGGGAAAAAGAGAGACCGCGTGAACAGTAAATAGGCCGCGTGAAATAGAGAAGAGAGACCATGAACACAGGTCACAAAAAAGGGAGGGAGAGCGATCAGAGAGGCCGTGCACACAGAGGGCAGAGATAAAGAAGGGAAGGAAGTTGTGCGAACGGGTCGTAAGAAGAAAGGGAAATCCACGCGGACAAAAGAGGCTCCCATAATCAGGTGGAAAAGATCGAGTCCTCTAATACCTTGTGCAAACAAGAAATAATAGACCGAAAATTGGATTAACAGAATTTTTTCATTATCCAAAAAGTTAGTATTATAAAAGTATAGCCTCTCTTTTATAGAATGTAGGAGAGATGAGAGATTACAAATAAGCAAAGTGGGATAAATAATTACAGGTACAAGCGGCTATATAAAAAATAGACCGCACAAGCCGCACGGTTAGATGAATAGGCTAACCGCCTGGCATCAATTATAGAGAGAAGACAGCCTCCAGGGGAGACCGCTAGACCGCTCGATCTTCAAGTCGCCTGTGTCAAACCGCCAGACTGCCCGGTCTCCAATCAACAACATCTCGGCTACCAAACCGCTGAAGAGAAATTGCCAGACCGTATGGTCTTCAAGCTGCCAGGGTCAGACCGCCAGACCGCCCGGTCACCATACAACAACATAGTCATTTTCATACTTGGATGAGTATATCGTTTGACACAACTGTCCTTCTATTTTTTGTTTTATTTGGAGCGCTCTTTACCTCTAATACTCTAATTTTATGATAAAACATTATATTCTTATACTCCTCTGATTTACTTAACTCTTCTAAGTTTAATTAATTATCCTTTGTTTCATTATAGCGTTGATAAAGTATCATTTTCATCGCTCTTTAATATCCACATCATCCATCAAAATTATATCTGTGTTATCCTTTATGCATTTTACTTGACTTAAATCTCTTGTCTTCCTTTCTCTAGCTCGAGCAATTTTACATATGTCATGCTCTCCATCTTTGGTATCTAGTAACTTATAAAATTCTTCATAAGCTTGACTTCTAGCTTTACTTACTGCATGTTTAGCTTATTTTTTGACGATTTTGTACATGACTAAGTTTCCATCATTCCTACAAGCGTAGAGTGATTTATAGCTGACCCTCTTTGCCCATAGTTTGTCTTGTACTTCCTTTTTTCACCACCAAAATTCTTTATTTGGAGGTGCACGACCTTTTGATACTCCAGGTATATTTTTTTCACTTATCCTTAAATGGGAAGACATAACTTCCCATGAGATATTATAATCAACATAAGGGTCATTAACTAGTTGCTTCATAACTGCTATCTTGAAAGCAACCCACTTTTCCATCTTCAAATTCCACCACCAAAATTTTTTGCAATATTATTGTTTTTGTCTTAAAATTATTATATTTAATTTATATATCTAACACCACTAACTTATGTTGTGTTGTCAAACTTTTCTCTGGTATGAATTTGCAATCCATACAAATTAGTTTATTTATTTTGTGAGGCATAAAATAATCAATTTGTGACTTGTTTGATCCGTTTTAAAAATATTAAAATTATCAAAATATTAAAATTATCCATTTAGTTCGTGCTTATAAAATCACAAAATATTGGTTATATATGTAATTCTAATTCATTTGAAGAACATGTCACTCGAGCTTCCTTTCGTGATATAATATTATTAAACAATTTTTTGCAATTATCGGATGATGGAGCTAGAACAACTTCTTAGCGGGGTCTTGATGAGGAAATTTATAGTTTTAAAATATATATCAAAACTATAATCTCAAATAGGCAAGCGTACCTATCGAAATATAGTATAGGAAATGTCGTATTAGACTCGGGGCCTGTTGAGTACTTCTACTCACGCAAATTAATATTATTTTATCGAAATATAAAAAAGGGTTAAATTAAACTTATATGAAGAAAATAAACTAAAACTAGCACCTGATCTAGACTTCCTTTGAATAAACTTTTTATGAAACACAAACTCTTTTTTACTCTCTTCGACTGTGGAGGTTTCCAAGATACAAAAGCATCTCTCTCGAGCCCATGCTTTTGACTAACCTTAGGTTGATCGATTAAGACCCCTCGGCCAGTCGAAACCCCTAAGCTTGCTTTAAGCGGTGAACCCCTCTATTAGATTTGACTCCAATCCGGAAAATCCATATCATCCTCTCTCTCAAGGAGTGCATGCGGCTCCTTTTATCTTTGAGCGATCTACTCATATCCGCAACCTCTCGGTCATTTAAGATACAGATCTAAAATCGAAGAGCATATCCGCGAAATATGAATTCGACACAATATTATTCAAAAATAAATCGATAGCGGTAAAAGGGTTTGATAAAAAGAGGTCTATTTAAAGATCGTCATGAACAAGTGCTAAAGAAATTAGCTACATGATAAGAAATAAAAGATACAAGGAAAGAAGAAAAGGAAGAACATGATTACTAAGAGAAAGTACTTGAATTGAAATTGCAAAAGTAAAACTATATTATGAAATGAAAATTACATGAAAGAAATGCTGAAAAACAGTAAACTAAGCTACAAGATACTCCTAAAATTTGGCTCCTAATCCCCCCTCAGCTCCTGGCTTTGTCTGGATTTTATAGTAAAATTTCTGGAAGGTCACGCCCTAGGTCACGCCCGTGACCTAGGGCGTGTAAGGCTCGGAAACTGATGTCTTGAAAGCTAGGGAATGTTGGAAGAAAACCGCCAAAAGTCTTTGTTTTTCGGGTCACGCCCCTAGGTCACGCCCGTGACGTAGTGCGTGTCAAGTCTGTTATTGGAAACGGTGGGAAGGAGAAACGGCGGGAAATAAATTCTGGCTATTGCGGGATGTCACGCCCCTAGGTCATGCCTGTGACCTAGGGCGTGTACTGACCGGGTCAGCAAATGTATGTAAACGGTGCAATCTGGCATCAATTCAGTAGTTTCGGGTAGGTCACACCCAGGGTCACGCCTGTGACATGGGGGCGTGTACTTAGAAAAAGTCCCAGAATTGTCCACGGAAGCTTTCTGCATAAAATTGTATTTTTGCCCGAGACACGCCCCCTTGCCACGCCCTGATAGGGCGTGACTCGGGGGGCATGCACCTTTGAAACTCTCCAGATTTGTAGAGGACGTCGTCCTCTTTCCGTTGACTGGTTGCATGTCCTGTAACTCTTCCTAGTTTGAAAGTTATCATATTTGAAGTTCAGCTATCCGTGGCCAAAAATGTTAATTTTCTCCAAATTGCCTCCAGAACATGGGCATGCACTTAAAATTGATATTTAAAGCCCAATTATACCTAAAATAAGAAAATAAAGTAATTTAGAAAAATATTAATCTAAACTAAATAAAAATTGATTCTTTATTTAATAAAAACTATATAAAAATAACTATAAATATTGACTTATCAAATAACCTCATACTTAAGCTTTTGCTATTCCAGAACAAAACTATAAGAGTACTTATAAGAAATTAATATAATTTTTTAATTAAACTAAAAATTTATTTAATCAAAATAAAGTTAAAAATTAACTTTAGGGATTCAAATTTTTAAGTCCTAAAATATGAAAGTAAATGTGAAGAGCTAAATATTTAGCAAATTTTTCTCTAATAAAATAATTAGAACTCAAAATTAAGTATTTAGCAAACAAAATTAGATTAAAAATTATAAACACTTTTTCACTAAAAAAGAGACTTCAAGAAAATTCAAACTATTATTTATGCTCTCTTACAATTTTAATTTAATTCTAAAGCAATTATAATGGTTATTGGGTTTGGAAAAAGGAAATTAAAGAGATCTTAAATTTGGGGTGATGAATTTTATCCTCTCACCCCACATAATTTTTTTTTCTTTTTGATATTTTTTCTTTTTTTCTCTTCAAACAAAATTACTTATGAGTAATGAATTTTATCCTCTTACTCCTTTTTCCGGGGGGTTGCATATGTGTACCAAGGAATACTTGATTCCCATAACATATGATCTAATCAAAAAGAAAAAATTGCATATGTGTATCAGGGGATAATGAATTTTATCCTCTTATTCCCGTGACATATGAGCTAACAAGAAAATAAAAATAATAAGGGAAATGCTAGCAAAAATTTTAGATTAAATCAAAATTATTGGAGAGCAACTATAGTAAATTAAAATTTCCTAAGAATCTTAAAGTTTAAGTGAATATAATTAAAATCTAAGGATTGTCAAACTAAGCACTATGAAATTGAAACCAATTAAAATTTGAGAGAAAAAAAAACTAAATAAATATCTCTAAACATATTTACTTCATAAATTTACTTCTTAAAATCAAATCATCTAAAAAGTTAAATCTATCTAACTATGATGAAATAAAAGATTAGGAAATCAAAAATTATAAAAATTCTTATAAATAAACTCAAAATAAATTTCTAAAAATCACAATAAGATTAAGTAGGTGTTTATTATATTTTTTTGTATTTTCTTATTTTTTTTCTTTTTTTTTGTATTTTTTGATAATAAAAAGAAAACAAATTTTATTAAAATTTTGTAAAGATTTTTATATTTTATAAAAAATTTAAAGAATTTTTTTTGAATTTTTAAATAAAAATAATAAATAAGAATTCACCCTCATACTTAAAAATAAACATTGTACCCAATGTTTATAAGTCAAGTAGGAGGGGGAAAGAAAAACAATTTGTGAAATTGTTTTTAAAAAAAACATAAAAACTAAAAGATAAGCAATGGGTGTCTACCAAAAGTGCTTTTCTTTTTCCTGTCTTTAAGCTAGACGGTTTGGGTTAGGAGAAACGAAAATAAAAATTAAAATGAAGGGGTAACTCTCTTAATTCACGCTTGGGTGAATACGCCGAAGACGCTTGCTCAGCTACTCCTCCGCTTGTTGCTTGAGTTTTCTTATTTGAATGGTTGACTTGAGAAGGTAGATTCAAATCACCTATCAATACCTGAGGTGATTTGAATATTTGTAGATGAGCGGCAAATAGATTAGGGACAACGTTGTATTGCAATGACTCATCTTCTTTCTGAAACTTGTCAGGGAAAGAAAAATCAAAAAGAAGCGCGTCAGAAAAATCTTCGCAAGGAGGAGGTTCTTGCGAAGTTATATGATTAGGTATATATTGTTGTTAACCCCTCAGTCCGCAACATCCTACGAGATGCCAAGCCCCCCTTTTCAACAGGCGCGGACTCAATTAAGCAGTCCGCATAGTCCGGCAGAGCAGCGGTAATCAGCCACCAAGGATGGTTCCCAGCGGCGGATTCGAGGCTCTGTCCGCTCAGTCCGCCGTACCTTGGGATCTGGATTCTCTACAACCGCGGACACAGTATCCCGTCCGCCTAGGCCGCCGTCCTCCAGCAGGATCGCGCCTAGCAGCAGCAAATGGAAGCTCCAGCCCGCGAGCCCAGTCCGCCCCTTCTGCGCGGACTGGCGTGTTCTCTCTTTTTTGCTTCCTGTCACTGCTGTCCGGTTCTCCTGTACCCCGGGCAGTTGGTTATTTTAGCCCTGCCCGTTTGGGCAGGCCCCCTATCCTATAAATAGGGGGGAGGTGGTGCACCCAAGGTACGCTGACTCGGACCCAGGAGCCTACTTGTCAAAGGCTGCGGACTCGAATCTTGTGCCTTGCGGATTCCTCCTTGCTCTGCTCTTGACAACCTTTTCCCTTAACTTGTAACCAAATCCTTCTTCAATCAAGGAAAAGTCCGTCGCAAGAGAGGCATTCAGGTCGCGACGGGCGAAGTCTGTTGTTGCCGTGGCTCACGGCCCTGCTGTTCTTCTTTCTCTCATCCGCTTAGTAGATTACTACTCACAGTCTCTCTATTCACCGGTGCTCGAACCGTTAGCTGGTGGTGCTCGACCCCCCCCCCCCTTGTGTTTTCATGAATCAACAGTTAACACGCGACCTTCAGATTCGAGTAGTGTTTTGAATTCAGCGGACAGAAATGTCAGACCACAGAGCCCTCTCTTTAGACCGCTCCAGTTCTTCAGAGGACTCTCTTTGGGATGCAATTGAGCAAGCTCGCCTTGAGGCCGAGCAGTCCCGCTGGCAGACTGATCAGCGTCTTGACGCAATCAGCCAAGCCCTGCTCGCGCTAGCCCAGCGGCTTGCTCCTTAGGCCGCAGCAGAACCAGCGGACTCGCCAGTCCGCCAGACTCCAGCTCGCCGAACTCTGCTTCGGCAGTCGCCAGCCACTCCTCGGAATCCTGCTCAGTCCGCCGCCCCTCTGCGCCCTCAGGAGGAGCAGTTTGCTTTCAGGAATTTCTTCAGAGAAGCTGTCAGGGGCACTCCTGCTCGCCAGCTTCATATTGCTGACCGCCAGTCCGCCGAGCCCGCGGACTCCCCGGCTTCAGTCCGCCCCTTCTACCCTGCAGAGTTCGAGACCCCGTCTCCCTTCATTGATCGAATCCGATGGGAATCGGCTCCGAACAACTTCAGGAAGCCTCGCATCCCATTCTATTCAGGAGGGACTGATCCAATCTCTCACCTCCAGGCATTTGAGGGGGCAGTTGCTTTGAGATGCCTCTCAGATGCAATCAAGTGTAAACTCCTGGTTACCACTCTCGAAGGATAGGCGAGAGAATGGTTCTATGAGCTGCCTTCCGGCACAATCTCTTCTTTCGCAGAGCTTCGCAGCCAGTTGTTGCTGAGGTTTGCTACCTCAAGAAAGAGAAAGAATGGGCCAGCTACCCCCTTTGAAATCAAACAAAAGGACAATGAATCAGTAGCGCGATTCGTTGCGCTTTCAAAGAGAGATCCAAGGGGTAAGGAATGTGAACCCCGATTATTACAAGGTTGCCTTGATCCATGGCCTCCGGGAAGGCCCCCTGAAGTTTAAAGCAACAACCAAGGCACCTGAGACTTATCAAGAGTTGATCGTCATGGTCAACCATTTCATTGAAGGAGAAAACGCCAATCCAACCTATGTCTCATCCCTGACAGCTAAGGCTGAAGGAAGGGATGCCTCCGCTTCTTCCTCTCATAGCAAGCCCCCTCGCCCAGACTTCTAGCCTCCGTCTCAAAGAGGCAGGAACTTCCGCCACAAGAAACCTTTCCTTGGCCATCAACAGTTTCACGAGCAGAGACTGTCGTTGGCCGCCACTCCCGTCATTCCATTGCAAGCTCTTCCCATCCTCCAGCAAGCAGCCTTGCCTGCTCCGAGCCAATCTGATGCAAGCCCCATGGAGGACATTGCAGATCTGGACCTTGACGAAGTCATCCAGATCTTTCAAAGGAGATTAGAAGAAAAGAGGCAAGAGCCTCATAAAGTGTGGAGGCCAAGGAACAGTGCACAGTATTGCCAGTTCCACAAAGAAAAGGGCCACTTGACCGAGGATTGCAAGGCCCTTCGCATGCTGATAGAGAAGCTGCTTGCCGAGGGCAAGATTGACTTGACCAAGAAGGATTCTCCTTCTTATTCGAATCCATCCACCTCGAAGGGAAAAGAAGTCACCGAAGCATACCAGGAATGTGTGGAGGTCGAGGACAAAGGCCGTCTGGGGCCGATCAACGTCCCGGTGGAGTGCTTCGACGCAGATGATGAAGGGTTCTGGGATGCCTCTTCTTTATCCATGGTGGAGCAGGGACCGAGTCTACTCGGAAATCTTCAATTTCAAGGGTCACCCGGGCAGTGGTGGCCTCTTCTTCTTCCGTTGCTCCACCAAGTGAGGTTGTCACCTTTGGTCCAGCAAATCTACCCCAAACAACCAATCCGTTTGATGATGTTGTAGTGATCAAGGCTGTGATTGGGGACTTCACAGTTGATAGAATTCTAGTTGACACAGGCAGCTCGGTCAACCTCCTGTTCAAGTCTACTTTTGAGGCCCTGAGGACCGGAAAGCCTCTGCTTTCCACTGAGGGGCCACTCTATGGTTTCTCAGGAGAGAGAAAAGAAGTGGAAGGTAGCGTCATCCTACCCGTGAAGCTTGGAGGGCAACTAAGCAAGTGCAATTCATAGTGGTTGACGCCACCAGCAGCTACCATGCCATCTTCGGCAGGCCCCTGTTAAACAAGTATCAAGCGGTGGTTTCCACTTACCACCTTGCCATCAAGTTCTTTGCAGATGGAAGGATGTGTCGGGTCAGGAGTGACCCAAGGAGAGCAAGGGAGTGCTATGTCCGCACTGTCAACGTGGTTGAAGCCAGCCCTTCCCTTGCTCCAGCAGCAGCTGCAGAAGCCTCTCCCAGTTCAAAAGCTGCTGCTAATGAAGGTGCTCACCTGGAACCTGCCCGGGTGACGCAAGGAGTCCCCATTGCTGAGGGGGAGGAGAGGAAGCTCTCCATCAACTCGGAGTTGCCTGAAGATCAAAAGGTTGAGCTGATTTCCTGCTTGTTGAATAACCTGGATGTCTTCGCCTGGTCAGCAGAAGACATGCCAGGAGTGGATCCTGATGTTGCATGCCACCACTTGAAAGTTGATCCCGGCTACAAGCCTATACAACAAAAGAAGAGGGACATAGCTACAAAGCTTGCAGAGCCAATAAGGGAGGAGGTCGCAAAGCTCCTCAAGGCCAATTTTATTAAAGAAATTCAATATCCCACCTGGATATCAAACGTTGTAATGGTTAAAAATCCAGGGGAAAAATGGCGAATGCGTGTAGATTTTACCAAACTTAATAAAGCATGCCCTAAAGATTGCTACACCTTGCCTCGGATAGATTCTTTAGTTGATTCCGCGGTAGGGTACTCTTGCATGAGCTTTTTAGATGCATTTTCTGGTTATCACCAGATAAGAATGCATAAGCCTGACGTTCCTCATATGTCGTTCATTACTAATGATGGTTGTTATTGCTACCTTGTGATGCCCTTTGGGCTTAAAAATGCCGGTGCAACCTACCAACGGATGATGGACCGTGTGTTTAACCATCAGAAGGGAAGAAACCTAGAAGTGTATGTAGACGACCTCTTGATTAAGAGCAGGTCATTTTCGCTGCACTTGTGATACCTATCAGAGACGTTCGCTACTCTGTGTAGGTACAAAATGAAGCTCAACCCATTGAAGTGCACCTTCGGGGTGAGTAAGGGGAAGTTCCTTGGTCATCTCCTTACTCCAGAAGGGCTTGCTCCGAATCCAGATAAGGTGAAAGCCATTCTTGATATGCCTACCCCTCGTTCGCCTAAGGAAGTTCAGCAGTTAGGGGGGAGGCTGGCAGGTCTTGCGAGATTTCTCTCTCGGGTTGGAGATAAGAGTGCTCCTTTCTTTAAAACTCTCCGAGGAGCATCCAAGTTTGAGTGGACGGAAGAATGCTCCCAAGCTTTTGAGCAGTTGAAGATGCAACTGACCTCAGCACCCCTGCTTCAGAGTCCCTGGCCAGGAGAGATTCTTTTCTTATACCTAGGGGTTGGCCCTGAGGCCGTCATCTCCGTTCTTCTTCGGGAAGAGAGCAGGAAACAATTCCCAATTTACTATGTCAGCCATATCCTGAAGAGTGCCGAAACACGGTACCCAATTTTGGAGAAGTTAGCCTTGGCGCTAGTCATGTCAGCTCGCAGGCTCCGTCCGTACTTCCAAGCACATTCAATTCAAGTCGTCACTGATCAGCCTTTGAAGGGTGTGTTGGAGAAACCAGAGCATTCTGGCAGACTAGCTAAGTGGGCAATAGAGTTGAGTGAATTTGAAATCTCTTATGTGCCGAAGACAGCCATCAAAGCTCAAGTCCTAGCAGACTTCCTGATTGACATGCCAGAGTCCAGTTCTGATCGAGCAGAAAGGTCACCTTTGGCTTGGACCATCTATGTGGATGGAGCCTCAGGCAGAAGTTCTTCTGGAGCTGGGGTGGTCCTCATTAATCCAAACGGCGTCAAACTGGAGCAGGCCATCAAGTTTTACTTCCCAGTAACCAATAACCAGGCCGAATATGAAGCTCTGCTAGCAGGCTTGAGACTTGCAAGGGAACTAGGAATCGATCATGTTCACATCAGAACCGATTCTCTGGTAATGGCGTCACAAGTCCTTGGTAACTTCGAAATAAGAGAACCAATCTTGAAGAAATATCTTGCTCTTGTGAAAATAGAAGTCGGCAAATTCAAGAGCTTTACCATTAAGCACATCCCCAGAACAGGAAATGAGGAGGCAGATTTTCTTTCCAAGTATGGGATGCCTTCAGGAGGAACAACTTCCGAGCTCTTCCGCCCGGCAGTGGTGGAAGGAGATTTGATGCAAGTGGATCAACGTACCTCCTGGATGGACTCATTCATTCTCTATCTGTCAACGGGAGATTATCACCATTCAGTCAAAGATAAGAAAAAGTTCAGAATAAAAGCAGCTCACTACTTCTTAGTGGCGGGAATCCTCTACAGAAGAACATTCCTCTCTACCATGGCCCAGTGTGTTTCAGAAGAAGAAGCTCCCCTTGTTTTGCAAGAAGTTCATTCAGGAGAATGTGGAAGCCACTCGGGAGCAAGAACCCTGGAAAGACGGATCCTGCGGCAGGGATATTTCTGGCCCGCTATGAAGAGAGACTCTGAGGTCTATGCAAGAAAGTGTGTTCAATGCCAGAAGTTTGCTCCACTTCAACTCCAAGCAGCTCAGTCACTCAGATCGATTGCAACTCCTTGTCCCTTTGCGGTTTGGGGGATGGATCTCATTGGTCCTTTTCCCATGGCAAGCGGGCAACGGCGTTTCATCATCGTAATGATCGACTACTTCAGCAAGTGGATTGAAGCCAAGGCATTGGCTAAGACAACTACTCAAGTCGTTAAAAACTTCATTTGGGGGGAGATTGTCTGTCGGCATGGGATACCTATGGCTGTAATCACTGATAATGGACCACAATTCAGCAACTCAGAGATGATAGTGTTGAAGTTGGAGACCGGGCGGTCTGTCTTGGCGGGTTAGAGACCGCGCGGTCTGGCGGTTTGACTCGGCGACTTGTAAACCGGGCGGTCTAGCAATCTTCACAGGCGACCTCTCTGCATCTCTTATTGTAAGCCGTGCGGTTAGTCCTTCTGTCTAACCGCGCGGCCTGTGCGGTTTACTTTGTACAGTCCGCTTAGCTTGTAAATTTTAGTCCCACATCTCTTATTTGTATTCTCTCTTCTCTCCTCCATTCTATATAAGGGAGGGCATACCTTTGTAATAGTTATCTTTTTTGGATAATAAAATTTCGATTATTCAAAAGTTTATTCGGCTTGTTCTCTTCTTTTCGCTTCCTTTCTCTACTTTCTAACATGGTATCAGAGGACACGGTCTTTTCCTCCTGATTCTGTGCGCTCTCTGTTGTTCGCGGCTTGTCTTCCGCGTTCTGCGGCTTGTTCGCGGCTTGCCTTCTCCTCTGTCCGCGCGGCTTGTTTCTATCCGCGCGGCTTGTTTCTGTCCGCTGCCTGTTTGCGCGGCTTGCTCTTCTTGTTTCTCTTCTCCTCCTGCTCTTTGTCGCAGCGACCTGTTTCCGTGTCGCCGCGCTCCTTGCTCTTTCCTGCCGCTCCGACTTCCTAGTCGCTGCGGTCTGTCTCTGTCCGCGTGTGTTGTCTCTGCACTCGCGGTTTGCTGCTGTGATCTGCCTGACCGTGCGGGTTGTTCCTTTCTTACCCGCATCTTGGTCGCGGTCACCTGCTCTTCTCCTCTCTTCTGTTCGCTCGGCCTTTTCAGTCCGCGCGACCTCTTCCCCGCTGTGCCCTTGACCGCATTCTCGCAACTGCTGTGATCTGTCTGACCGTGCGGGTTGTCCCTTTCTTACCCGCATCTTGGTCGCGGTCACCTGCTCTTCTCCTCTCTTCTGTTCGCTCGGCCCTTTGCAGTCCGCGCGACTTCTTCCCCGCTGTGCCTTGATCTGAATCCTAGCCGCTCGTGTTCACGCGGCTTCTTCCCTTTTGTTCCCGCCGCGGTTTCACGCGGATTCTTCCTTGTTTGAGCGGCCTCTCCGCCTCTTCGCTCTTGTCGCTTCTCTTGTTAGTCGCCGCGACCTCCTGGTTTAGTCGCGCGGCTTGTGCTCTGCACCTTGGTCGTGGCCCTTCGTGCCGCTGGTGTGCTGTCACCGCGACCGCTGCAGTTTCTTCTTCCTCCCTTCATGGCTTTCGCCTCGGTTGTCACGTCTTCTGGTCGTGCACCCGTTGTTACTCAGGGCAAATGGCTGATCGACACTGGTGCTACGAATCATATGACCGGCCATCTCCCGTGTTTCTCTCTCCTAGAAAAACATGCTCGCTTGCCCCCAGTTACTCTCGCTGACGGCTCTTCATCATCAGTTCATGGCACAGGGATAGTTCATGTCACCCCGTCTCTTCACTTGGCGGATACTCTATATGTGCCCCAGTTCCCGTGCAACTTATTATCTGTTACATCTCTTTGCAAGCAATTACAGTGTTCCGTCACATTTACTTCTACTTCTTGCTCTTTTCAGGATCCGGACTCCCAACGGACGATTGCTACTGGGACTGAGAGTGGCGGCTTATACTTCTTAGACAACATTTCTGCTTTTTCCACCTTCTCCTCCACCTCCACAGATCTTCTCCAATGGCATCTCCGCCTTGGTCATGCTCCTCCCCGTCTTCTTCGTCAACTTCTGCCCCACCTTCCTCCTCAAAGTCCTCCGCTCAACTGTGAGGCCTGTCAGCTTGGCAAGCATCACCGCTCCTCCTTCCCTCCAAAGCACGTTCGTAGCTCTACCCGTCCGTTTGATCTTATCCACTCCGACATCTGGGGTCCTTCTCCTACTCTTACCATTGGTCGGGGTAGTTCCTATTTTGTCACGTTCATTGATGATTTCTCTCGCTGTACGTGGGTGTATCTGTTAAAAGATCGCTCCGAATTATTCTCTGTATGGACATCCTTTTATCTCATGATCAAAACTCAGTTTGATGTTTCTATCAAAGTTTTTCGGTCTGATAATGCCGCAGAATATCTCAGTCGTGACTTCTCTACATTCTGCATGCAAAATGGGATTCTTCATCAAACTAGTTGTGTCTATTCTTCACAACAAAATGGTGTAGCCGAACGCAAAAACCGACACCTGCTCGATGTCGCTCGCACCTTGATGACCCAGATGCATGTTCCTCGCTCCTACTGGGGCTATGCTGTTCTCCTTGCCTGCTACATCATCAATCGCATTCCCTCCACGGTTCTCCATGGCCAAACCCCGTTCTCCATTTTGTATCCGGGCAAGGAGCCGTTTCATCTCCCTCTCCAAATCTTTGGATGCACTGCCTTTGTGCATGCCCCTTCTGCCACCCGTGATAAGCTCTCCCCTCGCTCCACCAAATGTGTCTTTCTGGGGTATTCCACCACTCAGAAAGGCTACTGTTGCTTTGATCCCGTCCTTCGTAAGCAGTTCGTCTCTGCTGACGTCACCTTCTTCGAGAATACCTCCTACTTCTCGGATGCCTCTTCTCCTCTTCTCCCAGCTTCTGATTCTCCTGCTGTTCCCTTCGTTCCCTCGTCTCCTCCTACACTCTCCACCACTACACCGTCTCCACCCCCTCCTCTTCCTCCGCCTCTCTCTCTCCCTTCCCCACCACCCTCTCCCTCCTCTCCGCTGCCGTCGCTCTCTTCTCCCGGGCCAGCTTTCTCTACCACGGATGCTCCGGATGCCGCGGGCCCGGCTGACCTGGATCTTCCTATAGCTCTTCGCAAAGGGGTGCGGACGTGCACCTTACACCCCCTTGCTGCTGTTGTTTCCTATGATCGTCTTACTCCTTCTCGCAGGGCCTTTGCACTGGCTATCTCTGCCACTGCCACACCCCGCTCCTATCAGGAGGCCCTTGTTATTCCTCACTGGAAGATGGCCATGGATGAGGAAATGGCGACCCTCACTGAGCGGGGTACCTGGACTCTTGTTCCTCCTCCCTTTGGCACTGATGTTGTTGGCTGTCGCTGGGTCTTTGTGGTCAAATTTAGCCCAGACGGCACTGTGGATCGGTATAAGGCTCGCCTTGTGGCTAAGGGCTTTACTCAGACCTATGGGGTTGATTACTTTGACACCTTCTCCCCTGTGGCTCGTCTCAGCACAATCCGGGTTCTTCTCTCTGTGGCCGTCAATCGGGATTGGCCAATTTCTCAGCTGGACGTCAAGAATGCCTTCCTTTATGGTGATCTTCACGCGGCCGTTTACATGGAGCAACCTCCTGGGTATGTTGCTCAGGGGGAGACACGAGTATGCCGGCTGCAGAAGGCAATTTATGGCCTCAAGCAGAGTCCTCGAGCTTGGTTTGACAAGTTCAGCGGTATTGTGGCGGCTGTTGGTTTTGTGCGAAGCTCTGCTGATCACTCTCTCTTTATTCGCAAAACTCCTTCTGGGCTGGTTGTTCTTGCTGTATACGTCGATGATATTCTTCTCATTGGGGATGACCAGGAAGGGGTAGCCCTGACAAAGCTACATCTTCGCCAACATCTGATCACTAAAGATATGGGCTCTCCAAAGTACTTTCTGGGGATCGAACTCTCTCGGAAGCCCGACTCCTTAGTTCTCTCTCAGCGTAAGTATGCCCTTGATCTTTTAAAAGAGGCAGGATTGACTGGAGCTAAACCTGCCCGATGTCCCATGGCTATTGGGGAGGACAAAACCTGGACAGATGATTCGCCTCGTCTTTCAGATAGTTCGCGGTACAGGCGTCTGGTTGGTAAGCTCATATATCTCACAGTGACCAGACCCGACATTTCCTATGTTGTGGGCAAGGTGAGTCAATTCATGCAAGCGCCTAGGGAATGTCATCTACAGTCCGCCTTGCGGATCTTGGAATATGTCAAAGCAGCGCCTGGGAAAGGATTACTGTTTCAGAAGAATGGTCATCTGAGGATTGAAGCCTACTCAGATGCAAGTTATGCTGATGACAAAGGGGATCGCAAGTCTACCTCAGGTTTTTGCACCTTTGTTGGGGGAAATCTGGTGAGCTGGAAGAGTAAAAGCAGTCTGTTGTCTCCAGGTCCAGTGCAGAAGCTGAGTATCGCAGTATGGCGTCAACCACTTGTGAGTTGAAATGGTTGCGGGCTCTCATGCTAGATTTAGGAGAGGTGTACAACCATCCTCTACCTATGTTCTGTGATAACAAGGCCGCCATATACATCTCCAAAAATCCGGTATTCCATGAAAGAACAAAGCACATTGAGGTTGACTGCCATTTCATTCGTGAAGAGATTTTAAAAGAACAGATTTGCACTCCGTTTGTCACATCTGATAAAGAGCTAGCTGATATCTTCACCAAGCCAGTCTCCGCCTCGTTTCTGCATGTTTGCGACAAGCTGGGCATGATTGATATATATGCTCCAGCTTGAGGGGGAGTGTTGAAGTTGGAGACCGGGCGGTCTGTCTTGGCGGGTTAGAGATCGCGCGGTCTGGCGGTTTGACTCGGCGACTTGTAAACCGGGCGGTCTAGCAATCTTCACAGGCGACCTCTCTGCATCTCTTATTGTAAGCCGTGCGGTTAGTCCTTCTGTCTAACCGCGCGGCCTGTGCGGTTTACTTTGTACAGTCCGCTTAACTTGTAAATTTTAGTCCCACATCTCTTATTTGTATTCTCTCTTCTCTCCTCCATTCTATATAAGGGAGGGCATACCTTTGTAATAGTTATCTTTTTTGGATAATAAAATTTCGATTATTCAAAAGTTTATTCGGCTTGTTCTCTTCTTTTCGCTTCCTTTCTCTACTTTCTAACAGATAGATTTTTGCAAGCAGATCGGAACAAAGCTGCGGTTTGCATCAGTTCATCATCCCAGAAGCAATGGCCAAGTTGAAGCAGCCAATAAGCAGATCCTCAATTTGCTCAAAAAGAAAGTGCAGAATCTCAAGGGCAGCTGGGCTGATCAGCTTCCATCAGTCCTCTGGTCCCTTAGGACAACGCCATCATCCGCAACTGGGGAGACTCCATTCAAACTTTCTCATGGCTCAGAGGCACTTATTCCAGTTGAGTTTGAAGTCTCGTCATCTAGAGTTCTGCTTGCAAGAGAAGGCGTTGAGGACTGGCTTGAGTTGAATAATGAAGAGATGAGGTTCAGCCTGGAACACATCGAGGCAATCAGAGATCAAGCAGCCATAAGCCAGGAAGAGGTCAAAAGAAGGATGGCCCGTTACTTTGATCAGAACGTAAGGATCAAACACTTCCAAGTGGGAGATCTAGTTCTTAAGAAGATTGATGCTGCTGTAAGAGCTGGTTCAGTTGGAAAGCTAAATACAAATTGGGCCGGCCCTTTTGTTATCAAAGAAGCATTAAAGAGCGGCGCTTACCTCTTGCAGACATACGAAGGAGAGGATATGCCATATACATGGAGCGGGGATGATCTCAAACGGTTCTATTCTTGAACCTCCTTTTTTCTACTTTGTGTATCCTCTTCAAGAGTCATTATGAATAGAAACTGCTTGCTAACGCTTCTTCAAGTGTTTTGTCTATGAAATCATAACAGATGACACGCCAAGAAAGATTTCAAAAACGGTTCTGCACTTGAACTCTCCTTTCTTTCTTATGCTTGCTTTGCAAATACATTTTATTAATCAAAGGATTCATACTGACACCTTTTTCTAGTGTTCTCTCTTTCTCTCCCAAAGAACTATAACGGTTCCCTGATACCAGGATACATCGCCGAGTTCAGCTAGACCTCCCCTAGAGCTGTTGTCATTAGCGTAACACCACGAAGACCATGTGTTGCGAGGAGATTTCGCACCGTGTAGTGGGAGCTTGCAGGCTCTAGTGCGGTAGGATTCTGAACTTTGGATCCCGGCTAGTACCTGACCCCACCTCTGCATTATGGAGGGCAGGGTGGGTGTAGAGCTCTACCATGCCGTATTTGGGATATCGTTACAACTTTGATGATCTGGTGAGGAAAGCAATGCCATGCGCACCTGCCCACCGATCATCTTAGCTTGTAACCCTCGAACACTCCATGGTACCCTCAAGCAGTGCCTGCAAGAGACCCACAGCATAGACTGTACTCCAGGCAATAGGGCAGGGAACCGTTCCGCAAAGTATCTTGCTCTTCGTAGGGAATCTTCCTGGTGCAGACTGGTTTTCTTTATCCGCACAGTCCGCCAGTTTTGTTTGGGTTGATCGTATAGCCTGTGGCCTGGTGAGGAAAGCAATGCCATGTGCACCTGCCCACCTGGTCGCAAGCTATAGATCATTTTTTCTGTTTAGTGCGGACTGGCTTTCTCTATCCGCGCAGTCCGCCTATATCCTTGGGTTGATTTTATAGCTTGTGACCTGGTGAGGAAAGCAATGCCATGTGCACCTGCCCACCTAGTCATAAGTTATAGGTCATTTCTATCTTGGGCGGACTGGTTTTCTGTATCCGCAAGCTATAGATTATTTCTATTAGCGTATGCGCGAACTGCGAAATTATATCAGCTAAGTCCGCCGAATGGTTTTCATATATTATCGTTTGATAAGTTAATAAAGAGAATTGTGGACTACTACTAGAACTCAATGAAGTCTAAAGGAAACCGCTAAGTCCACCTGATATTGTTATCAGCCGACTATTTTCGTTTTCATTTTTTAAGGCGGATAATGAATGGATTGATAAGTAGATTTCCCTAATCAGCAAGACTCATTATAACTGATCTTTGTATCTCGCCGACTACAATTGGAACTCAACGGAGTCCGCCTGGCAATTTTTTCTCATTCCAACGGCGGACAATGATCGACTCTAATCAGCAAGTTAAAAAGCCCAGTATGATCTATCAGCGTCTCATGCAGACTGCTAAGTGTCAGATCGAACTTAATTGCATTAAACGCAGAAAAAGAGAACATTACAGGAAGAACACAGATGCAAGAATATCCTTTCTTTTTCATCAAAAATTTGTACATCTATTCGGCGGACTGCAGTCTTGAGTCCGCCACATGTACAAAATAAAAAAAGATGAAAATACATTAATCATCTGCAGTCTTTTGTTTCTTTTCTGGAGGTGCAGGGCATTCGCCAACAATGTCGACTTTCGGAGAGTAGCCCCCCGAGCCGCTTCCGCTACTATCCGATCCTGTGCTTGAGGCGGACTCACTATGCGAGCTCCTGGACGCAGAGGAGGATGCAGAGTTGCTTGACTTGACGGACTGATCTCCCCCTCGCTGGCTTGAGCCAGTACCGTCCGCCGTCTCCACGGCGCCTTTCCCTTCCCCTTGTTCTCCTCCTCCTTCTTCTTCTTCTTCTTCTTCTTCTACTTCCTCGCCTTCCTCTTCCTCGATGATGTCCTTGCCCTTTTTAGACCGCTCCATCGCCGCGACCTGCGGTGCCAACTCTGGGAAGAGCTCCAAGAAAGGGACGCCATCCACTCCCTCCTTTGTAAAGCCGCCGCGGATAAGTCGCTCAATGGCGACCTCGACGGTTTCCTTCACGAAAGGGAGCATGGCGTCCTGGAAGCTGTTGTTCTCTAAGTCATAGGCGACCTGCACGAAACAAGAGCAAACATCAGACAAATCGCGACGAACAGCAAATTAAAGCCACTGCGAGTTTAACTCACCCCGAGCTCTTCTTTTTGTTGAGCACCCTTTTTCCCTAACCGCGCGTTCCTCTCCTTTAGCACTTTATTATCCTGTTGAAGCTGCTCATTCTGCCTTAGCAGGTCTCTTGCCAAGGAGGCGACAAAATGGTTCGCCACCACGCTGTTGGCACTGGCTTGAGAGGCTAGCAGAGGGAGGTCGGCAGTGGCCACCTTTTTCAGGTCGCTCAAGTTACGCTTTCTGTATAGGGCGGAAAGCGCAACATGGGCATGACGGGTTATTCGCGGACTCTTCCACGAGGGGAGCGCGGTGGACAGGCGGACATGTTTGTTCTTGCTATGCCAGTGGATCATAGGGTTCCCCCTAAGATCCTTCTGGCTGTTGCCAAAGCCGCTAATGGTGAAGCTTTCAGAAGAAGAGTAATCCGCCGCGGGATCCACTTCCTCCTTCCTCTTCCTAGCGACTTCTTCTTTCTTCTCTCTCTGTGTAGGAACAAAGCCGCTAGGCGTCTGCGGCAAGTTGGCGGGTACCGCCAAGGTCGCTGCAAAAACGGATGTGTTAAACACCAAGGTCGCTGCGGATACAAAGTTTGAGTTCGCAAGCTGCTTACTCTCTTTCGGCAGAACGTCCGCTAAGCTTGCCAGTAGCGGAATGTAATGCTCAATGTCAAGCCTGACATTGGCCAAGAACTCGACAATGGCGGATTCCACGTCATCAAGCGGCACGCTCTTGAAGGCGGAGTCCGCGCGCACTTGCGGATAGGTGTGCGCGAACCCTAGGTCGCCTTTAAAGATCAAGAACCTAGAGGTCCAGTTGTGGATTTTGTTTGGAAGGCCCACAACTTTCATCCCTCTGCAGTAGAAATATATCACCCCCTTGTAGGGGCGGCCTCCAGAAGCGGTTATCGAGCGGACAGAGAACATCTTACGGAAGATATTCATCGAGAAAGCAATCTTTTCAGATCGCAAGTAGGAGATGAAGTTGCAGATCGCAGCGAGTGTGTTGGGCGCGAGCTGGCCAGGCACCATTCCGTAGTGCTCGAAGATTTCGGCAAGTTCCCATAGCAACGGAAACTTGAATCGCTATCAAAATGGTCCACAGGAATTGTGATCTGAGTCGCAGTTGAAAAGTTCAGTCTTTCTTGGTGGGCCGGAAGGCGGACAAGGATATTTGAATTCGCCATCTGTATCTCAACAAAGGCCTCCAAATCAGCCTCTGTCAAGGTGCACTTCTGATGGTCGGCAGAGTGGAAGGCGACAACAGCATCAGTTCTGGCGGACACCATTTTGCAGGCCGTAGGGTTCTTTTACTTCAACTGTTTCCTGCATAGAAGAAAGCGGCAGGGCCTATTTATAGTTATAAGGTCTGACAGCTTTTTGACCAGGCCGCAGAGCTCGCAATTCCAATCCGCATAGTCCGCAAAAATCAAATCATTCACAGCAAAAATTAAGAATAACGCGGACACAAACATAGATTCACATGCCAAGCAAAATTCAAAGCACAGATTAAGGCGGACACAGTTTCAGTTCGCCCAGTTCGCAGTGCTTCCTTACTGCATACATCAAACATGAGAAGCGGACACAGTTTCAGTCCGCTTAGTTCGCAACATTTCCCACCTATAGTTAGATAATGTGAAGCGGACATAGCATTAGTCCGCACAGTTCGCCACAGATCAGCAAAAATAACATAATCTGCGGATATATTATTAAGTCCGCACAGTTCGCAACACAGTTCAATCTACAATAGCATTGATTAAAAGCACGAACAATTATACAAATCAAACAAATTAAGTTCATGGCAACACGGACTCAGCTGTCCCTAGTTTCGGTCCGCGCTTGCCTTTCAGGTCTGTCTCTACACAAGTGAGCGGCTTGGTCGCTCATTTGAAGAATCTCGCTGTACAGGCGGCAGATATGATGATGGATGACGTTTATAGTCCGGTGCATGTGGGCCGCCTCGCGGTCTACCCGGCTAAGGGGCACCATTGGCTCCGCTGCCGGCCTCGGCTCCTCGTCCGCAACCCGTTGACCGCCTGCCGGTGCTGCGACCTCCGGAGCAGCACGATCTTGCAGTCGCGACCTCTGCTCAGCGACCTCAGCAGCCCACTTCCCTTTCTCTTCCCTCGCTGATGACAAGTGTTTCCCCTTGTAGAAGCGGACATCGTTCGCGAGCCTCTTCTTCTCCCTATCGGACCTCTCCAGCGCCCTGGAGATGCTGGCAATCTGGTCTTTTAGGGCTTTCTCCCGCTCCGCGGACACCTTCTCGCGCTCTTCCGCCTTATTTAACTCTGCTTTGAGATTCTGAACTTCAGCTTGAAATTTATTTTCTAACTCTTTGATGATGTTCAGGCTAGGCAGCTCATCCCCTGCGGATTTCTCATGCGAGACCGCATCAACACCAGTATTCGGTGTAACCACAATCTCGCCACTCTCAATGAAGCCCGGCGGCGACTTTCTACCTGCAAGAAAGAAGGTCAACTTCATCATTCAAAAACAGTACGCGGCGAACTCAGAGAAAGGATGAAAGATCACATTTGGATATAGCCGCTGCGATTTGCCGACTATCGAAAAAGACAGGCCATCTTGCCCGCTCTGGGTCAAAAACACTTAATCGCTTCTTCCATTCACGATGGACCTTAGCTCTTTTCTCAGCAGCAGTGCTTTTTGAAGCCACGATGTCCTCAGTTTCAGTGATGATCTTGATTGGTCTCGACTTCCGCGACGGCGACCTGTAAAGCCACTGACGCTTAAAATACTTAGGCGTCGGTTGAAGTTTACCTGACCGCAGTAGCTCTGCAGCAGTCCGCAAATCCTCAGCGCTCTTGTCCGCCGCGACCTGCTTCGAGGCCGCCTCCACCACAGCTACTTGAGCAGCAATTTGCTTCTTCTGCTCCTCTATCTTCTGCTTCAGTCTCTCCCTCTCTTCTTCCTCTGCGGCGGACAAAGAAGGGAGTTCGCTACCTTTATTCCCAGTGGCTTCCGCCTCAGATTGCTGCAGTACAATCAGCAGGGATTCGCTGATTAGATCTAATTCATTGACGTCTATAGAGTCAAGCATCTCGTCCGTAGTTAAATTGACCGTGGAGAAGGAATTGTCTCCCTGGATTTGGGCCTTCGGTGTAACCAGATCGCTGTCAGGAACTTCTTTGTCGCGTGGTCTGTGTTGTAAGTCCGCATCTCCAGTCCGCTTCGAGATATTCTTCTCCTTCATCGCGCGCAGTTTTATCTCAACCCGCTCGGCAACGGTCGACCCGTCCCTCTTCCTCTTCTTTCTTTTAGCTCTCTTCCCGGCAGAGTCCGCAGCGGCCTCTCCTAAGTCGGGCTGACTCTCGCGGACAGTCTCAGGGTTCGCGGTAATCAATGTCTTTGAAGGCGCATCCTTGCCAACCTCTTCTCCTGAAGTCCGCCTATATTCTTCATCCAAGTTAACAATGGGCACCTGGGCATTGGGGGAAGATATTTCGACCTCATTATGTTCACCAACGGTGTCCGCCGAATTCGCAGTTTTCTGGGAAGGGGCAGAGTCCGACAGAGTCACCATCTTTTCACTTCTCAGTGGTTCAGCGTCGAGAACTGCGGCATCCTCGCGAACAGATATATCAGCGTGGCGGACTGCTTTCTCCGCAGGCTTCTGGCTGTCGGAACTTTCTCCAGTAGGGCGGACAAGATCCTGTCTCGTCGACCTCTTTATTATCTTCTTGGTCTTTATAGGTGTTATCAGTGCTGAGTCGCCTTTTGCAGTGAGAATAGAGAAGAAAGCTCCAAGCCTTGCCACGCCGGACTGGAAAGTGGAGACTGTAAGTGGTGAATAGCGCCTCGTGTCGATCGGAATTTCCAACAGTTCCAGGCCCTCCAGCGATATTTATAGCGCTGGCGACATTTATGAGGCTTGCGGACTCCGCGGTTAAGGAAACATTTTCGAAGTTTTCTGGAAACTTAAAAATGTGCGGGGATTATGTTAACCCCTCAGTCCGCAACATCCTACGAGATGCCAAGCCCCCCTTTTCAACAGGCACGGACTCAATTAGGCAGTCCGCACAGTCCGGCAGAGCAGCGGTAATCAGCCACCAAGGATGGTTCCCAGCGGCGGATTCGAGGCTCTGTCCGCTCAATCCGCCGTACCTTGGGATCTGGATTCTCTACAACCGCGGACACAGTATCCCGTCCGCCCAGTCCGCTATCCTCCAGCAGGATCGCGCCTAGTAGCAGCAGATGGAAGCTCCAGCCCGCGAGCCCAGTCCGCCCCTTCTGCGCGGACTGGCGTGTTCTCTCTTTTTTGCTTCCCGTCACCGCTGCCCTGTACTCCTGTACCCCGGGCAGTCAGTTATTTTAGCCCTGCCCGTTTGGGCAGGCCCCCTATCCTATAAATAGGGGGGAGGTGGTGCACCCAAGGCATGCTGACTCGGACCTAGGAGCCTACTTGTTAAAGGCTGCGGACTCGAATCTTGTGCCTTGCGGACTCCTCCTTGCTCTGATCTTGACAACCTTTTCCCTTCACTTGTAACTAAATCCTTCTTCAATCAAGGAAAAGCCCGTCGCAAGAGAGGCATTAAGGTCGCAACGGGCGAAGTCTGTTGTTGTCGTGGCTCACGGCCCTGCTGTTCTTCCTTCTCTCATCCGTTTAGTAGATTACTACACATAGTCTCTCTATTCCCCGGTGCTCGAATCGTTAGCTGGTGGTGCTCGACCCCCCCCCCCCCCTGTATTTTTGTGCATCAACAGTTGTGTATTTTCTAAAATAAAAATGTTATCTAAAAGAAAATTACTGGGCATAATATTTTCATGAATTTCAATTTCTGAATATTCATAAGTGGAGTTTGAAAATTCATGAGGAGAAGAAAATGCAAAAGAAATAGGAGAAGAAATATGTTCTTCTATTTCACACGGTGTGCCCATAATTTTAAAATATTCTTGATATAATAATTCTTCCTCCTCTTCCGAATAAGGCACTATGTGGACACATGAAGATTCGTGTTCCTCCATAGGTGAAATATTCGAAGTTGGTGAAGTATTATTAGGAAAAGTAATAATTTCTTCTAAATTTTGGGAAGGAGGATCAACTAGAAATTGTGTAAAGTCCCCAAAATTAGAAGAAGACATAGAGTCTGTGATAAAAGTAGAATAAAAATTGAGATCTAAATATTTGTTCTCATAACTCGAAAAGTTTTCCGGTTGATCTTGCGAACAAGAAAAACCAAAATCCGAGGCGGAAGAAGAAATATTTAAATCAAAATAAGTATTCGCATTTGAAAAATTATTTTCATAAAAAATAGGTTAATTGGAAAAATTAGTTTCATGAAAATTTGAAACAGAATGAGCATCAAAGTGAGGATAATTGTTAATTTCAAAATTATTTTCATAACAAAATTTTTTATAATAATAATAATAACAATTATCACTATGATGAGGAGCACCACAATAATAACAAAAACTTTGGCGCTTTTTTTGCGGCTTCCAAAATATCTAGTTGATTTTGAAGCTTGGTAATTTTAGCGGCCAAATTAGATAACATTTTTTTAATAAAAGAAAATAAACACAACCCTTACCTAATAAAAATGAATTTGAAAAAGTAAATTAAAAGGAGAATTGGGGATAGAGAAAGAGAGTGATAAAAGTAATACAATTTTCGCTTTCAAAATATCAACAAAAATGTCTCCGGCAACGGCGCCAAAAACTTGATGGAGAAATATATAGTTTTAAAATATATATCCAAACTATAATCTCAAATAGGCAAGCGTACTTATCAAAATATAGTATAGAAAATGTCATATTAGGCTCGGGGCCTGTTGAGTACTTCTACTCACGCAAATTAATATTATTTTATCGGAATATAAAAAGGGTTAAATTAAACTTATAGGAAGAAAATAAACTAAAACTAGCACATGATCTAGACTTCCTTTGAATAAACTTTTTATGAAACACAAACTCTAATTTACTCACTTCGACCGTGGAGGTTCCCAAGATACAAAAGTATCTCCCTTGAGCCCATGCTTTTGACTATCCTTAAATTGATCGATTAAGACCCCTCGGCCAGTCGAAACCCCTAAACTTGCTTTAAGCGGTGAACCCCTCTATTAGATTTGACTCCAATCCGGAAGATCCATATCATCCTCTCTCGAGAAGTACATACAGCTCCTTTTATCTTTGAGCGATCTACTCGTATCTGCAACCTCTCGGTCATTTAAGATATAGATCTAAAATCAAAGAGCATATCCGCGAAATATGAATTCGACACATTATAATTCAATGATAAATCGATAGCGGTAAAAGGGTTTGACAAAAGAGTTCTATTCAAAGATCATCATGATCAAGTGCTAAAGAAATTAGCTACATGACAAGAAATAAAAGATACAAGAAAAGAAGAAAAGGAAGAACATGATTGCTAAGAGAAAGTACTTGAATTGAAATTGCAAAAGTAAAACTAAATTATGAAATGAAAATTAAAAGAAAGAAATACTGAAAAACTTTTGCTCCTAATCCCCCCTCAGCTCCTGGCTTTGTCTGGATTTTATAGTAAAATTTTTGGAAGGTCACGCCCGAGGTCACGCCCGTGACCTAGGGCGTGTAAGACTCAGAAACTGTTATCTTGAAAGCTCGGGAACGTTGGAAGAAAACCGCCAAAAGTCATCTTTTTTTGGGTCACGCCCCTAGGTCATGCCCGTGATGTAGGGCATGTCAAGTTTGTTATTGGAAACGGTGGGAAGGAGAAACGGTGGGAAATAAATTCTGGTTGTTGCGGGATGTCACGCCCCTAGGTCACGCCCGTGACCTAGGGCGTGTACTGATTGGGTCAGCAAATGGATGGAAACGACCCAATCTGGCATCAATTCAGCAGTTTCGGGTAGGTCACGTTCTGGGTCACGCCCGTGACATAGGGGCGTGTACTTAGAAAAAGTCCCAGAATTGTCCACGGAAGCTTTCTGTAGAAAATTGTATTTTTGCCCCAGAGACTCCCCCTTGTCACGCCCTATCGACTCTGGGGGCATGTACCTTTGAAACTCTCCAATTTTGTAGAGGACGTCGTCCTATTTCCGTTGACTGGTTGCACGTCCCGTAACTCTTCATGGTTTGAAAGTTATCATCATTTGAAGTTCAGCTATCCACGGCCAAAAATGTTAATTTTTTCCAAATTGCCTCCAGAACATGGGCATGCACTTAAAATTGATATTTAAAGCTCAATTATACCTACATTTAGAAAATAAAGTAATTTAGAAAAATATTAATCTAAACTAAATAAAAATTGATTCTTTATTTAATAAAAACTATATAAAAATAACTATAAATATTTACTTATCAGGTCTCGAGCCATATAATTTATCCTAATAATTATAACATTGTGAAAAAATACTATTAAATGTGTTAGAGATAAATGTGTATTTGTATCGTCTGTTGAATCTACATAAAAGCAACTGTTACTACTTTATATTAAATTATGAACTCCTCCTATATTAATTATTAGATTTAATACAATGACAATGGTAAATATTGAAGGCATTTTGCAATAAAAATTAAAAAAACTTGTTTCTCTTACTTCAATTATCGGTTGCCAAGAAAAAAATGTGTACGTATGAAAAGTATGTGTAAGAACTAAAAAAATTTCAAGAATAATGAAGGGAGAACAATTGACAAAATTCTCAGAGTTTCTCTAGAGATGGTGAATTGATATTAAAAATTATATCTATCTTAACTATACTTTTCACATAATTTGCACTCACACAAATATTTCACCAGAATTTTAAACATAATATATAATTATAATCACAGTACAGTAAATAAACAATCACAAAAGATATAAGAAATATAATGGTTCCCCCAAATATGGTGCATCCACTCTTCTGCTAAAATTCACTATCATTGTGCCTGAGTCTTTTAATATGGAGACTCACAGAACCAATCTCTAGATCTTTTGATATGGAGATCTTGAACCAATACAACCTTAGGCTTTTCACAAGGAGACTCTCAGAACCTTAAACTGAATTCTTTGAAGAGGTATTCTCAAAACTCTTTTCTCAAATAGAAAAAGAGAAATAAATAGAAATTAGTATGAGATATGTGGAAGAGATATTCTTCTTGATAAGTCCTCTCAGTAGGAATTTTTGAGGACTTTGTGGCACTAAGTGAATTGATACATGGAACTTTGATGAATCCTTAATTGAGAATATTTCAAGGATTATAAACATTTTAATCCAGATGATATATTCTTATCCACTGAATATGTTACAACACTTGATGAGCCCTAGAGAAGAAGAATTGGCTCTCTATATAGATTCAGGAGCAGGATGAAGATCGACTGATATTTGGAAGAACTTTTATTGCGGCAGATGCATGATTGTCTTCCTAATCTTCTTCGTCGAATCAAAACATCCAAATCACTTTTTGTAATTATTGTATCCGATTGATGTTCAATCATCATCTATTCATGTGTCTCTGTATGTATGTGTGTGTGTGTGTGTGTGTGTGTGTGTGTGTCTATATATATATATATATATATATATATATATATATATATATATATATATATATATATATATATATATAAAGAACCATTCCTTATTAATATCGTCTTCCAATGTCTACAAGAAACGGTTATTCAATTTAAATCTTTCTTGAAAAAAGTCAGAATTAATCCCCAGAAAAATTTCCGTTCAGAACTTTAATCGACGTAACGTCAATTTCATATAAGTGTTGCGTTGAACTCCGACTTCAATCTGATTGACTGTCAACTTTACTTTGTAATCGATGTCATATTGACAACATATCGAAGTATGCATCGATATAAATCTTGTAGTAACGTCAACTAATCTTATTATGTTGCTCTAACTATTAATCGAAGTAACGTAGACATTAAGTCAAAGTTACATCGACTTCTAGTCGACGTATGTTGGATTTTCTTAACTTTCCTCTAAGATTCAGTGTCCCCTTCAGATGCCATTTACTCCACTGATATCCTAGGACTTCTAAGACCATATTACCCTCTCTATACATCATGGGTAATAAACCTAAGATGTAAAATTACTCAAAATATAATTTATTAAGGTAAATTATAAGTGTTTTTCCCAACAATCTCCACATATTTAGCTTAACAAATTTTATAAAGTTCTAAAAGAGATTTTACAAAAATAAAACAATAGTAATATAAAATTGGACTTGCACAAACATATGGAATGAACACATATTAGCAGGAAGCTCAATATTTATTTTCGGTGAATTACTAGGTTCTTGAACTATATTTTGTGATGCAGACAATGTTGTTTCTGTTGGGATGACCGATTCATGAGAAACATCGGGTAGAGATGAGGATGGAGGTGAAACCTCTTTCTTTAAACCAGGCTTGATAATTTGTCTGGTTTTCTTGGAGAACAAGGCTATATATAGAGAGTCTTTTTTAGGAGGAATGTTTACTCCTTTTGATTTACACAGGGTGAGATAGTGTGGTTTGAGTATCTGACTTATGAATGTCATATTGGTATTGTTTTTATGACTATACCTATGACCTATAAGATGCAAAATACATTTGCTCCTGTTAATCTTCTGCTTTAGTGCTAAGACCCCCATCAAATGCAGTTGGGCCTTAGGGACAGCATCATGTGCTGAAATTTTGCACACTAATACATTTCTAACTAAATCATCTAGAAACTTGCACTCCTCAAAAATATCTTTCTTCTTAAGATGAATTTGTTTGTCAAAAGAGAAATTCATCTTCTTCAATGTTTCCTTTATCTCTTCATCTGAAAGCTGTGCTTCACTTTCACCAGAGGACAGTTCAAAAGTTATCTGTATTAATTATATGGATATATTTACATCAGACCCATTGATCTCTCCAATCATTATTCCATCTTTGTTAATTGTAACATTATTCATAAACTCGGTAAGCTCTATAGAATATAGTAGACATCTTATAATAATCAACTTATTTAATCTGGCATCTGTGAAGAGTTGTAAAATTCCCTTAAAAGAATCTACCACAACTTTGAATGAGTCAAGATCTACACGGCACCTTGAATTTGTTTTTGTTGCCATTTGAGCACCTGCAAAAAATCACAAAAAAACATGAGAGAGCGAGTATAAAAAAATAAAGAGGGGAAAATGAAAAGTTTTGAGAGAGTATAAAGTCTACATAAGTAGATGAAACTGCCGAAGCTAGGAAAATCCTCACTCCGAAATATTCTGATCAATGTAGCCTAAGGTTACCAGTCTAGCGGTCGAGCATGACGACATAGTAGGCTAGAACACAAAAATGGAAGGAGACATTAGAAGGACCCCAAGAACTACGGCAAGGAGGTCCCACCATATACCATGATGCTTGAAAGAAGTTTATCCTCCACAACCAAAGATATTCAGAGTAGGGTATAAGGAGGACACTAGCTGGCGGATATCAAAGGATGGCGATCAAGGGGATTATCACTATCTCGCACGGGTAGAAGTCCAGAAGAAAGGTCCAGTCGAGATCTTTGGCAAGATTTCGAGGTCTAAATCCTTGTACCAATGGGGTCCTATTTATAGGAAAACCAAGGGGTGGGGATCGTGTATATAGACCAACCCCCACCGGTGACTAGGTGACCTCTAGGGGAACTCACTCGTCTTAGGCAATTATCTACCCCAGTCGCCCACCTAGCGAGCACACGAAGAGAGCTCGTCATACTCGCTTAGGCCTTCAATAGTCTTGAATGTTGACTCAGACCTCTGCCTGGACCTACTGACTTTGATTTTTATTGTCCTGACTCTGAGTGGGTCCACCCTCGATGAATATGGGTTGTACACAATCCCTGCTTTTTGCGAGAATTGTAGGGGCTCAGAAAGAAACAATCAACGCTTATTCGCCGGACTGCTTCTAGCAAGCATCTAGACTACTTGCGGCCTATGGATGTCTGCTGAACCGTATAAATAGGCGGCTCATATTTGAAGCACAAATTTTGAACTTGCACGCGATGTCAAATTCTGTCGCCGATGTCTACAATGCGAGCCTCGCTGCTTTATCGGGATTCTTGGAACCAAAGAAGTCAAAGAAGCCACAAGATGACAACGATACTACCGACCTCCCTCCGCCAAAAAAGAAGAAACTAAAGAAAAAGTCGCTAGCCTCCAAAAAACCATCCATATCTCAGTGTCGAGGATGTTGCCACCCCGGGTGACAACCTTAAGATCCCAATCCATACTCAACAGCTCCTCAATGATCTCGGGTTAAGCGACATTCCTGACTCGTTGGTACTAGAACCTTCTCGCCCCCTCCACCAAATTTCCCCCTGCTTTGGACCTCACCAGGTTCCAGGCCAAGATGCAATCGGACCTTGCTGCCTCCCAAGGTTAGCTTCTCATTGTTGCTTACTTCGAGTCACAATATTTTTCTGACTTGTTGATGTACTGATGTCTTTCTGATACTCGCATCTCCACTGATGCCGACCAAATCCTCCATCAAGCATATGTCAATTCCTCCTCTGCGAGCATCCCTCTAGTCATGCTCAAAGCCCTACAGGGGGCGCGACCTAGTCACTCTGTCTGGATCAATCTCAGCTCCAAGAAACACACAAATAGACAAGTCCCCGGAGCGAAAACTGAGGGTACTTCTATGGAGAAGTCGTCGAGACAAATGGAGAGCAAGGCCCCTCCCCCTGCGACAGACTTTTTGCAGCCTTCAGCGAGTACTTCCCTATCGTCGCCTCTGCCTCCTCCTTTACAGCCAACTTCTACTGCTCACCCTAAGTCTGCCCTGAAAATACTCTGGTTCCTTCAAGAGCCTTTGCAAGCTTGTCGCGTGATTGAGAAGGAACGCAACTTGACTACATCCCGCCGAGGACCGGAGGGTGAGAATTTGGAGGTCGCGGACAGGGGCAAGACACCGATCGTCCAAGAGGCTTGTCGTCGATCTAGAGAGGACCGACTCACTATATCCCTTTTCCCTGCCAATCTCGATTGTCTCGGCCTAGTAACTCGCTTGACGCCGAACTGGCTGATTCTATTTTTGTTGAGGCTTCATCTAATGTGGTGGCTTTATGTATACTTGATAGGTCTCTCTACAAACCTGGGAGCGTCTTTCATCGATGTGCTGTGCCTCCCCTCCTACAAGCATTGTTAGGTTGTTACCTGCACATACATAGAGCTAGAGTCGAAGTTCGATCAGCTCGTCATCTGTGATCCTCATCATCAGATTTCTTCATTGGAGGTTCAGGTGGCTAAGATGGAGGAGCTATCAGAGAGGCTCGCTGGCTATGAGTCCCACTTCCACATGATCAACGAGTTGGAGCGGTGACAATCAATGATCGAGCATCACCAACAGCTTCAATACAGGGAGCTGGCGGGGATGCGGGCAAGCATGGGCACTGTTGTATGGCTGGCAAGGATGGAGGACCAGCTACGTTGCGGCGATAAGGTGATGGACGTGGCGAACGAGCACTACAGGCAGGCTCATGACATGGGCTAGGCCGGATGGCATCCACCTATTTCGGAGCAGTGGCCTCCTAGGACTTAGGATTTTCTTTCAAGTCTTTTTCTTTTTTCCTCTCTCCTTGGTGATATTGTACTGAACATTTTGTGAGTATTCTTTTAAATATAGTGGTGAGCTTAGATCTTGCGCTGGGTTGATGACTTTACTTTTTTTTTCGTTGATTTATGTATTCATTCTGCGATCTTCTGTACTAATTGTGCAAGTTCTGGTGAGCTAGCGACTTTCTGATTGAATGCACGCAAGATAAAACTTTGGATACTTTATATGTTTAAACGGAGAAGTGGCAACATCGATTGATACTCACGTGAGGTACTTATACCCCCTCCCCCTTGGCCTCCATCTATAAATAAAGGGGGTAGGTGCATCTTTAATTACCCTGTTGTGAAATCTCGTTCGTGATCATGAGTATCTCCAGCCCATCCTTTTCTCGCTTGCTTTACTCACATTCTTCTTTCTCATTCTCTTACCTCTCGCCTTCCAAAGATGGTCGGAGGCTATGTCAATGCATACCGAATGGCCCATGCGAGGGAATTTGCTGATGCGGTCTTCAAGAATTCTGATGTTGATGACAAGGACTTTGAGGACTTCAAGAAAAGGCTCCTTCCTAAGGGATACATGGCCAGTCTCCCTACATGGGCTGAGAGAATAAATATTGCACTATAAGGTGAGCTCATCCTTCCCATCGTCATTTCAAAGTGGGTTTCCGACTTCCCTTATGGCCAGAGGATTGCCAGATACTTAGGTATTTTAGCATATTCCTTGCCCGGATCAACCCAAATGGAGTGGTAATGATCATGGGCTTCCTCTAATTCTTGTTATTAAAGAAGATCGCTTTTGATCTTTCCGTCTTTCAGAGGATCTTCTCCTTCGCGATGACTAGTGAAAGCGCCATCTACTTCAGCAGCCATGTCCACACCCTCGTCGGCACATTGAATTAAGTCCACCGCTAGGGAGAGTATCTGGTCATTGTTCTTTCCGACTTCGAAGGGGTCCCGCATAGATCGCACCAGCTGCCTGAGGTCCCCTTCCTGCCTCCCATCTTGGAGGAGTTGCACGAGGACCTATTTAAGGCCTTTTGAGGCCGAAGCTTCGACGTCATCTACTGATAATCGAACATTAACGCGTTGGGCGAGATCTTCTCTGGCTAGGGTACACACTTGGGTGAGCTTCTTATATACTCGATCTTTCGGTGTTGATCGATCTTTTATTGCAGAGATTCTATCAGTCCTTTTTTTTCTTTGCAGCTACTTGCACCCTACCACGAGAACCTCTCTTGCTGGCTAAGGAGGTCGCACCCTCGTGCCAAAGATCTTTCAACCTTCCTGACGATATTGAAGAGATACCGCCACTTGCGATTAAAGTTTGACAACTACCTGGAGAGAAAGAGAGCTTCTCGTAGGGGAAGCTGGACAATGGGAAAGGAAAGCCTAAGTATGCAAGAAAGCGAGCAAAGGTCTCCCGTGAGCTCTTCGATGACAAGGAAGATCCCACCGACGTCAGCGATCCCTACTTCCATATGAACAACAACAAGGGGCGCAGCAGCAAGGACATCTACGACTGTCGTTGGTTACCTGGCCGAGCGCGAGCACATGGTGATGTTGAGCACCAACTTTCCCTCCTAGTCAGAATAATTGGAGGATAAGGGCGAGGTGTACAACATCGCATTCACCCTTTACGAATGCGCAGATGCCGAGTCGTTGTAGGACATCGGCGCGCAGGATCTTGCCAAGAAACCTGCTCGCTCGCTCTTGCGAGCTGCCGAACTGTGCCACTACATGACTAAGAGATTGCTTTAGGCCCAGTAGCAACTAAAGGTGGTGACGAAGAAGATGATCGAGTTGGGGATCTAGGCCGCCCAGTGCAAAGTATATGAGGTAGCCTTGTTTTCAATGCGTGACTTTTACATAGCTGATCTTTGATAATCGTCTTGCTAATGATAGTTGTTATTACCTCGCAGGAAGCAGAGATTGAGACAACAAAGAAGATCTCCAAGCTTGAGTAGGAGCTCCCAGATCCAAAAGCTGCGTTTGAGACCACCCAAGTACAAAATGCCGAGCTGGAAACCAACCGGCTAAGTCGTAGTCGGCACAGCCGAGTACCTACGGAATGGGGAAAATTTTACTTCCACGATGATGAGATGCCCACGATCCGCCGTGGCATCACATTAAATACGGTTGACACCGTACTCACAAAGCTGAGGATGGAAGGCCACCTCGGACCGGAGGGCGTCCATCTAACAGTGATGGATCTCATCCCTAGGATGCTCACCGAAGAGTCCAACTCTCCTAACCATGTGTTACCCTCTACCTATGACTCCGACGAAGATGAGGACAGAGATGACGATGACGATTATGAGGATGACGGCGGCAAGGATGAGGATAATGATGGTGAATATGATGCCGACGATGAGGAGGACGTCGTAATCGAGGATGAGGAGTTTTAGGCTGATACTGGCGATGATGAGACCCAGTCGGTCGGTGATCTCCTACATGACTTTATGTACATTTCATGTAAAATAGCTTAGGAATTTTTTGTACAAACCTTTGTACAAGGCATCATTGTTGTCTTTTGTAATGTACTGCTCGCCAATTTATAAGAAGAATATTTTCCCATCTTTGTCTTTTATATGATCGCTTGTCCTCGATGCTCGCTAGGCTCATAGGCGCAAGGATATTGAGTGCTCGTTACACGAATTCACGACTCGCATACTTGCACCTGCATACTCACACGTCGTTGCTCGCACATCGTTACTCGCACACGCATGCTCGCACCTAAATACTCACACCTATGTACTCGCACATGTATACTTGCACCTGCATACTCGCACAAGGAACTTCATCATATTAATTTTTTTTGTAAGCTTTGACAAATTTTCCTAAGGAAAGGCACTCACTGAAAAGCAGAAATCTTTTTCTTTATCTATTGATTACAACCCTCTAGATAAGGGAGTGGCACTTAGGGGTTCTTTCTAGACGTACACTCTCGAGATCTACGCTCCACTTCAGCTAGCGGAGAACTGAGGGGACCCAGGGATAGGGAACGACAGTTGGGGGGTCCCGCGGGGTGCACACTCTTGAGGCCTCCATCCTACAACAGAATCTCACCTTCCAGATTATCTTTGCTAAGTCGCTTTCTAAAGCACGATGGGTTATCCCACCTAGGTATCAACATAGAAGCATCCTGCATTGTAGAGCAAAAGATACTAAGATTGGGCCTTTATTCCTTTCAAAGATTGAGGATGTCTTTACGTAAGGGGTCACTCTGCTAGGTTGACCTTTCGTCGAATTTGGGAGGTTAGTGTCCAGAACTGTTCCTGATAGTTCCTCCAGTCAGAGAAGTGTGATCGGGAGTTTCACTAAGCCAATATACAAGGAGGGAACTGATCTTGACTGACAATGCAAGGTCTTGGTCTTATAAGAATGCATTAAGACCTGACATATCATCTCATCATCCGCCCTAGGTTTTTTAGGAGAATTAGGTCTGATGCAAGTTTCCCAAATCGATCATGAAGATTGACTTCACTACTTCTAGCTATCTTAAGAGACGATTTGAACAAAGAAGATAATTTGCTCAATCACGTGTTTCAGAAGGGTGAGGATTTCAAAAAATATGAATAATATTTACATACGAGTATTCGTACACCTGACTGCTAAGGGTATAACCTTTTCAGGTCATCACCGCTCCAGGTGCATCCTAGTAGCTCTCCTTCTTGGTTTTGGAGGCGGTGTCCTCTAGTAGCTAAAGTTCTTTGGACAATGAAGGGCCCTTCCAAATTAGGGTTCAGCTTGTCGACGGTCGCATCCCTTCTTGTCGCGTCTACCTTCTTCTTGATAAGATCTCTTGCAATAAATTTCTTGATGCGGACATTGTCGAAATGCTTCGCCATTTGCCTCTTTACCTCCTCTTAGTGGGTAGAGGCTAGGTCTCGAAGCACTTCGATGTAATTTAAAGAAAACTTCTAAGAGTCTTTGTTCTCTAGGCACCATTCTTCACTGCCTTCTCCTACCACAATGATTGGAAAAGTAAAAAACAATAAAGTCCACAATATAGAAAGAGGAAATTACATGACAAATATAGAGTCCACACCACGATATACGGACTTATGCCCGGTACATAAAGACCTCACTACAAGCCACTCATAAAAGTAAAACTACTACTACTCACCTCCACTCACGGATCTGGATGTCTGTCCACCCGAACTACACTGGCATGTCTCCATCTACACCGTACTCCGCTAGTGCTGCGTCTCCTGCGGCTGCTCCCTGTCTCCCATCCGGAGTGCCTAAAATGTGGTGGTCAAACGACCGTCAGTCAAACTAGACTCAGTCAACAATCCCCCACCCCTCTACCTGTGGCTCCTAGGCACTGGGCGGAAGGAAGTGAAAAGGAGGACCAAATAGTAGGGCATAATCAAGCAGATGGCAACTATCCTAACAGGAGTGTTATAACATTAAAAGTGCAACAGGAGTTAATCAATAAATTGTAATGCAGAGTAGTAAGATAAGCATGAAGAACTGAAAGTAAGAACTGTACAGATAGTAAATTAGTAACCATTGATTTATAGGGATTACCCCTATAGACCAAGGGGTCGTTCTGCAGGGCCTATCGTATAAACTATCACATACCAATTTATACGTTAGGTGTCAGGGGTTAAATGCAATGATTATGTTATGACATACAAGTATGCTAGGGTATGAACATGCAAGTGCAATACACACACACGACTCTATGTGTACAGACATTTAGTTCCCTAGTTTGGAGTTAGCTAAACTCTCAGGAGCCTCTTGTCGTGGCCAATGGAGACAGTGGGTTGGGCCTCTCCACTCCTAGACTGGTAATCACACTACCCAGCCTAGCCCCTCTCGTACGTTTCCGTAATCTTCCTAGCAAACCAGCTAGTCTGCTCGAGTCATCGTACCGACGACAGTGTGATCGTTCGTCCAATACCGAGGACCCACCACTGTTATGCACATGCAAGCTTGTATATTATACCTTACCTAAATCTCTGAGCCCCCAGCTCACCAAACCATCAAGTCTAAAAAACTAGCCCTCGAGCATACAACTCCCCGGACTACCAAAACAGTTCCAAGTCCCTTTAACTCTACCAGTAAGCCCATCGACCATGGGTCTATGCTATCCATTCATTACCAATTTGTCTCACCACATGTACAAGTGTGAGTGCAAGGTGGAGATATTATTGAGGTTACTCTTGTCCATATTATCCCTAAAGTTTATGTTAGCACAGGACTGCCCACGGTATTCCCCGTGAAGGGCTCTCGAAGGCACTAGGAACTACGATGGGATTACGCTCAAAGTTCCCTTTCGCAAGGCACTTAATACTATTGATTCCTACCCTTGACCAATCCTCTCTTTTATTTCAGTGTGGCTCCCCTAAGTGTGTTCAAGTTCTCCGAGCTAGCCTATTTTAATTCTATGTACTATATGCAGACCGTGCTAAGTTACACGATGCTCCCACTAAGGGGTACTCCATTTACTCATCCAACAGAACCAAAACAATTACTGGGAGTCTACCATGACCTATTTAGACTAACTCCAGAGTTTCATAATCTTCCTAATTAATTGGGCATTCATTCTAATTACCCTAAGACTCTGGATGCCCTACTTTGAACATGAAATGCACTTTTAAATCAGTAACATACCACCACAAAATTATGATAAATACTAGGTAACATTTCTACAACAAATCCAAGGTCTAAGAATTTTCAGAATTGTTTAGGCCCCAAATCCACAATTTAGAACATAAAATCGATAATACCATTTTAAGAAGCAAAGACCAGCAATATTGTTCTAAAAACACCCTACAGGTACTCTCCCAATTTTTCCAGTGAACAGTAACCCTTAATTTAATTTTAATTCAATAATTCCATAGCCATTCGTTATAGAAGCAAGTACTGTAAAAATTCATCTAATAATTATAAAAAAAATTCCACGAGATAGATAATGATCTAAAACTAACCCTAACCAAGTTTTACAATTTTTCCAATAAATGCGGGGCTCTGAATCTGATTAAAAGTAATCTTC
Source organism: Platanthera guangdongensis (assembly GCA_039583875.1). Taxonomy (NCBI): domain Eukaryota; kingdom Viridiplantae; phylum Streptophyta; class Magnoliopsida; order Asparagales; family Orchidaceae; genus Platanthera; species Platanthera guangdongensis. Next base: position 155,978,769 of record CM077167.1, read on the forward strand.
CAAATTTATAACTTTGTGAAGCAAGTACTGTTTCTATTCACTTAAAAATTATGAGAAACTTCCATGGCCTACACATTCACATAGAACGCTCACTGACCAAGTTTCATAATTTTTCATAGCATTATTGGGCTCCACATCTAGTTTTGATCAGAAATCCACAATTCATTAATTATAAGACAAGTACTTAAAAAAATATCTAAAAAAATTCAATAAAAATACAGAGGGGACTAACATGATGTAAAACTTCCAAATACAAAATTTCACAACTTTTCAGCAGTTAGAAATATCATAACAAGAAAAATAAACTTAAAGACACAGCTAGGGTTATAAAGGAAGTACGTATTTTATTAGTCCAAAAATTCCACCAAAATTATTTTAGGGCTCTTTTTATCATAGAAATACCCTGCCCAAGTTTCAAGTTATTGTGAGGTGTTTTGATTGCCTAAACCCAAATATTGGGCTTTGTGCCCTAAACTAGGGTAGGGATTTGAGGGGGGTTAAAGGCTTCCAAATTCAATAAATCTTCAACCATAGGACCATAGCCACCCAATGATCCCTCCCACCAAGTCTCAAGTCATTCCAAGGTCATTTGACCCCATGACCTTCAAACCCTAAAAATCTCCAAAAAAGGGGCCTACCCTAGGGTTCTATGGCTACCCTAGCCCAAATCACCCCAAATCTCATTGAAGAGTGTTACATGCCATATAAAATCAGTGGCCAAAATATCAGCCTCTGTTGAGGTGATTTTACCAACCAAACATCAGAAATAGCTCTTGACCTAAATAACCCTATAAAGGTATACCTAGAGTTGGATCAATACCTAACCAAAACATCTCCAAATGATGTGAAATGTTTACCAGAGCCTTATCATACCCTCTAAGACCACCCACCCAAATTTTGGGGAGTTTTGAGATGTTTAGGACACCTAATTAATTTATTCATGGATTATTAAATTTTTCTAAAAACTATAGAAAATGTTCTCCAAAAATTTTGATTAATGGATAAGTCCTAGATATAGATAAGAGTAGCCCACACCCCAAATTTCAAGTCCTTTGGAGTCTGGTTTGGAGTGGGTATCCAATTTAATCTCTGGATAGCCCGATGGATAGACTCCACCAAAAGGTGTGTTGAGGTCTAACCAGGGCTCCAAATGACTTGAAACAAATTTTAACATAAACTAGAGCCTAGAGCTACAACTTTGATGTTGATCACATTTCCAGCAGGAGCCCCTAAGTATTTTTTAAAATTTAAACAAAACCCTGTAATTTTCTACTCAGAAAAACCCAAAAATAAAAACTAAATAGAGATCTTGCACAGATCATAAAGCAGGATCAGCGGTAATGGAGTCATATTCCTCCTTGAGCCAACGACTCAGATTAGCCACGCCTAGATCGTTTTCCAGGCCGAAATCCCGGCCACCCGGCCACCTCCCTGACCGGCCACTGCCACCGCCACCACCACCTTCGTCGAGGTGGCGGCTATCGCCTGGCGGCAGCACGGCCGTCGGAGGGGCCTACTCCGGCGAACCCGATATGTTCATTTTCATGGAATTTTGGTGAGAACTTTCGCCTCGATCGGGCTCGATTGAGCCCGATTTCTCTAGCTGATGGATCCTAAATCTAGCACAGACAGAGAGGAAGATGATTGGACCTTATTTGGAGCGTTTCCTTGCTCCATTCGTCGGCCGCCATTGCTCCTCCTCGAAGCTTTTGGTGCCATGGATTTTCCTCCTCAGGGAGCTCTAAGTGTTCGGGAAAATGGGAAATTCTACTCCTCAGAGGTCTCTAAAGATGATGGAGGAGTCGGTTGGGGGTGTGGGGGCTTTAATTCTCTTGGCCATGGTTGACCACTTCACCTCCCCTCCCATGGCCGACCCTATGCATCCCCCATTCCATTAAATGGCTCTGGAAACTGCTGGAATCCCCTCTAATTCATCAGGGAAGATGAATGGGAACATAGTGGAGGGATACCAAGGGGTGTATCACCTTAATGGCCATGAATGACCATTTTCTCTCTCCTCCAAGTTGGGGAAAAAACCCATTTCTCTCTCCTAATCACCATGGCTGAAATTCCACTCTCTCCCCCTTGTTCAATATCAGTCAATAGGCTGGTTGACCTCTCACCTTGGGCCTAGCCCAAAGGGTTGGGCTAGGTTTAAATGATTTGACCTAATTTGACCAAGTTTGAATGTTTTGTCAAATTGGGCCGTAGGGTTAACCAAACCATGGAATTTTTGTGTCATTGGGTCCCTTATGAGGTTATGACCCCAGGAGTGTGGTCAACTTGAAGTTGTGGTGGTCAATAGGGGTGTTTAATGGAAGATCACCGTTTTGACCTAGTAGGGGTATTTTGGTCATTTTGCAATGTGGTGACCCTAGGATGGGGCTTTTTGGTCTAATTAGTCTCCTATGATGTGTTAGACCTAAAAGTGAAGCTACTTCCACATGTGATGGTCAGTTGGGCCATTTGAATGGGAGTTGACCATTTTGACCTAATTAGGGCTTAAGGTTGACTTTGGTCAACTTGACCTCTTTGGTTGGCCCAAATGGGTCTTAGGTGTCACTCTGGACTCCTTGATGGCCTGGGCGTGTTGTGGTGGGGTCACTAAGTCAAGTTAAGGCCCTTAAGTCAAACCCTAGGATGGGTATTTAAAGTTTACTATTTGCAGACCAAGGTGCTTTATCACCTTTTTGCCTAGGTCTACAAGGGTTTCTAAGCTCCCTGGATTTTGTCATGACTTAGTCATGACAAAATCACTCTGGGGGGTCTGGTTGTTTGGGGTATGTTACACCATAGGACCGAAGGAAGCTGCTCTGCGCAGCTCTCCTTTAGGTTTGTGACATTCTTCTTTAGGAGGTTAATAATTAACTTGTTGGCGGCTTCTACCCGCCCGTTGCTCTGAGGATGGTGGACAGAGGAAAATTGAAGATTTATCCCTAACTGCTTGTAGAAGTCTTCCAGCTCTAAGCTAGCGAATTGTGGGCCTTTGTTGGTGATGATGGCGGGTGGAATCCCAAACCTGCAGGCAATTTCTCCCCAAATGAAGTTCTTTACGGTCTAGGATATGGTCTTGGTAAGCGCATTCGCCTCGATCCACTTGGATAAATAGTCGATCATGATGAGGATGACTTCCTTTGGTTGCTGGCTTGGGGGAAAGGGTCTATCAAAACCATTTCCAAAATGGCAAAGGGCCAAAGGGCGGTAATCGAGCAAAGTTACTAAGATGGCTGTAGCTGAAAGGGAGCGAAGAGCTGACACTCTGGATACTTCCTTGAGAAGGCTTATGCATCCTTCTAAATCATTGGCCAGAAGTAGCCATGCCTGAGAATTCCGTGATCCAGGGTATGAGTCCCAGAGTGGCCTCCACACTCTCCTGAATGAATCTCTCCGACTACCCGAGGTATTTTAGCTTCTGACAGGCATCTGGCCAGGTGGCCCGAGATGGTCTTGCAATATAGCTCTCCTTCGTGTAGCAGATAATAGGCTGCATTGTATCGAAACTTCCTTTAATCACCATTACTAGCGGGAAGCCGACCTGTCGATAGAAAGGTGATGAAGGGATCCTTCCAGGAAGCTTGTTGTTCGATCTCCATCATCTCCCCCTCCTCGATAGACGGACAAAATAACTCCATCACTATTCCACCATCCCTCGGGCTGTATATAGTTAGGCAGTCTGCTTCCGAGTTCTCCTCTCGCAGCACGTGCTCAACAAAGAAAGATTGAAAGCTACCAATCAAGTCCTTCACTTTATCGGATATCTTTGTAGGATAGGGTCGCACACTTCGAACTCTCCCCTGATTTGTGGCGCGGCCACTATTGGGTTGGTGAAGGCCTTAAGATCTTGAATTCTCAACTCCTTGGCGAGAGTAAATTCTGCCACCATATTCTCGTACTCTGCTTGATTGTTCGTGATGAGGAAGAGGATCTCAATAGCTTGCTTGATCCTCATTCCTTGCGGCTCAATAGCACAACGCCTCCTCTCACTGAATCCTTGTCAGAAGCTCCATCCATGAACATATTCCAAGATGCGGGGCTAGAAGAGCCTTTGTCTCCTCCTACCTTGGTCGAGAACTCAGCCAGGAAAACCTCCACTACTTGAGCCTTGATTGACATCCTTTGTGAGAAAGAAATATCGAATTTGCTGAGTTCCACCACCCACTTCCTAGGGTTGGCGATGTAATTCATTCTGCTATTTTGCTAGCTTTCCCAAATGTTCCATGACATCCAAGATAATTTGAAGAGGATGATCGGAGAGGACCATGATGGATGGAGCTTGAAAATATGGTCGGAGATTCTGCATTGAACTCACAAAGGTGAATGCCAGATTCTCCAAGATGGGGTATCTCGTCTCGGCCTACCTAAGAACCCGACTCATATAATATATGGGAAACTTCCTCTTCCCTTCTTCCTTAATGAGCACCGAGCTGACTACTTCTGCTCCCACTCCTAGATAAAGTAAGATATCTTCACCTTCCTTGGGAATTTGGAGTAGAAGAGCTTGACTTAACTGCAGCTTAAGCTTTCCAAAATCCTACTCACACTTCTCTGTCCACTCAAAGTTTTGATTGTGTCAGAAAGATTTAAAAACTGAGAGCACTTCTCCAATTCCTATCAACCTATGGACTTCCTTGAAATTCTTCAAAAAATGTCATCTCCAGGATGACCTTTACTTTGTCAGGATTAGGTTCCGCACCTCTGGGGTAATGATGTGACCTAGGAACTTTCCTCTTCCTGCTCCAAACACACTTTTTGCTGGAATGAGTCACATCTTGAACTTTTGAAGTGTCACAAAAATTTCCACCAGATACTTAGTGTGTTCCGCAATTCTCCTACTTTTGACCAAGAGATCATCCATGTACACCTCCAGGTTTTGCCCCTTTTGCTCTTTGAAGACTGGTCCATCATCCTTTAATACGTTATACATGCATTCCTTAACCCGAGAAGCATCTTCTTATAGCTATAACAACCATCGCTGGAGATGAAGGATTGTTGGCTCCATTGATCCCAATGTCCCAGGCCTATAAAAAGTCAAATAAGTAAATGGTATACACATAATTATATTTGATGTATGTTTAAGTTCATGTATGCAGGTAGCTCTTTGTCACATTAATTGGACATGTGGCTCAAGTGATAATGACAGGTTGACACAAAGAAGCTGGCTAGAAAGGCAGGAATTTGCCTAAGTCCACAGATATTGAGAGAAACAAGCTCACTCAATGCCAGGTGTCGATATTCGACGAAGTCCATAGGTGTTGTGTGAAGCAATCTCACTTAACGCCATGTGTCGATATTCTATGAATTCCACGAGAGTTGAGTGAAGCAAGCTCACTCAATGCCAATTGTCAAGGAAGAATGCTGACAAAGATAGAAAAGCGGCTAAGTCCACAGGCGTTGAGTGAATCCAGTTCTCTCAATGCCAGACTGCAAAAGCGTGGAGAAAAGACATGACAGTCAAAGCCCAGCATCTTGCAAAGACAATATTACGGCTAAGTCCATAGGCGTTGAGTGAAGCCAGTTCAATCAATGTCATATATCAAGAAGCGGCGTGTTTAGCTGAGTTTGTCAAAGCTTCAGCAGTGACAAGCAGAAAAATCAACTAAGTCCAAAAGCGATGAGTGAACACGGCTCTCGGCGCCTGAAAAAGAAGCGTTGAATCAAGCTGCTTCAATGAAAGCCACAGAAAGTGAAGAAATCGGCTAAGTCTAGAAGTGTTGAGTGAAGTCAATTCACTCAATGCCTAATAAAGAAGACAGACAACGACAAAAAACATTGAGTAAGGCCAGCTCACTCAATGCCTTCAGACAGATGAAGAATTAACTAAGTTTAGAGGCGTTAAGTGAATCCAGTTCACTCAACGCCTAACAAGTGCTGAAAGATTGACTAAGTACTGAGGCGTTGATTGAATCCAGTTCACTCAACGCACTCAACGCCTGAGGAAGGAGAAGAATGGCTAAGTCCAGAATCATTAAATGAAGCTTGTTCACTCAACGCACTCAATGTCCGGGATAGGACTGAAGATTTGGCTAAGTCCACAGATGCTGACTTCAGCCAAAGTCAACAAAAGTCAACGAAATTCAAATTCATTGCGGGAAAGCTGGAATCCACCGCTAATGGCACCGGAGGCCTGCTGTATTGTTTATTCTGTAAAAGGAAGGTGGTAAATTAGAAATTAAAGTTGGGCACACACAACATATAGCTGTTAATCAACGAAAGATAAAAGGAGAAAGATCGAGAGACGAAAGATAACTTTTAGGGCTTTTATCTTTTCAAAAAGCAGAAGATCTTCATCGTCTTCCTCGCCATTGTTGCTAAGAAAAGAAGCAGAAGTTCATATCGATCGACCTGAAAGTACTTCCAGTTAGTTGTTGTTGTCCTCATCATCAACAGCAAGAAAGAAGGAGCAGCAAGGCTAACACTAGCTGCGGCCACTTCACAGCCCAAGCTGAGCAATTCCTGAAGATAATTTTTGGAGTTGTGAAGAATAAATCTGGACCGATTTTTCTCAGGACAGAAGGAGAAAGACACAGAGATAATTTCTCTAGTGTCAAACTAACACAAACTCTTTTTCTCTCTATAAGATCATTTTGGATCTGAGCTGTAAGCCTGTATTATAAAGGTTGAGTTTGTAGGATCTGTTATAGATCTGAGTGATTGGGCTTTGGCCTGAGTTGTAGGATCCAATGGATCTGAGTTGTAAGGATGTCCTCCCAGCCTGAGTGGTAGGGCCTTTTGGCCTGAGGTAGGTGGTATTCTGACCACTAAGTTGTAGGGCTCTATGCCCGAGTTGTAAGTCTTGGAGGAGACTGAGTGGTCCTGCAGGATCGTGTTGTAAGCTCTTAGGAGATGAGATATTAGAGTAGTGTCTTGTCCAACACACTATTAGAAAGGCAGGAGGGATAGAGGACGTACCCATAATCTGGGGAACCACTATAAATTATTGTGTCATCTGGGTGAATATCTTGAAAGCACTAGGAAGTAGATCACCTCTCACAGCCTAAAATTATAAAAGTTAAAAGTCACACTAAAAACCTAGAAACCTATTCACCCCCCCTATATGTGGTTTAGCTACCCTTACGAACAAAGACTTTCAAGTGGTATTAAAGGGAGGTTGTTCAAGATAGACTTAACAATCTGAGTAGATCTCCAAGGGTAGCAGTCACATTATACTTATGGGTTCAGGAGAGAACCATAAAGAGCTTGGTTCCATGAAGCTTCCTATCTGCAGAAATGAAGGCTTTGGAATTTGGAAGAAAAAGGTCAGACTTTTCATGGAGGCATCTGACCCAAGAATCTTTGTGACAGTCAAAGAGGGACCTTTCATCCCTATGAAGGTGTAAGACCCCTTTTTTTGCAAAACCAACAGGGTCTTATGCCCAGAACCGTCGCTTTGCAGTGACACCAACACACCTGGGAGAGTCGTCACTGCATAACGTCGATCCTGCTGTCCATACTGATCACAGAAGAGAAGATTAAGTACAAAGAGTAAATTAGAACTCAAATACTAGCCCACCAGAAATCACATGAATATAAAATAAATCTCCACGAAGGGAGAGTCCACAGTAACGATAGATCAAAATACTAATAAGAGGGCTCCTGCCCGATACATCATGATCATCACTACAAGTCACTCAATGCGGAAGCAAATTTATAGTAACTACTAATGATAGGGACTCACTGTCCATGCTGCCTGAACTCTCGTGCTAGATTGTCCCATCTACAAGCGCACCGACTTTTAGGGCTGCATCTCCAGGTTCGGCTCCACGATCAACTATAATGATTTGGTCAACGACCGTTAGTCAAAAATACTAAGTCCTATCATCCCCCACCCCTATGTCCATTACACATGCTATCACAATTTCCGTAGTTTAACTATATGTAGACCAATCTAAGCTATATGATGTACATGACAGGAGGTACTCCAAATTTTCATCCAAAAGCCATAATATAATTATTGGGGGTCTATCATGACACATTTAGCCTAAATCCAAAAACTTGTAATTTTCCTAATTAATTTGGCATTTATTTAATTTTCCCAAAAATTAGTCCATGGGTGATTTTGAACATGAAGTACTAGATTTTCTTAAGTTATGGCCACCCAAAAATTATGAACACTATATTATGCTAAATTATCAAAGAATACCAAATTTAATAAATTTGCATAAATGTACTAGGCCCTAAATAATTAATTTAAGATAATTCAAATAATTAGAGGTAATGAAGGGAGTACAAAACTTCAAAGTCCAAAAATTATACAGAAATTACCAGAGCCTTATTATGATATTAAAACATTACTGACTAAGTTTCATTTAATTCCAAGATAATTAAGCTACATAGAAAATATTTCAAATAAAACCACATTAGGGTACTTTGAGAAGAAACATAGTTGTAACCTCTACCAAACTACATGTAATAATTTCCTAAGCTTTATTATGCCCTAAAAATTTCTATGGCCAAGCAAGACAATTGTCCAACAAGATATGATATTTATTATCTATTTATCAAAATAAGGTGCACTAGTTCACTTTACACATGAAGTACTGCGAGAAAATAACCAATTATTACAAATAATTTATCAGTATATAAAAATGGTATTTGATTAACTTTGCCAGAGTTTCATATCATTTTAAGACAATTAAACCACAGTTACTTCAATATCATCAGAAAGGGCAAGATGAAGGTTGTATCTACAAGTATGAGCCACTGTTATGTAAACATCCTATAATAAATTTCAGAGGTTAATATTACTATAAAATCACCCCTACCAAAATCTCATGAAGATCCAAGGTCATAGGACCCCTTAATTATTCCATAAGTTGTATATACCTAAATAATTTCCAAGTGATTAAAGTGGGATGCATGTGTCCAAATATCAACAAATTCTTTCCTAGGGCATTTCACCACCCTAAGATCTCATGGACTAAACACCAAGTCCATACAAGGACATATCACCCCATGTCCTTCACAAACCCTCAAAGTTCAACCTTAGGGTTCATGCTAGGGTCCTAGTGTAAATCCACCCTAATTCACCTCAAACTATATATGAAGGTGTTTATTGTCATACCAAATCAGTGACCCAAGTTTCAACCTCTGTTGAGGTGATTTGGTCACTCAATACCCACAAGGGACACTTTGACCTAAATAACCCTTTTAGGCCTAGGCCAGGGGTTACCAAATTCCAAAGCAAATCATCTCCAAATGGGATGAAATTTTATACAGAGTCTTATATTGACCCCAAGGACGACTCACCAAAATTTGGGAGGATTTGGAAGTAATTAGACCCTTTAATTAAACCTTACATGAAAAATGAAATGATTTCCAAAACATTAGAAAATTTTCAGCAAAAATTCCCATTTTTGTATATGTTATAGATCTAGATATGAATGTCTCATGTTCTAAATTTTAAGTCATTTGGAGGTCAGGATTGATGGGGGCACCCCAAAAGATCTCTGATCAACCCTAAGTATAGACCTCACCAAAATGAGTGTTGTCGTCTGACCTGAACTCAAAATTTATTCAAATCAATTTTAAAATAAACTATACTCATAGGGATAGAAGTTTCATGTTGACCACTTTTTCTGAAAAGGCATTTAAGTATTTTTAATATAAATCCTAAGGCAGCTGAATTTCTGTGACAGAAAATACAAAATACCCTAAAGTTTAATTCATCATGATCTGCACAGATCTTAAAGCAGGATCTGATGGCGGCTAGCTTTCTTCTTCCTCCAGCCAAAGACCCAGATTCACCCGACCTGGAGCCAACTCTAGCCCCAATTCCCGGCCCTCCGGCCACCTCCCCGACCAAGCACCGCCACAACCACCTCCGTCGAGGTGGGGGCTATCGGCCAGCGATGGTTTGGCTGCCGGAGATGGAGGATTATAGCGAACCCGACACCCTCATTTTCACGGAAAATCGGTGGAAAACCCCTACCCGATCGGGCTCAATTGAGCCTGAATCTTTGCTCTAACAATTCCTAAGATCTAACACATGAAGGAGTAGAGGTGGACCTAGTTTTTGGCTTGAACACGAGTGTTTTGCCTCCTCACCATTTCCAGCCACCGAGCTTGGGCACTTCTGTAAATTCTACACCAACCTCAATGAAACTGAGAAAGGATCGGTGGAAACACTTGCCATTGCTTCGTTGAAGGTCCTTAAAGAGGGAATTGAGGAGATGAGGCTTGCAACTCCTCAATTTTGAAAAACTCCATTAATGACCATAAAGGGGCTTTCAGTTTCAGCCAAATAGAGGGGGTTGAGCCACCCCAATGGTCGGCCACTTCCTAAAAACTTCTCATCTCCCTCAGAGTAAAAGCCCCATAAAAGTGGGGGGTTATGGAGCCTCCATGGCCATGATGGCCATTAAGCTCCCATTTTCTCCCTCCTCCAAATTGGGAAAACTCCAATTCTCTCTCTCCTAGTCACCAATCTCTGAAATTGGTGGGCCCCAAAGGTGTCTCTCCCCCTCCTAGACCAATGGGCCACACTAGTTTGGGCTTAGCCCAATCTAGCCCAAATTGACCAAATTGAACTATAGGTTGAGTTTGTCTAAATTAGCCACTTGGGTGACTTAGGAATGAAGCTTTTGGGGCCATTGTGTCCACCATGATGCCAAGAGAATAAGGGTGAGGTAAATTTGACACTTGGGAGGTCAATTGACCCAAATTGAGCTAAGTTGACTTTCTTAGGCTTAAGGTTGACCTTGGTCAACTTGGCCTCTTTTGTTGACTCCAATGGGTCTCTATGGCTCTAATGGATCCTATAATGGGTTAAAGATGTTGTGATGGGGTCATGGAGTCATGGTGAAGCCCTATGGTCATCCCTAAGCTAGTAATTGGAATTCTACTATTTGCAGACCAAGGTGGTTCACACCCTAATTCTCATGTTCACCCAAACCCTTTAGTGCTTCCCAGGGTTTTGTCATGATCCGGTCATGACAAAACCATCCTAGGGGTCTAGAAGTCTGAGGGATGTTATAGAAGGTCTTTGCTCTGGATACAAATATCAAGACACCTAAGACTTACTCAGAAATTACTAAGGATGAAGTCATGCTTGCCACCTTGGACAAGAGGGCACAAAACATTATTTTTAATGTCATAGATGACTCCACCTTTCAGAATCTGGTACACTGCAAGACAGCCAAAGAGATGTGGGATACTTTGGTGATCTACATGGAGGGCACAGAAGAGGTCAGAGATGACAGGAAATCTATGCTCAATCAAGGGTATGAGGCTTTCAGGCAGTTCAAGGAAGAGAGCATAGCCAGCTGCTATGAAAGATTCTTTAGAATAGTTAATGAGCTAAGGACCTATGGTCGGATCTTGACCTATGATACCCTAGAAATGGGGATTTTAATCTAACAGACTATTCCGATGCAGATTTTTCAGGCTACAAAGAGGACAGGAAAAGCACTTTAGGAACCTGTCAGTTCTTGGGAGGAAGACTAGTGTATTGGAGCAGCAAGAAGCAAACAATTGTTGCAATTTCAACTGCTGAGTCAGAATATATAGCTGTTGGGAGCTGTTATGCGCAGTTATTATGGATCCAGCATCAGCTCCAGTACTACAACCTCCAGATAAGTAAAAGTCCTTTATTTTGTGATTCTACTAGTGTCATCTCAATTGCTAGGAATCCTATCTCACACAATGGGACTAAGCATATTGATATAAGATATCACTTTATAAGAGAGCATGTGGAATGTGAAGATATCAGCCTTGAGTTTGTCCCTACAGACAAGCAAGTGACTGACATCTTCACTAAGCCACTAGATGAAGCAAAGTTCAACACCTTCAAATTTGAGTTGGGTATGTTGAACTTGGTATAGCTTTAGTTGCTCCTTATGTTGTTTTTTAATTGCAGGTTGTACTACTTCTTGTAGATGGAAAAGACCTTCAGTAGTATCAAGATGTTCAAATGAATTAAGTGTTATCATGATTGGATGCTCCTATTGAGCGGGAGCAAGTCCAGCACTTGCAGGAACAAATTCTGCTTCCTATAGAGAAGGTGTAAGCAGCTGATTATCTACAATCAAATAGGGGGATAAGATGTTCAGATTTAGATAGGGCCAACACCTCCCTGACTATTCTACAAAATTCAAAAAGTGGGAGAGGGGAAGTAGTCTAGCCAATGAAGGAAGTGATCTAAAGGATGTCATCAAGGAAATGAGAGGGATATGATCAAGGAAACTGATATGCAGCAAAATAGGTGGAGCAGCAAGTGATGCAGCAAAATAGGGGGAACAACAAGTGATGATGATCACCTTGCAGGATATGCAGCAAAATAGCGGGAGCAGCAAGTGATGATGATCACCTTACAGGCTTGGAAAATATGGTAACCTATACCTTATTACCTCTTCCATTATATTGATTATCTGTTGCATATTTGTGTGTATCATTGACTAAGGGTATTGATGAAAAGTTTTGACTTCTTCAAATAGGGGGAGATTGTTGGGTCCATTGATCCCAATGTCCGAGATTTGTAAGAAGTCAAACAAGTCAATGGTATACACATAGTTGTATTTAATGTCTATTCAAGTTCATGCATTCAGGTTGCTCTTTATCACGTTGATTGGACAGGTGGCTCAAGTGACAATGACAGGTGGACATAAAGAAGCTGGCTGGAAAGACAGGAATTTGCCTAAGTCCACAAGCGTTGAGTGAAGCAAGCTCACTCAACGCCAGGTATCGATATTTGACGAAGTACACAGGCGTTGAGTGAAGCAAGCTCACTCAATGCCAGTTGTCAAGAAAGAATACTGACAAAGACAGAAAAGTGGCTAAGCCCACAAGCATTGAGTGAAGCCAGTACATTGAACGACAGACTATAAAGTGCTGAGTAAAGGCAGGATAGTCAAAGCCCAGTAGGTTATAGAGATAATATTGTGGCTAAGTCTACAAGCATTGAGTTAAGTCAGTTCACTCAATGTCATATATCAAGAAGCGGTGTGTTTATCTGATTCTGTCAAAGCTTCAGTAGTGGCAAGCAGAAATATCAACTAAGTCCAGAAGCAACGATTAAACACGACTCTCGATGCCTGAAGAAGGAAGCGTTTAATGAAGCTGCTTTAGTCAAAGCCAGAGAAAGTGAAGAAATCGCCTAAGTCCAGAAGCATTCAGTGAAGCCAGCTCACTTAATGCTTAATAAAGACAGTTCAGAAGCATTGTCCTTAGCATACCCTCTAAGACCACCCAACCAAATTTGGGGGAGTTTTGAGATGTTTAGGACACCTAATTAATTTATTCATGGATTATTAAATTTTTCTAAAAACTATAGAAAATATTCTCCAAAAATTTTGATTTTTGGATAAGTCCTAGATATAGATAAGAGTATCCCACACCCCAAAGTTCAAGTCCTTTGGAGGTCTGGTTTGGTGTGGGCATCCAATTTAATCTCTGGACAATCCTATGGATAGACTCCACCAAAAGGTGTGCTGAGGTCTAACCAGGGCTCCAAATGACTTGAAACAAATTTTATCATAAACTAGAAACCTAGAGCTACAACTTTGATGTTGATCACATTTCGAGCAGGAGCACCTAAGTATTTTTAAAAATTTAAACAAACCCTATAATTTTCTACTCAGAAAAACCCAAAAATAAAAACTAAATAGAGGTCTTGCACAGATCTTAAAGCAGGATCAGCGGTTGAAAGATATGGTACCTAAACACCTAGAGGGGGGTGAATAGGTGACCTAAACCTTATTAAAACTTTGTTGGCAGCAAAACAGTTATCTCACAGATTTCTACAGCTAATCAGCAATAATAGAATATAAACAGTTAATGCACAGCACAGCACAGCACAGCAGACACACAAATTTATAGTGGTTCCCCAATCTTTGGGTACATCCACTTTCCCCCTTCGCCTATCTAGCAGTGTACTAGATTCGGCCAAACTTCTCCACTATCTCAGAACCCAACTAAGTTCCTACACCTCAGGCCCAAAGCCTTACACTCAGCCACAAAGGCCTACACTCAGCCACCCAGGCCTACACTCAGCCAATTAAGGCTTACACTCAGAGTTCTTCAACTCCTGCACTCAGGCAACCAAGCCCTACCCTCAGCCTTTATAATATAGGCTTACAATTCTCTCAGATCCAATGGATCCTACAAGTTAAAATTGAAATACAATAATTAACTCTACAACTCAGAAAATAAGAGAGGAGTTGAGAGTTTCTTGAAGAGTTCTTGGAAGAACTCAGCTAGATCCAAACTGACTTAGCTTCCTTCAAAGCTTCTTGAGTTAGAACTGAATTAGTCTGAATCCTCTGCAGTTGATCCTTGACCACTGCTTCTTGAGATTCAGATGATTCTGAATCCTTCTTCTCAGCCTTAGTTCCAAAGACTGAATTCTTGATTGGAGCTCTCTCTCTCCAACTTCTTAGATCTGCAGTTGGACTGCCAGATCTTCTTGTGTTGATCCTCTGTGTATCACTTTTCTGATTTAATCTGATCAAACACTTCAATTATTCTCACTACTTGTAATAAACAACAATCAATCAGTTTCTGTATACTATGGGTGCCTATTTATAGGCTTCCTTTATGGTAACCGGTTGATCCGGTTCATAACAGACTTCTGATTTCTCTGACAGTTGCTGTAGACCGGCTGGATCGGCAGCTGTCATGTCAACCAGTCACTTCTTGAAATTCTCTAACTGTCAGATAGTGTCGAGACTTTCTGTTCTTAAGTATCGACACTTATAGATCAAGTGTCGACACATGTTGTGTAAGTGTCGACACAAGTCTACAAGGTGTCGACACAACTCCCTGTATGTCTCGACACAGATTCTTCTTCAAGTGTCGACACTGAAATTAAGTGTCGACACAAGTACTTGATCTTCTGTAACTTGTTGATTTCTTCTAAGTGTCGACACATCTCCTTTGTGTCGACACATCTTCATGTGTTGAAACTGTCAAGTGTCGACACTGCTTCTTGGTGTCGACACAAGTCTTCAATTTTGTTTCTTCAGCTGAGTGTCGACACATTCCCTTAGTGTCGACACTTGTACTTAGAATATTTTGTAAACTTTTCTGTTCTCTGCTAAGTGTCGACACAGCTCCTTGTGTCGACACAAGTCTTCAAGTGTAGAGTCTTCAACTAAGTGTCGACACATTGTGCTGGGTGTCGACACTTTCTTCAAGTGTTGACTCTTCTGGTTGTGTGTCGACACATTGTGCTGAGTGTCGACACATACTTCAAGTGTTGACTCCTTTGAGTGTGTGTCGACACATTGTGCTGAGTGTCGACACATTCTTCATATGTTGACTCTGCTGATTGAGTGTCGACACATTGTGTTGAGTGTCGACACTTGTCCTTAGTCTCTGCAGAATTTTGCTGAGTGTCGACACAACACCAAGTGTAGACACTTTCTGATGTAGACTCAGCTCTTCTAGGTGTCGACACTTCTACTAAGTGTCGACACAGCTTTTCTGCATTCTTCTTCACTGAGTGTCGACACAGCTCCAAGTGTCGACACTTTGTGTCTGGTGTCGACTCTTCATCCCAGGTGTCGACACAATTTCTCCAAGTGTCGACACTGCTTGTCTGGGTGTCGATACAAGCTTTCTCAAGTGTCGACACTTTCCCTCTGGGTGTCGACACATGGACTTAGAAACTTTTAGCTTCAGTCCAGTGAATACCTAACCTGCACAAGTAACTCAAACAAACATCAAATACATTATGATGTATATCATTGAGTTAGGTGAGGCTTCTTCAAATCAGGTACATTTGACCAATGTACCCAACAATCTCCCCCTATTTGGAGAAGTCATAACCCTTAGTCAATGATATACACCATTCATAATTAAAAAATTACAAAATGATGAAAAGCAGATTATAATCAACAGGGTTAACATGAACATGTAAAACTTCACACATATACACATTCAACATTCCAGAACAAATAAGAAACAAACACATTTCAGAACAATCATACTATATTTATCACATATTGTTCTAACATTGTTCCTTATACATTTTCAATGTTGTACAAAAATGTTTTTCATTTAAAAGATTACAACAAGCTTCAAGTTTAATTCCTAATCTATTTCTGATCAGGTTCTTTGATAACAATTCCTTTTCCAGCTTTAACTTGAGCTTTGACAGCAGCAGCAGCAGCAGGCTCAGCATCAGCAGGCTTCTTGCCTTTTGAGTCTTTCTTCTTTTGTTCTTCAGCCTTGATTTTCTGCCTCTCAAAGTAATGATAGGGCTTAGGAAAGTACTTGCTAGGCTCCACAGCTATAGGAGGTAGCTTTCCTAACTTAGCCTTCCTTCTATACTGGACAATGGCTTCCTGCCTGATCTCATGCTTCCTCCATTCAGCTTCTGAGAACCACTTGTTTCTATCAGTAGTATTGTCTTTAGCAGCTTTCCAGGCAGTGAGAATGATATTTCTAGAGGTAGGGCTCCACTGTTCAAAATCTGGCTTTTGTTCTGCTAGTTCCCTAAACCTCTTCTTTGACAGCCTTGTCTCTTCTTCTTTGTCCAAAGCCTCTTGTATAGCTGCTGTTATAGGTTGAGTAACCTTTTCTAAATGGACATTGTCCTTGCCCCCAGATGGGCTATACATAGTGCTCACCTCTGCATGAATCATTTCAAAATCTGGAGGTGGATAAATGACTTGAGCTACTTCTTGTGGCACACCTCCAAAATAGGCAGGGTTCAGTCCAGATTCAGCAACTTCATTGTCATCACACAGGGGAGGATATCCAAGTGTAGCCCTGATTGAATTTGAAATCCATTTTGCATGCTCAGAACTGGCCTTGACTAACACTCTCTCCCCCTTTATGACTTCTTGGGCTACATGGTCTCTTACATCATCCTTCTGGAACCTGATTTGGCTGTCTAAGTACCTGATGCCATCCTTAAAATAAGGTCGAAGCTTTGTAAGCTGTTCAGAAATGACCTTCTGTGAATCCTTAATGGCAGTCTTGACAGCAGCAATTTCATCTTGAAAAGCTTTATCAAATTCAGCCTTTGCAGCAGCAGATGATGTTGAAGGTTCAGCAGTCTTACTCTTTAGTTCTGTGACTATAGCATTGTGGGAGGCAGTTAAATTATCATTCATTCTTAATTGATTCTCCAGCACATAGCCTTGCTTTAGTGCTATATCATCTACTTGAGTTTTGATCTTTTCCTGATGAGTTGCCAGAAATACCACTGCATTTCCACCCTTGTGGAAGCATTCATTCATCTCTTTCTTGTTCAGGTTCATCTCAAACCTGATTGATTTTATATCTTGAGCTAAATCAAATTGTAAAGACTTGTGGCCTTCATCTATATACTTCTCTATAGCCCTCCTGTGCTCATCCAGCTTAACTTGCATTGCTACCATTAAGCCACTGTAATCAGTTGATGGAGCTTGTTGGACTAGGGAGTGTTGAGCAACAGTTTGTAGAGCCTTCTTGTAGCTCTGACTCCTTCTTTTGAATACAAAGAATTGCTTCTTCTTGGCTTGTTCAGTCTCATCTTCCTGAGACTCTGAAGTACTGGCTATATTCACCCTATCCTTAGGGCTTGATGGTTTGTCAGCTTGCACATCATGTGCTTTCTCACTTTCCTGCCTTACAGGCTCTTCCTGAACTTGCAGTGTCTCCCCCTTAGCAGCAGCACCCTTCTCTTCAGCAGCACCATGCTTGTCCATGTCAAAATCCTCTTGATCTAAATTAAGAAATAGATCTTCCATTGTGTATTCAGCTGGAGACTGTGCAGGAGAAGTGCTGGGTTCATCAACTACTTTATCAGGAACAACTT
This sequence comes from Platanthera guangdongensis, assembly GCA_039583875.1. NCBI lineage: Eukaryota > Viridiplantae > Streptophyta > Magnoliopsida > Asparagales > Orchidaceae > Platanthera > Platanthera guangdongensis. The sequence continues at coordinate 155,996,509 of CM077167.1, forward strand.
CATGTATTACTGATGTGTCTTGGAGAACAACATCTGGTACTTGATTTGCTTGCTGAGTTTGCTGATGGACATCAGACAAATCAGAATCTATTATAGAAAAATCTAAAGTATTGAGGTCAGAAAGTACCACTTGGATAATGAGGGTAGCTTGCTCACTCTCCAGTGTAGAGGGTTGTTCTTCAGCTGGAGGCTCCCCCTGTTTTGGATCCTTATTCATGGGGCTAGCTGTAGGCAGCTCCCCCTAGATTTCAGCTGTCTCTAGAGGAGCAGGTGATTTTTCTGCAGCCACATCCTCATGACTATCAGGAGTGAAAACAACATGTTCTTCACTACCTGAACTGCTGGAGGACTCCTGAGTCACAGCAGCTATCTTCCTCTTTTTCTTTGGAGGGGAATCCTTCTTAGAAATTTGCTTCTCTGGGGTAGGAACTTCCTGAGATAGTACTCTTTCCCACCTGAAAAATATCCTTTGGTCCATCCTTCTCATGTGATTGATTTTAGTAGCAGCAGTATTACTCATTACCTCTGGTATTGTACCAGCCAGGTAGAGACTTAGTATTCTGCCCAGATTGGGCTTCTTCAGACTCTCCTTAATTTTGTCAAACACAACCATTGACCAGTCTGTTTTTAGGTTGAATATGATTCTGGTCATAACACTGAACATGGAGGCTGACACCCTGTCATGTCCTCCAGTCTTACTGAGTATTACTTTACCCACAATTTCTGACAGGAATTTTCCTTGAGTATTCATACCTCTCCTGTTGAATACTGATCCTATCTTCAGCTTAGGATCTAGACCACACCAGGTAAGTGCTTCTCTGGTCTTAGATGTAGTCACTTCCTCTTCTTCTTGAACTTGAGGTAGCTGAAGTACCTTTCGCAGAGTTTTGGGTGAAATCTTGACCTTGGTGCCATGCACTCGCGATTTGATCCTGTAACCTGAATCATCTACTGACCCTCCAGTAAGGAATTCGAGAACTTCCTTCTTCCATATTTTAGTTGGTTCTGAAACCAAGTACTCCAATCCTGAATCGGTGACTAGGGTTACCACCGATTTGATTTCTTGATCGCCATTGTCAAAAGCACCTCGAACCAGCTCATAGCCTTCGTTAACATTCTCCTCGAGCTTGGGAGCCATTAGGGTTTAGAGATTTAGTCTAGAGAAAAGAGAAATGTCGACACAGCAGTTTTGGTCTCGAAACACTGAAAGCGTGTCGACAAACAAAGACAGAATCCAATTTATACCTTTCTGGTTTGAAGACGAACAGGCGGGATGGATTACTAAAGATGTGTCGACACTGACAATAAGTGTCGACACTGACTTATAATGTCTCGACACTCATGTGTCGACATAAGTTTAGTCAACAGATATTATGTGTCGACACATGGTTATCTGTCGACACAACATAACTCGACACATCGTCGAGACTTTACTTAGAAAAATTCTGAGTAAATACTAAGTGTCGACACCACTTGGGATGTGTCGACACCTGCTTGTCATGTGTCGACACTAACATTCTGAAGTGTCGACACTACATTCCTAGATGTGTCGACACCTTTTTCCTGAAGTGTCCACACTTACTGTTCTGTGTCGACATAGACTTGTCTATGTGTCGACACCTTTTTACTTAGCCAATTTTTTAGTTCTGTAAACTTAGTCTAAGTTTATCATACCTAGTTCAATTTTGAACCTATTGAACTTAGCTTCTTCTAAGGGCTTAGTAAACATGTCAGCTATCTGATTATCAGTTTTAACATACTCAAGTGTAGTATCATTTCTTTCTACATGTTCCCTAAGAAAGTGATATTTAATCTCAATATGTTTAGTTCTACTATGTGATACAGGATTATTAGCTATTGAAATAGCACTTGTAGAATCACAGAAAAGTGGAGTTCTACTTACCTGAAATCCATAGTCAACTAGCTGATGTTGAATCCATAGAAGTTGAGCACAGCAACTTCCTGCAGCTACATATTCTGACTCAGCTGTGGAGATAGCCACACTAGTCTGCTTTTTGCTGCTCTATGAAATTATTCTTCCACCTAGGAATTGACAAGATCCAGTAGTGCTCTTTCTATCTTCTTTGCATCCTGCAAAGTCTGCATCTGAATAGCCTGTTAGATCAAAATCTCCATTCCTAGGGTACCAGAGGCCTAGATAGGGAGTGCCCTTTAGATATCTCAAAATTCTCTTGACTGCAGTCAAGTGAGACTCTTTAGGGCAGGCTTGATACCTGGCACAAACACATGTAGCATACATAATGTCAGGCCTACTTGCAGTCAAGTATAGTAAGGAGCCAACTATCCCTCTATACAAGGTTTCATCTACAGGTTTCCCTGTATCATCCTTGCTAAGAGACATACTTGACCCCATAGGAGTCTTCATGGTACTGGATGAATCCATACCATATTTCCTTATGAGTTCTAGGGTGAACTTGGACTGATATATGGACAAGCCACTTTCAGTCTGTTTAACTTAGAGACCCAAGAAAAACTTCAGTTCTCCCATACTACTCATCTCAAATTGACTTTGCATAAGCTTTGCAAACTTTTTGCAAAGCCTACTTTCAGTAGACCCAAATATAATGTCATCTACATATATTTGGACTAGTATGACTTTGCCTCTAGATTCCCTAAGGAATAGAGTCTTATCTATTTTCCCCCTTGTGAACTTGTTCTCAATGAGGAAACTAGACAGGGTTTCATACCAAGCTCTAGGTGCTTGTTTTAACCCATACAATGCTTTCCTAAGTCTATAGACATAATGTGGAAGAGTAGGATCAACAAAACCTGAAGGCTGCTCCACATATACTTCTTCCTTTAGATTACCATTTAAGAATGCTGACTTGACATCCATTTGGTATACCTTGAATCCTTGATAGGTTGCATAGGCCAAGAACATCCTTATGGCCTCCAGTCTGGCTACTGGGGCAAAGGTTTGATCAAAATCAATACCTTCTTCTTGCCTATATCCTTTTGCAACCAATCTTGCTTTATTCTTAATGATGACTCCTTGTTCATCTAACTTATTCCTATAGATCCACTTTGTTCCTATCACATTGTGATCTTTAGGTTTAGGAACCAAGTCCCAAACCTTGCACCTTTTGAACTGATTAAGTTCTTCCTGCATTGCTTCAGTCCACTGTGGATCTTGTATAGCTTCTTCAAATTTCTTTGGTTCTATTTGAGACAGAAAACTTGAATATACTACAGCATTCTGATTTCTGCTCCTTGTCTGAACACCTTGTCTTGGATCTCCAATAATCAGCTCTACTGGATGATCTCTTAGATGCCTGTTGGCTGGAGGCATCCTTACTCCTGGTTGAACTTCTTCAGCATCTTCATCAAGCTGAGTTCCTTGTACTTCTTCAGTTCCTGGTACATGTAGTTCTCCCCCTGGACATAAGCCATCTTCTTCTACTTGCTGTCTTGCAGGAGGTACATCTTCTATGGTTAGCTTGTCCATCTTCTTAGTAAGACATGTGGGGCTGCACACACTACTAGACAACTCATTGTTAATAAGTTTTGTCTCATCAAAAACTACATGCACAGACTCCTCTACAACTTGTGTAGTCAAGTTGTAGACTCTATAAGCCTTACTATTATTGCTGTACCCAACAAACACTCCCTCTTGGGACTTGGCAGCAAACTTAGTTAAGTAAGACTTCCCATTGTTAAGTATGAAGCATTTGCAACCAAAAATCCTGAAATAGGATAGGTTTGGTTTCCTGCCTTTCACAACTTCATAGGGGGTCTTATTTAACCTTTTAGTGATGGTAGCCCTATTTATCACATGGTATGCAGTGTTAACTGCTTCAGCCCAGAAATACTCTGGCAGTGATGAATCACTTAATAGGGTTCTACCAGCCTCTATCAAGGTCCTATTTTTCCTCTCAGCAATGCCATTCTGCTGAGGTGTTCTAGGTGAAGAGAATTCTTGAAATATCCCAAAGTCTTCACACAGTTTTGTCATGCTTTCAGACTGAAACTCAGTACCATGGTCACTTCTAATTTTGACCACTATACAGTTCAATTCATTCTGAATTTGCTTAACAAAGCTATAGAAGACACTAGGTGTTTCAGATTTCTGCCTTAAGAAGAACACCCAGGAAAACCTTGAGTAGTCATCAACAACTACAAAGGTATAGACCTTCCTACCTAAGCTGTGAACTGGCATTGGACCAAATAGATCCATATGCAAGAGGTATAAACACCTCACAGCATCTTTGTTGTCTAAGCTTCTAAAGGTGGATTTAGTCTGCTTGCCCTTTTGACAAGCTGAGCAAATGCCATCTTTGACACACTTAACTTGAGGACCATTCCTCACTAACTCTTTGCTAAAGAGTTTGCTAATAGTCTTGTAGTTAAGATGAGCTAGCCTCTTGTGCCACTTGACACAATGAGAGACTGTCTCATCAGCTACAAGACAAACAGGAGAACCATTGTTCTCAATCATAATGTCTAAGCAGTAGACATTCCTCTTTCTATATCCTGTCAAAATGATCTCTTGATCACTTGACCTCTTGATATGACAACCATTTTTAACAAATGAGATGTCATACCCTACATCACTTAACTGACTTATACTAATGAGGTTGTGTTTCAACCCTTTAACATAAGCCACTTGAGTAATGGTAACAAGGTTTGAAGAGATGTTACCAAACCCTTTGATGATTCCTTTTTCAGAACTACCAAAGGTCACTTTAGGACCATTTTTGATTGGAATGTAGTCCTTCAGTAGTCCCCTTGTTCCAGTCATATGTCTGGAACATCCACTATCCAAGTACCATGTTGGGGTATGGCCACTTGGATTCACCTGCAAAACAAATTAATGAACCTTAGAACCCAAAGTAAACTTGGGTCCTTGGTGATTGTTAGTTTGCAACTTGACATAGCTACCTGCTGGCTTTCCACCAGGTAACTTGCTACTCAACTTGGCACTGGCATTGTGCCAACAATCCAAGGCAAAGTGGCCAACCTTGCCACAACACCAGCATTCAAACTTGTTGTACCTTTGCTTAGGTACAGACTTGGCTGTCTTGACTACAGCAGGCTTATTGATGTTGGGGCTTTGCCCTTGGACTTGGACTGATCCTGAACAGTCCTAGCTGGTTTAATAAAACCCAATCCAGCCTTTCCTTTATGATGAACAAATTCATCAATCAAGGGTAGCACTGATTTAGGTTTTGAAAAACTAGCAACTAGCTCTCTTTCTTTCTGAAGATTGATCTCCAGTCTCTTAATTTGATCATTTTTATAAGTGATAGTTCTCATCTGAATCACAGTAATGTGTTTCAGTCTGGCTACCTCATTGAGCTTTTGATCAAATTCCTTCTCAAGGTCTGTTGCAGCTGCCTTTAGATCAGCAATTTCCTTTGCCTGACTTTTGGCAAGGGACTTGCTTTTCTTATAGGCTTGCAACAGTACTTTATATTCATCTACGAGCTGATGAATATCTCCATCAGATTCAGAAACACTTCCATCACTTGATGAAGATGAATCTGACTCTGAACTAGAACTGAAATCTGAACTTTGAGTTGGACTTTGTACCTGACTAGGTCCTGGCTGCTCCAGGATTTTGGTACTTTCAGTCAATGCCATCAGTCCTTGGCACTGACACTCTTCTTGTTCATAGATTGATTCCATGATCTGCATAAACTCCTCTTCTTCTTCAGCAAATAGCCCTATATAGGCTTCAGCATCTGTCTCAGTGTCTGAAGAAGAAATGTCTGAAAGAGTCTTCTCATTCTTTGCAACAAAGGACTTCTCCTTCTTTCCTTTGAAGTGAGTCTTCTTTTTGTCACTGGATTCTTTTCTTCTCTCAGGATAATCTGCAATAACATGACCCTGTCTATTGCAGCAGTAACACACTATCCTAGACCCAGTTGCCTTGCTAGTCTTTGTCTTTTTCTTGTCCTTCTTTGAAGGCTTCTTCTCCTGATACTGAACTTCTTTCCCTTTGGAAAATGAAGGTCTGGACCTCCACTGTTTCTTCTTCAGGAATTTCTGAAAATGTCTGGTGAATGCAGCAAAGTCTTCATCACTTTCATTGCTTGTAGACTTTGTGCTAACAGATTCATCAGATTCTGATTCAACTACCTCTGGAGGAGGAGTTGATGACTTAGTCCTGCCCTTTCTAGGTACTTCTGACTTGAAGGCAACAGTCCTTTCCCTGTGCTCAGTCCTTGTTGATTTTTCCTCCTCTTTTCTCACAAACAGCTGCATCTCATAAGACAGCAACTTGCCAAACAGTGTGGGAGGAGGAATTTCTCCCAACTTTGCCATTTCTCTGATGGCACAGATCTTAGTGTCCCAATCTTTGGTTAGGGACCTCAAGAACTTATCATTCAATTCATAGTTAGTGAACTCTCTTCCATAGGACATGAGTTCATTAACAATTCTATAGAACTTCTTGTAGCATTCAGTGATGCTATCTCCTCTTCCTTGCCTAAAGCTCTCATACTCTTGATTAAGCAAGGACTTTCTATCTTGCCTAACTTCTTCAGAACCTTCCATATAGACAATGAGGGTATCCCACATTTCTTTTGCTGTTTTACAGTGAATTAGGTTCTGAAAAGTTGCATCATCAATGGCACTTACTATAATGTTTTGTGCCCTTTTGTCCATAGTGGCTAGGACAATTTCATCCTTGGTCATCTCAGAGAAATCCTTTGGAGTCCTCTGATTTGCATCCAGTACTGAAATCTTCATTGGCACATAAGGCCCTTCCTTAACTGTGATGTAGATTCTTGGGTCTGAGGCCTCCATAAATAGCCTAACCCTTTCTTTCCAGATTCCAAAAATCTCCTTCCTGCATATGGGTAACTTCATGGAACCCAACTCTTTGTGATTCTCATAAGAACCCATGTTTCTTGAAGTTCTTGAATTTCTTGAATCTGTTTTCTGACTTAGACTGTTTCTGCCAAACAGGATCTCCTTAGACTGTTAGTCCTTGTTTTGAGCAACCTCGCTTTGATACCACTTGAAAGATATGGTACCTAAACACCTAGAGGGGAGGTGAATAGGTGACCTAAACCTTATTAAAACTTTGTTGGCAGCAAAACAGTTATCTCACAGATTTCTACAGCTAATCAGCAATAACAGAATATAAACAGTTAATGCACAGCACAGCACAGCACACACACAAATTTATAGTGGTTCCCCAATCTTTGGGTACATCCACTTTCCCCCTTCGCCTATCTAGCAGTGTACTAGATTCGGCCAAACTTCTCCACTATCTCAAAACCCAACTAGGTTCCTACACCTCAGGCCCAAAGCCTTACACTCAGCCACAAAGGCCTACACTCAGCCACCCAGGCCTACACTCAGCCAATTAAGGCCTACACTCAGAGTTCTTCAACTCCTACACTCAGGCAACCAAGCCCTACCCTTAGCCTTTATAATATAGGCTTACAATTCTCTCAGATCCAATGGATCCTACAAGTTAAAATTGAAATACAATAATTAACTCTACAACTCAGAAAATAAGAGAGGAGTTGAGAGTTTCTTGAAGAGTTCTTGGAAGAACTCAGCTAGATCCAAACTGACTTAGCTTCCTTCAAAGCTTCTTGAGTTAGAACTAAATTAGTCTGAATCCTCTGCAGTTGATCCTTGACCTCTGCTTCTTGAGATCCAGATGATTCTGAATCCTTCTTCTCAGCCTTAGTTCCAAAGGCTGAATTCTTGATCGGAGCTCTCTCTCTCCAACTTCTTAGATCTGCAGTTGGACTGCCAGATCTTCTTGTGTTGATCCTCTGTGTATCACTTTTCTGATTTAATCTGATCAAACACTTCAATTATTCTCACTACTTGTAATAAACAACAATCAATCAGTTTCTGTATACTATGGGTGCCTATTTATAGGCTTCCTTCATGGTAACCGGCTGATCCGGTTCATAACAGACTTCTGATTTCTCTGACAGCTGCTGTAGACCCGCTGGATCGGCAGCTGTCATGTCAACCAGTCACTTCTTGAAATTCTCTAACTGTCAGATTGTGTCGAGACTTTCTGTTCTTAAGTGTCGACACTTATAGATCAAGTGTCGACACATGTTGTGTAAGTGTCGACACAAGTCTACAAGGTGTCGACACAACTCCTTGTATGTCTCGACACAGATTCTTCTTCAAGTGTCGACACTGAAATTAAGTGTCGACACAAGTACTTGATCTTATGTAACTTGTTGATTTCTTCTAAGTGTCGACACATCTCCTTTGTGTCGACACATCTTCATGTGTTGAAACTGTCAAGTGTCGACACTGCTTCTTGGTGTCGACACAAGTCTTCAATTTTGTTTCTTCAGCTGAGTGTCGACACATTCCCTTAGTGTCGACACTTGTACTTAGAATATTTTGTAAACTTTTTTGTTCTCTGCTAAGTGTCGACACAGCTCCTTGTGTCGACACAAGTCTTCAAGTGTAGAGTCTTCAACTAAGTGTCGACACATTGTGCTGGGTGTCGACACTTTCTTCAAGTGTTGACTCTTCTGGTTGTGTGTCGACACATTGTGCTGAGTGTCGACACATACTTCAAGTGTTGACTCCTTTGAGTGTGTGTCGACACATTGTGCTGAGTGTCGACACATTCTTCATATGTTGACTCTGCTGATTGAGTGTCGACACATTGTGTTGAGTGTCGACACTTGTCCTTAGTCTCTGCAGAATTTTGCCGAGTGTCGACACAACACCAAGTGTAGACACTTTCTGATGTAGACTCAGCTCTTCTAGGTGTCGACACTTCTGCTAAGTGTCGACACAGCTTTTCTGCATTCTTCTTCACTGAGTGTCGACACAGCTCCAAGTGTCGACACTTTGTGTCTGGTGTCGACTCGTCATCCCAGGTGTCGACACAATTTCTTCAAGTGTCGACACTGCTTGTCTGGGTGTCGACACAAGCTTTCTCAAGTGTCGACACTTTCCCTCTGGGTGTCGACACATGGACTTAGAAACTTTTAGCTTCAGTCCAGTGAATACCTAACCTGCACAAGTAACTCAAACAAACATCAAATACATTATGATGTATATCATTGAGTTAGGTGAGGCTTCTTCAAATCAGGTACATTTGACCAATGTACCCAACAGCGGTAATGGAGTCATCTTCCTCCTTGAGCCAACGGCTCGGATTAGCCGTGCCTGGTGCATTTTCCAGGCAGAAATCCCGGCCACCCAGCCACCTCCCTGGTCGGCCACCGCCACCGCCACCACCACCTTCGTCGAGGTGGTGGCTATCGCCTGGTGGCGGCACGGCCGCCGGAGAGGCCTACTCTAGCGAACCCGATATGTTCATTTTCATGGAATTTCAGTGAGAAATTTCCCCACGATCGGGCTCGATTGAGCCCGATTTCTCTAGCTGATGGATCCTAAATCTAGCACAGACAGAGAGGAAGAGGATTGGACCTTATTTGGAGAGTTTCCTTGCTCCATTCGCCGGCCGCCACTGCTCCTCCTCGAAGCTTTCGGTGCCATGGCTTTTCCTCCTCCGATAGCTCTAAGTGTTCGGGAAAATGGGAAATTCTACTCCTCAGAGGTCTCTAAAGATGATGGAGGGGTCGGTTGGGGGTGTGGGGGCTTTAATTCTCTTGGCCATGGTTGACCTCTTCACCTCCCCTCCCATGGCCGACCCTATGCATCCCCCCTTCCATTAAATGGCTCTGGAAACTGCTGGAATCCCCTCTAATTCATCAGGGAAGATGAATGGGAGCATAGTGGAGGGATACGAAGGGGTGTATCACCTTAATGGCCATGAATGGTCATTTTCTCTCTCCTCCAAGTTGGGGGAAAAACCCCATTTCTCTCTCCTAATCACCATGGCCGAAATTCCACTCTCTCCTCCTTGTTCAATATCAGTCAATAGGCTGGTTGACCACTCACCTTGGGCCTAGCCCAAAGGGTTGGGCTAGGTTTAAATGATTTGACCTAATTTGACCAAGTTTGACTTTTTTGTCAAATTGGGCCCTAGGGTTGACCAAACCATGGAATTTTTATGCCAATGGGTCCCTTATGAGGTTATGACCCCAGGAGTGTGGTCAACTTGAAGTTGTGGTGATCAATAGGGGTGTTTAATGGAAAATCACCGTTTTGACCTAGTAGGGGTATTTTGGTCATTTTGCAATGTGGTGACCCTAGGATGGGGCTTTTTGGTCTAATTGTCCTCTTATGATGTGTTAGACCTAAAAGTGAAGCTACTTCCACATGTGATGGTCAGTTGGGCCATTTGATGAGGAGTTGACCATTTTGACCTAATTAGGGCTTAAGGTTGACTTTGGTCAACTTGACCTCTTTGGTTGGCCCAAATGGGTCTTAGGTGTCACTTTGGACTCTTTGATGGCCTAGGGGTGTTGTGGTGGGGTCACTAAGTCAAGTTAAGGCCCTTAAGTCAAACCCTAGGTTGGGTATTTAAAGTTTACTATTTGCAGAGCAAGGTGCTTTATCACCTTTTTGCTTAGGTCTACAAGGGTTTCTAAGCTCCCTGGATTTTGTCATGACTTAATCATGACAAAATCACTCTGGGGGGTCTGGCTGTTTGGGGGATGTTACAACATAGGACCGAAGGAAGCTTCTCTGCCCAGCTCTCCTTTAGGTTTGTGACATTCTTCTTTAGGAGGTTAATAATCAACTTGTTGGCGGCTTCCACCTGCCCGTTGCTCTGAGGATGGTGGACAGAGGAAAATTGAAGATTTATCCCTAACAGCTTGTAGAAGTCTTCCAGCTCTAAGCTGGCGAATTGCAGGCCTTTATTGGTGATTATGGCGAGTGGAATCCCGAACCTGCATGCAATTTCTCCCCAAATGAAGTTCTTTACGGTCTAGGATATGGTCTTGGCAAGAGAATTTGCCTCGATCCACTTGGAGAAATAGTCGATCATGATGAGGATGATTTCCTTTGGTCGATGGCTTGGGGGAAGGGTCTATCAAAACTATTTCCAAAATGGCAAAGGGCCAAAGGGTGGTAATCGAGCAAAGTTACTAAGCTGGTTGTAACTGAAAGGGAGCGAAGAGTTGACACTCTGGATACTTCCCTGAGAAGGCTTCTGCATCCTTCTAAATCATTGGCCAGAAGTAGTCATGCCTGAGAATTCCCTGATCCAGGGTATGAGTCCCAGAGTGGCCTCCACACTCTCCTGAATGAATCTCTCCGAGTTCCCGAGGTATTTTAGCTTCTGACAGGCATCTGACCAGGTGGCCCGAGATGGTCTTGTAATATATCTCTCCTTCATGTAGCAGATAATAGGTTGCATTGTATCGAAACTTCCTTTAATCACCATTACTAGTGGGAAGTCGACCTGTTGATAGAAAGGTGATGAAGGGATCCTTCCAGGAAGCTTGTTGTTCGATCTCAATCATCTCCCCCTCCTCGATAGACAGACGAAATAACTCCATCACTATTCCACCAGCCCTCTGGCTGTATATAGTTAGGTAGTCTGCTTCTGAGTTCTCCTCTCGCAGCACGTGCTCAACAAAGAAAGATTGAAAGCTACCAATCAAGTCCTTCACCTTTGCCGGATATCTTTGTAGGATAGGGTCGCACACTTCGAAATCTCCCCTGATTTGTGGCGTGGCCACTATTGGGTTGGTGAAGGCCTTAAGATCTTGAATTCTCAACTCCTTGGCGAGAGGAAATTCTGCCACCATAGTCTCGTACTTTGCTTGATTGTTCGTGATGAGGAAGAGGATCTCAATAGCTTGCTTGATCCTCATTCCTTGCAGCTCAATAGCACGACGCCTTCTCTCACTGAATCCTTGTCAGAAGTTCCATCCATGAACATATTCCAAGATACGGGGCTAGAAGAGCCTTTGTCTTCTCCTGCCTTAGTCGAGAAGTCAGCCAGGAAAACCTCCACTACTTGAGCCTTAATTGACACCCTTTGTGAGAAAGAAATATCGAATTTGCTGAGTTCCACCACCCACTTCCTAGGGTTGGCGATGTAATTCATTCTGCTATTTTACTAGCTTTCCCAAATGCTCCATGACATCCAAGATAATTTGAAGAGGATGATCGGAGAGGACCATGATGGATGGAGCTTGAAAATATGGTCGGAGATTCCGCGCTGAAATCACAAAGGTGAATGCCAGATTCTCCAAGATGGGGTATCTCATCTCGGCCTACCTAAGAACATGACTCACATAATAGATGGGAATCTTCCTCTTCCCTTCTTCCTTAATGAGCACCGAGCTGACTACTTCCGCTCCCACTCCTAGATAAAGGAAGATATCTTCACCTTCCTTGGGAATTTGGAGTAGAAGAGCTTGAGTTAATTACAGCTTAAGCTTTCCAAAATCCTCCTCACACTTCTCTGTCCACTCAAAATTTTGATTGTGTCAGAAAGATTTAAAAACTGAGAGCACTTCTCCTCTGCCTTGAACATGAAGAAGATAAGACCCACCAGCCTTCCTATCAACCTATAGACTTCCTTGAAATTCTTCGAGAAATGTCATCTCCAGGATGACCTTTACTTTGTCAGGATTAGGTTCCACACCTGTGGGGTAAGGAGGTGACCTAGGAACTTTCCGCTTCCTGCTCCAAACATACTTTTTGCTGGAATGAGTCACATCTTGAACTTCTGAAGTGTCACAAAAGTTTCCACCAGATTCTTAGTGTGTTTCGCAATTCTCCTACTTTTGACAAAGAGATCATCCATGTACACCTCCAGGTTTGCCCATTTTGCTCTTTGAAGATTGGTCCATCATCCTTTAATACGTTATACATGCATTCCTTAACCTGAGAAGCATCATCTTATAGCTATAACAACCATCGCTGGTGATGAAGGATTGTTGGCTCCATTGATCCCAATGGCCCAGATCTATAAAAAGTCAAACAAGTCAATGGTATACACATAATTGTATTTGATGTATGTTCAAGTTCATGTATGCAGGTAGCTCTTTGTCACATTGATTGGACAGGTGGCTCAAGTGACAATGATAGGTTGACACAAAGAAGCTGGCTAGAAAGGCAGGAATTTGCCTAAGTCCATAGATATTGAGAGAAGCAAGCTCACTCAACGCCAGGTGTCGATATTCGACGAAGTCCATAGGCGTTGTGTGAAGCAAGCTCACTTAACACCAGGTGTCGATATTCGATGAATTCCACGGGCGTTGAGTGAAACAAGCTCACTCAATGCCAATTGTCAAGGAAGAATGCTGACGAAGATAGAAAAGTGGCTAAGTACGCATGCATTGAGTGAAGCCAGTTCACTCAATGTCATATATCAAGAAGCAGCGTGTTTAGCTGAGTTTGTCAAAGCTTCAGCAGTGGCAAGCAGAAAAATCAACAAAGTCCAAAAGCGACAAGTGAACACGGCTCTCGACGCCTGAAAAATAAGCGTTGAATCAAGCTGCTTCAATGAAAGCCAGAGAAAGTGAAGAAATCGGCTAAGTCCAGAAGTGTTAAGTGAAGTCAGTTCACTCAATGCCTAATAAAGAAGACAGACAAAGACAAAAAGCGTTGAGTAAGGCCAGCTCACTCAATGCCTTCAGACAAATGAAGAATTGACTAAGTTTAGAGGCGTTGAGTGAATCCAGTTCACTCAATGCCTAACAAGTGCTGAAAGATTGACTAAGTACTGAGGCGTTGATTGAATCCATTTCACTCAACGCACTCAACGTCTGAGGAAGCAGAAGAATGGCTAAGTCCAGAATCATTGAATGAAGCTTGTTCACTCAACGCACTTAATGTCTGTGATGGAACTGAAGATTTGGCTAAGTCCACAGATGCTGACTTCAGCCAAAGTCAACAAAAGTCAACGAAATTCAAATTCGTTGCGGGAAAGCTGGAATCCACCGCTAATGGCGTCGGAGGCCTGCTGTATTGTTTATTCTGTAAAAGGAAGGTGGTAAATCAGAAATTAAAGCTGGGCACACACAACATATAGGTGTTAATCAACGGAAGATAAAAGGAGAAAGATCAAAAGACGAAGGATAACTTTTAGGGCTTTTATCTTTTCAAAAACCGGAAGATCTTCATCGTCTTCCTCGCCATTGTTGCTGAGAAAAGAACCAGAAGTTCATATCGATCGACCTAAAAGTTCTTCCAGTTAGTTGTTGTCGTCCTCATCATCAACAACAAGCAAGAAGGAGCAGCAAGGCTAACCCTAGCTACGGCCACTTCACAGCCCAAGCTGAGCAATTCCTTAAGATAATTTTTGGAGTTGTGAAGACGAAATTTGGACCGATTTTTCTCAGGACAGAAGGAGAAAGACACAGAGATAATTTCTATAGTATCAAGCTAACACCAACTATTTTTCTCTCTATAAGATCATTTTGGATCTGAGCTGTAAGCATGTGTTATAAAGGTTGTGTTTGTAGGATCTATTATAGATCTGAGTGATAGGGCTTTGGCCTGAGTTGTAGGATCCAATGGATCTGAGTTGTAAGGATGTCCTCCCAGTCTGAGTGGTAGGGCCTTTTGGCCTGAGGTAGGTGGTATTCTGACCACTGAGTTGTAGGGCTCTGTGCCCGAGTTGTAAGTCTTGGAGGAGACTGAGTGGTCCTGCGGGATCGTGTTGTAAGCTCTTAGGAGACGAGATATTAGAGTAGTGCCTTGTCTAACACACTATTAGAAAGGCGGGAGGGACAGAGGACGTACCCATAATCTGGGGAATCACTATAAATTGTTGTGTCATCTAGGTGAATATCTTGAAAGCACTAGGAAGTAGATCACCTCTCACAGCTTAAAATTATAAAAGTTAAAAGTCACACTAAAAACATAGAAACATATTCACCTCCCCCCCTATAGGTGGTTTAGCTACCCTTACGAACAAAGACTTTCAAGTGGTATTAGAGGGAGATTGTTCAAGATAGACTTAACAATCTGAGTAGATCTCCAAGGGTAGCAGTCACATTATACTTATGGGTTAAGGAGAGAACCATAAAGAGCTTGGTTCCATGAAGCTTCCTATCTGCAGAAATGAAGGCTTTGGAATTTGGAAGGAAAATGTCAGACTTTTCATGGAGATATCTGACCCAAGATTCTTTGTGACAGTCAAAGAGGGACCTTTCATCCCTATGAAGGTGTAAGACCCCATTTTTTGCAAAACCAACACGGTCTTATGCCCAGAACCGTCGCTTCGCAGTGACACCAACACACCTGGGAGGGTCGTCACTGCATAACGTCGAACCTGATGTCCATACTGATCACAGAAGAGAAGATTAATTACAAAGAGCAAATTAGAACTCAAATACCGTCCCACCAGAAATCACATGAATATAAAATAAATCCCCACGAAGGGAGAGTCCACAGTAACAATAGATCAAAGTACTAATAAGAGGGCTCTTGCCCGATACATCATGATCATCACTACAAGTCACTCAATGCAGAAGAAAATTTATAGTAACTACTAATGATAGGGACTCACTGTCCCTGATTCCTGAACTCCCGTGCTAGATTGTCCCGTATACAAGCGCACCGACTTTTAGGGCTGCATCTCCAGGTTCGGCTCCACGATCCACTAAAATGATTTGGTCAACGATCGTTAGTCAAACATACTAAGTCCTATCATCCCCCCACCCCTATGTCCATTACACATGCTATCACAATTTTCATAATTTTACTATATGCAGACCAATCTAAGCTATATGATGTACATGACATGAGGTACTCCAAATATTCATCCAAAAGTCATAATATAATTATTGGGGGTCTATCATGACACATTTAGCCTAAATCCAGAAACTTTTAATTTTTCTAATTAATTTGGCATTTATTTAATTTTCCCAAAAATTAGTCCATGGGTGATTTTGAACATGAAGTACTAGATTTTATTAAGTTATGGCCACCCAAAACTTATGAACACTATATTATGCTAAATTATCAAAGAATACCAAATTTCATAAATTTGCATAAATGTACTAGCCCCTAAATAATTAATTCAAGGTAATTCAAATAATTAGAGGTAATGAAGGGAGTACAAAAATTCAAAGTCCAAAAATTATACAGAAATTACCAGAGCCTTGCTATGATATTAAAACATTACTTACTAAGTTTCATTTAATTCCAAGATCATTAAGCTACATAGAAAATATTTCAAATAAAACCACATTACGGTACTTTGAGAAGAAACATAATTGTAACCTCTACCAAACTACATGTAATAATTTCCTAAGCTTTATTATGCCCTAAAAATTTCTATGGCCAAGCAAGACAATTTTCCAACAAGATATGATATTTACTATCTATTTATCAAAATAAGGTGCACTAGTTCACTTTACACATGAAGTAGTACGAGAAAATGCCCAATTATTTCAAATAATTTATCAATACATAAAAATGGTATTTGATTAACTTTGCCAGAGTTTCATATCATTTTAAGACAATTAAACCACAGTTACTTCAATATCATCAGAAAGGGCAAGATGAAGGTTATATCTACAAGTATGAGCCACTGTTATCTAAACATCCTATAATAAATTTCAGAGGTTAATATTACTATAAAATCACCCCTACCAAAATCTCATGAAGATCCAAGGTCATAGGACCCCTTAATTATTCCATAAGTTGTATATACCTAAATAATTTCCAAGTGATTAAAGTGGGATGCATGTGTCCAAATATCAACAAATCCCTTCTTAGGGCATTTCACCACCCTAAGATCTCATGGACTAAACACCAAGTCCATACAAGGACATATCACCTCATGTCCTTCACAAACCCTCAAAGTTCAACATTAGGGTTTACGCTATGGTCCTAGTGTAAATCCACCCTAATTCACCTCAAACTCCATGTGAAGGTGTTTCTTGTCATACCAAATCAGTGGTCCAAGTTTCAACCTCTGTTGAGGTGATTTGGTCACTCAATACCCACAAGGGACACTTTGACCTAAATAACCCTTTTAGGCCTAGGCCAGGGGTTACCAAATTCCAAAGCAACTCCAAATGAGAAGAAATTTTGTACATAGTCCTATATTAACCCCAAGGATCACTCACCAAAATTTGGGAAGATTTGGAGGTCATTAGACCCTTTAATTAAACCTTACATGAAAAATGAAATGATTTCCAAAACATTAGAAAATTTTCTGCAAAATTACTATTTTTGTATATGTTATAGATCTAGATACGAATGGATCATGTTCCGAATTTCAAGTCATTTGGAGGTAAGTATTGATGGGGGCACCCCAAAAAATCTCTGATCAACCCTAAGTATAGACCTCACCAAAATGAGTGTTGTGGTCTGACCTGAACTCAAAATTTATTCAAATCAATTTTAAAATAAACTATACTCATATGAATACAAGTTTCATGTTTACCACCTTTTCTGAAAAGGCCTTTAAGTATTTTTAATTTAAATCCTAAGGCAGCTGAATTTCTGTGACAGAAAATACAAAATACCCTAAAGTTTAATTCATCATGATCTACACAGATCTTAAAGCAGGATCGGATGGCGGCTAGCTTTCTTCTTCCTCCATCCAATGACCCAGATTCACCCGACCTGGAGCCAACTCTACCCCCAATTCTCAGCCCTCCGGCCACCTCCCCGACCAACCACCGCCACAACCACCTCCGTCGAGGTGGGGGCTATCGGCCAGCGATGGTTTGGCTGCCGGAGATGGCGGATTATGGCGAACCCGACACCCTCATTTTCACGAAAAACCAGTGGAAAACCTCTACCCTATCGGGCTCAATTGAGCATGATTCTTTGCTCTAACAATTCCTAAGATCTAACACATGAATAAGGAGTAGAGGAGGACCTGGTTTGTGGCTTGAACGCGAGTGCTTTGCCTCCTCACCATTTTCGGCCACCGAGCTTGGGCTCTTCTATAACTTCTACACCAACCTCAATAAAACTGAGAAAGGATTGGGGGAAACACTTGCCCTTGCTCCGTTGAAGGTCCTTAAAGAGGGAATTGAGGAGGGGAGGCTTGCAACTCCTCAATTTTGAAAAACTCCATTAATGGCCATAAAGGGGCTTTTGGTTTCAGCCAAATAGAGGGGGTTGAGCCACCCCAATGGTCGACCACCTCCTGAAAACTTCTCATCTCCCTCAGAGGAGTAAAGGCCCCATAAAAGTGGGGGGTTATGGAGCCTCCATGGTCATAATGGCCATTAAGCTCCCATTTTCTCCCTCCTCCAAATTGGGGAAACTCCAATTCTCTCTCTCCTAGTCACCAATCTATGAAATTGGTAGGCCCCAATGGTGTCCCTCCCCTCCTAGACCAATGGGCCACACTAGTTTGGGCTTAGCCCACTTGGATTGGGCTAGGTTAGCCCAAATTGACCAAATTGAACTATGGGTTGAGTTTTTCTAAATTAGCCACTTGGGTGACTTAGGCATGAGACTTTTGGGGCCATTGGGTCCACCATGATGCCAAGAGAATAAGGGTGAGGTAAATTTGACACTTGGGATGTCAATTGACCCAAATTGAGTTAAGTTGACTTTCTTCGGCTTAAGGTTGACCTTGGTCAACTTGGCCTCTTTTGTTGACTCCAATGGGTCTCTATGGCTCTAATGGACCCTATAATGGGTTAGCGATGTTGTTGTGGGGTCATGGAGTCATGGTGAAGCCCTATGGTCATCCCTAAGCTAGTAATTGGAATTCTACTATTTGCAGACCAAGGTGGTTCACACCCTAATTCTCATGTTCACCCAAACCTTTTAGTGTTTCCTAGGGTTTTGTCATGACCCGGTCATGACAAAACCATCCTAGGGGTCTAGAAGTCTGAGGGATGTTATAGAAGGTCTCTGCTCTGGATACAAATTTCAAGACACCTAAGACTTACTTAGAAATTACTAAGGATGAAGTCATGCTTGCCACCCTGGACAAGAGGGCACAAAACATTATTATTAATGTCATAGATGACTCCACCTTTCAGAATATGGTACACTGTAAGACAGCCAAAGAGATGTGGAATACTTTGGTGGTCTACATGGAGGGCACAGAAGAGGTCAGAGATGACAGGAAATCCATGCTCAATCAAGGGTATGAGGCTTTCAGGCAGTTCAAGGAAGAGAGCATAGCCAGCTACTATGAAAGATTCTTTAGAATAGTTAATGATCTAAGGACCTATGGTCAGATCTTGACCTATAATACCCTAGAAATGGGGATTTTAATCTAACAGACTATTCTGATGCAGATTTTGCAGGGTACAAAGAGGACAGGAAAAGCACTTTAGGAACCTGTCAGTTCTTGGGAGGAAGACTAGTGTATTGGAGCAGCAAGAAGCAAACAAGTGTTGCAATTTCAACTGCAGAGTCAGAATATATAGCTGTTGGGAGTTGTTGTGCGCAGTTATTATGGATCCAACATCAGCTTCAGTACTACAACCTCCAGATAAGTAGAAGTCCTTTATTTTGTGATTCTACTAGTGTCATCTCAATTGCTAGGAATCCTGTCTCACACAGCGGGACTAAGCATATTGATATAAGATATCACTTTATAAGAGAGCATGTGGAATGTGAAGATATCAGCCTTGAGTTTGTCCCTACAGACAAGAAAGTGACTGACATCTTGACTAAGCCACTAGATGAAGCAAAGTTCGACACCTTCAAATTTGAGTTGGGTATGTTGAACTTGGTATAGCTTTAGTTGCTCGTTATGTTGTTTTTTTATTGCAGGTTGTACTACTTCTTGTAGATGGAAAAGACCTTCAATAGTATCAAGATGTTCAAATGAATCAAGTGCTATCATGATTGGATGCTTCTGTTGAGGGGGAGCAAGTCCAGCACTTGCAGGAACAAATTCTGCTTCCTGTAGAGAAGGTGCAAGTAGCTGATTATCTACAATCAAATAGGGGGATAAGATGTTCAGATTTAGATAGGGCCAGCACCTCCCTGACTATTCTACAGAAGTCAAAAAGTGGGAGAAGGGAAGTGGTCTAGCCAATGAAGGAAGTGATCTAAAGGATATCATCAAGGAAATGAGAGGGATATGATCAAGGAAACTGATATGCAGCAAAATAGGGGGAGCAGCAACTGATGCAGCAAAATAGGGGGAACAGCAAGTGATGGTGATCACCTTGCAGGATATACAGTAAAATAGGGGGAGCAGCAAGTGATGATGATCACCTTGCAGGCTTGGAAAATATGGTAACCTATACCTTATTACCTCTTCCATTATATTAATTATCTGATGCATATTTGTGTGTATCATTGACTAAGGGTATTGATGAAAAGTTTTGACTTCTTCAAATAGGGGGAGATTGTTGGGTCCATTGATCCCAATGTCCGAGATTTGTAAGAAGTCAAACAAGTCAATGGTATACACATAGTTGTATTTAATGTCTGTTCAAGTTCATGCATTTAGGTTGTTCTTTATCACATTGATTGGACAGGTGGCTCAAGTGACAATGATAGGTGGACATAAAGAAGCTAGCTGGAAAGGCAGGAATTTGCATAAGTCCACAAGCATTGAGTGAAGCAAGCTCACTCAATGCCAGGTGTCGATATTTGATGAAGTACACAGGCGTTGAGTGAAGCAAGCTCACTCAACGCCAGTTATCAAGAAAGAATGCTGACAAAGACATAAAAGTGGCTAAGTCCACAGGCATTGAGTGAAGCCAGTACACTCAACGACAGACTATAAAAGTGCTGAGTAAAGACAGGATAGTCAAAGCCCAGCAGGTTGTAGAGATAATATTGTGGCTAAGTCTACAGGCATTGAGTTAAGTCGGTTCACTTGATGCCATATATCAAGGAGCGGTGTGTTTATCTGATTCTGTCAAAGCTTCAGTAGTGGCAAGCAGAAATATCAACTAAGTCCAGAAGTGTCGATTAAACACAGCTCTCGACGCCTGAAGAAGGAAGCGTTTAATGAAGCTGCTTCAGTCAAATCCAGAGAAAGTGAAGAAATCGGCTAAGTCCAGAAGCATTGAGTGAAGCCAGCTCACTCAACGCTTAATAAAGAAGACAGGCAAAGGCAAAAGGCATTGAGTGGAGTCAGCTCACTCAACGCCTTCTGACAGATGAAGAATTGACTAAGTACAGAGGTGTTGAGTGAAGTTAGTTCACTCAACGCACTCAATGTCTAACAAGTGATGAAAGATTGACTAAGTGCTGAGGCATTGAGTGAAGCCAGTTCACTCAACGCACTCAACGCTCGAGGAAGAAGAAGAATACCTAAGTGTGGAATCATTGAGTGAAGCTTGTTCACTCAGCGCACTCAATGCCTGGGATGGAACTTAAGATTTGGCTAAGTCCAACGATATTGACGTCAGCCAAAGTCAACAAAAGTCAACGAAATTCAAATTCGTTGCGGGAAAACTAGAATCCACCGCTAATGGTGTTGGAGGCCTGTATATTGTTTATTTTGTAAAAGGAAGGTGGTAAATCAAAAATTAAAGATGGGCCCACACATCATATAATCGTTAATCAGCGAAAGATAAAAGGAAAAAAGATCGGGAGATCAAAGATAACTTTTAAGGCATTTATCTTTTCGAAAAGCGGAAGATCTTCATCGTCTTCCTCGCCATTGTTGTTGAGACAAGAAGCAGAAGTTCAAATCGATCGACCTAAAAGTTCTTCTAGCTAGTTGTTGTCGTCATCATCATCAATATCAAGAAAGAAGGAGCAGCAAGGCTAACCCTAGTTATGGCCACTTCACAGCCCAAGCTGAGCAATTCCTGAAGATAATTTATGGAGTTGTGAAGAAGAAATCTGAGCTAATTTTTCTCAGGACAGAAGGAGTAAGACACAGGGATAATTTCTCTGGTGTCAAATTAAAACCAACTTTTTTTCTCTCTGTAAGATTATTTTGGATCTGTGTTGTAAGCCTGTGTTATAAAGGCTGAGTTTGTAGGATCTGTTATAGATCTGAGTGGTAGAGCTTTGGCCTGAGTTGTAGGATCCTCTGGATCTGAGTTGTAGGGTTGTCCTCCCAGCCTGAGTGGTAGGGCCTTTTAGCTTGAGGTAGGTGGTATTCTGACCACTGAGTTGTAGGGCACTGTGCCCGAGTTGTAAGTCTTGGAGGAGACTGAGTGGTCCTGTAGGATAATGTTGTATGCTCTTAGGAGTTGAGATATTGGAGTAGTGCCTTGCCCAACACACTGTTAGAAAGACGGGAGGGACAGTGGACATACTCATACTCTGGGAAACCACTATAAATTGTTGTGTTATCTGGGTGAATATCTTGAAAGCAATAGGAAGTAGATCACCTCTCACAGCCTAAAATTATAAAAGTTAAAAGACACACTAAAAACCTAGAAACATATTCACTTCACCCCCCCCCCCCTCTAGGTGGTTTAGATACCCTTGCAAACAAAGACTTTCAAGGATACATCGTAGCAGTCTGGGGGATGCATTCGGATCTGGTGACCCTGAAAAAGTATCAAGGAAACTCATCACAGGAAAACCAATGGTTGAATCAACCAGTAAGTTGATTCGAGGTAAAGGGTAGCAATCCTTCGGGCAAGATTTATTTAACATAGAAAAGTCGATATAAAGTCTTCATCCCCTTCGGCTTCTTCACTATTACAACATTGGAGACTCAGCCTGGATATTGGATCTCTAAAATAAAACCTACATCCAATAGTTTCCTCGCTTCCTCCCTGATCGGCTCGACTATTATGGTTGAGCTGTTCCTTTGCTTTTGACGTACAGACGTGACCTTCGGGTCCAGATTGAGGCGATGACAAGCAACCTCTGTATCACCCTCTGGCATCTCCATAGCCCTCTAAACAAAGATATCTACATTTTCTTGCAGACAAGCCGTTATTCCACCTTACCATCCATCGTTAGGGATCCTTCGATTTTCAGCAGTTCGGGCTCCCCCTCCTTGGAGATCACCTCTTCTTCATCCAACTTCTTCGCAACTCTAGGTTTGTCCTTTGCTTCCAAGATCTTCTCCAACCTATCTGCACCCTTTATCCAGCTGATGGTATTGATAGACTGAGATAACACTCCCTTGTAGTTTTAAGATCTCCCTAATCCTCACTTGGACATCACCTCGGTATTACTTCAGGCACTGATGATAGAAAGACCAGACTCCCTTGAAGTATTTAACAAGCGGCCTCCCAAAGAGAGCAATGTAACAACTTGGTTTGTACATGACGATGAACCTACACCTGATCGAGGTTCTGCCAAGTATTACCGGAAGATCTGCTCCTCCTTACACCTCCTTCTCTCTAGAGAAGCTAAAGAGGGTCCGTCTGCAGCTAAAACCCTAGATGCCTCCACCTGCAACCTAACGAATGTCCTTTTGAAGATGACATTCACTGAGCACCTGTTGTCTGCCAAGATTCGGTCAACGGTGAAGTCTTTGATGACAGTTTGGATGATGAGGGCATCATGAAAAGGATTCTCATTCCCCCAACATATCCTCCTTGGAAAAGGTGATCTCCTCCAAAGAAGACGGTCATTGAAAGGTCAAAGCGACACTCTTGCGGTAGATCTGATGGAGGCTTCCTTTGCGGGAATCTTCTATCCTGGCTCCTCCGTGGTTCACCCCTACTTGTCCCCCTCCTGATGTCTAGACCACTTCCTCGCGACCTTCTTGGTCGACCCGGTCTTCATTCATCCTCCTCCTTAGAGCTTAGAATACTACTGGTCCTGTAGGGGTCTCCTGCCTCTCCCGCTCTCTCTCCACCACTCCTGCTTACAGCCTTCTCCTCGCTTCCCAGAACTCTGGGCAAGTCAAGGTCGCATGCCCCTCTACTCAATGCAACTCGCAGTAAAGGGGAATCTCTTCCACCTGGTTCCTTACTAGTTGGTTACTCTTGCGATGCATATTCTCTTGCTATGCAATGGCCATCGCCTCCTACCACACTCTAACCTGCATCCTATCCTACTGATTACCATTCCTCCTCTCTTTATTCTAGTATTGGGGTCTTCCTGCCTGCCTCCACTGGGGTCTAGGGATACTAAAATCTTTGTACCTCTTTTCTTTTTTCCAGAGTTGCTACAGGTCTCCTCTCTTCCTTCCCACAAGACCTCTCCTGCCTCCCAGGCTCTTCTACCCTCTTGGGATCTTCTCTCCTCTGTGTCTCTTCTCACCTTCTCTCTTCTTGCTTCCCTGGGACAACCTTGGCTTTCACTTTAGAAGTTCTTCCTCTCTTCCTGCCTGCCAGGGTCTCTCCATCCAGCCTGGCCAAGAAATCATCGTTCTTCTTTTCCCTTTACACGAACTCGTTTACTCACTCGATCAAGTCTTCGTAGGACACTAGAGACTTTGAGTCAATCTCCATGATGAAGAGACCTTGCTTCATGCTGAACGTCAGTGTCAGCTGCAAGGTAAATCCATCCACCTCCTCGATGTCAAGAACCTCCTCCTGGAATCGGATGATGTAGTGTCCAAGCCTCTCCTGCTTCCCCTGTAGGATTTTGAAGAGAGTGGTTACCTCCTTCTTCCTTTTCTTATACATTGTAAACCTCTCCATTAGACCCTAATAATGATCTTTGAAGTAATAGATGGAAGCTCCTGGCAGCTGGTGGAACCAGACTCTAGTCTTCCCTTCAAAGGTGATGGAGAAGAATCTGCACTTGATCGAGTCTATCATGTTGTGAATGGACACCACATCCTCTAACCACTAGATATGCATGATCGGGTCATCTCTTCGAGAATAGTAGCTAAAAACTAGCTCTCTGAAGCCTTCGGGAATTGGGGATGCTAACACTTCATCACAGAAAGGGATCCTCCCTACTCTGCAATGATGGGCATTATACTGGCGAGTATCTCCACCATACTTGGCACCTTACCGAGTATCCTGGAACCTCACTGGGTTCTCCATATCCTGAAACCAAATTCCCTGGTAGCTAGTCGGGCAGTATCGTAATTGCACTAGTTATTCTCGCTCCTCTTCCACTCGCTCCTTCCCTTATCACATGGGTTGCTTCTTTTCCTCCAAAGTAGTTACACGATGAGGATAGGTTACCGTGATAATCGCATGGGGAGGGAACCCTATTAGTTTGGCCCTCTCACCTCTGTGTAAACTCCTCAAAAACCACAACGGTCACAAAGCCGCCTCCTCGTGCCGAGTTATCGACTATCTCTCAATTCTCACCTGGATCCACCATCTTGCCTACTCGCAAAACTTTCCTCCTTGGCTATGATCCACGCTTACCATACCAAAGTGTTAAAGCTGGGAAAATCCCTACTCCAAAATATTTGGATCCGTGCAGCCTAAGGTTACCGGTCTAAAAGTCGGGCTCGACGGCTTGGCAGAGTAAAACACAAAATGGAATGAGACACTAGAAAGACCACAGGTGCTGTGGCAGGGAGGTCCCACCACATACTCGGATACTTAAAAGAATCTCCCCCTCCATAACCAAATATAGTCGAGCATGGTACAAGGTGTACACTAGTTGGTGAATATCATAGGATGGAGATCAAGGGGATAAGCACTATCTTGTGCGGCTAGAAGTCCATAAGAAAGTTCTAGTCGAGATCTTTTGTGAGATTCTGAGGTCCAAATCCTCATACCTCAGGGGCCCTATTTATAGTAAAACCAAGAGGTAGGGGTCTTATTTATACCTCAACCCCCACCGGCGACTAGGAGACCTCTGGGGGAACTCGCCTGACTTGGGTGAGTACCTGCCTTAGTCGCCCACCAAGCGAGCATGCGAGGAGAGCTCTTCATACTCGCTCAGACCTTCAATAGTCTTGAATGCTGACTTTGACCTCTACTTTGACCTGCTAACTTTGATTCTTGCTGACTTGGATCTGAGTGGGTCCATTCTCGACTAATATGAGTTGTACAAAAATGTCGACAAATTAGGGCATAAAACTTTAGCGTGTGTTTCCTTAATCGACGTGACATCGACGTATTGTAAAAATTTTACATAGTCAACGCATGCGTTGATTTATATCGACATTGTATCATAAAGATCTGAAACTCTATAAAGTCACCGTCTCTAGACATTGTGTTGAATAGGAAATGACATTCCGTCAACTTGTATTCAACGTTACATCGAGTATATACCTAAATTTTTTAAGTCTTGCTGGTTTTTCCCGGCAATCAATTTTATGAAAATTGCATGTTATATTAGTGATAAATTCATTTATTGACCTTTATCAAGCATGCCTAAAACATTATTAAAGTATATGTGCTTGTTCTCATCAAGAGGTTTTGTGAAAATATCAGCCTTATAATTTTCAGAAGACACATATTCTAAGAAAATCTTTCTTTTTTCACATTGTCTCTGAGAAACTGATGCATAAATTCTATATGATTTGTCCTGTTGTACAAGATAGAATTCAAGGCAATTGAGATATCATGTTAGCTATCACAAAATATTATTAAATTAGTGAACTTTAGATCACAATCAAGCAATTGATTTTGTATCCACAATATTTGTGAACAATAGTTTCCAGCAGCTATATACTCAGCTTCTGATGTAGAAGTTGAAACTGATGTTTGTTTTTTTACTAAACCAAGATATCAGTCTAACACATGGGAATTGACAAGTTCTTGATCGATACTTCTCCTATCCAATCAACATCCAGCATAATCAGCATAAGAATAACCATATAGTTCAAATTCTAATTTTGCTGGATACCACAATCTCATCTCAGATGTACCCTTAAGATATCTCAAAATTCTTTTTTACTAAATTCAGATGTGATTCCATACAATCTACCTGAAATCTTGCACAAACACCTATGACAAACATTATATCTAGCCTACTGGCTGTAAGATAAATAAGTGAGACAATGATTGTTATATATGTCTTCTGATCAATAAATTTACCAGATATATCTTTATCTAGAACATCATTAGTAGCCATAGGAGTTTTCATGATAGAGGCATGTTCCATTATAAATTTCTTTATCAATTTCTTTGTATATTTGGATTGTGATATAAAAATGCTTTCATAACTTTGCTTCACTTGTAGTCCAAGGAAGAAAGATAACTCTCATATGCTACTCATTTCAAACCCGGATTACATCAGGTCAGCAAACCTTTTGCAGTCCAAAGTCTGTTGAGCTAAAAATAATGTTATGTACATAAATTTGGACTTTGAGTAGCTTTTCCTTATGTGTTTTTGTGCAAAAGTATTTTATTTACTTTTCCTCTTATGAAAGAGTGATTTAAGAGAAAAGTGGATATGGTCTTATACTAAGCTCTTGGATCTTTCTTTAGACCATATAGTGCTTTGCTCAGTTTATTTACATATGATAGATCAGTTAGATTGACAAAACCTAGAGGTTGTTCAACATAAACCTCTTCTTGAAGAGTCTCATTTAGAAAAGCACTTTTAACATCCATTTGGAATACTTTGATTCTCTTGCATACTGTATAAGCAAGGAATAACATGATTGCTTCTAGTCTGCCTATTGTTGTAAATGTTTGATTATAGTCAATTCCTTCCTCTTGTATATAACTTTGAGCAACAAGTCTAGCCTTATTTCTGACTATCACTTCGCTAGAATCCAGTTTATTTTTGAATACTCACTTAGTTCCAATGATTGGATAATTTTTGGTCTTTCAACTAGTGTCCAAAATTTATTTCTCTCAAATTGTTCAAGCTCTTCTTGCATAGCAACAATTCAATGTGGATCATTATCTACTTCTTTAATTTTTTTTGGTTTATATTATGAGAGAAAGCTTTGCATCCTGACCTCTATTGGCAATTATTTCCTAGTTTTCACTCCTTGATTCACATCTCCAATTACTTGGGATGGTGGATGATCCTTGAGAATTAATTTGTCTGGATCTACTCTTACTTGAACAATTAGATGATGATCTCCTTGTTGTTCTTCTATTTCTTCTACATATTATAAATCAGCCTCCTGCTCATTAACCTGATTAGTGACAACAATTGGATTGATAATTCCTTCAACAGGTACTTCATCATCTGATCTTTTTATAACACCTTCCAACTGATGATTATGCTTCTCAGATGATTTTTCAGAATTCTCCTCAATTCTTAACTCTTTAAACTTAACATCTAGGTGAATTTGCTCTTGCAAAAAAATTTTGGTGGAAGTTTCCTCTCCCTTGAAAAAAGAATGAGTTTCATGAAAAACTACATGCACAGATTCTTCTATTTTAAGAGTCTTTTTATTATAACACCTATAAGCTTTGTTAGATAAAGAATATTCTAAGAATATTCTATCATTAGTCTTCTTGTCAAATTTGGCAAGATAGCTTTTTTCATTATTAATATATAACAAGCACATCAAAATATTCTAAAATATGAGACTATAGGTGTTTTACCTTTTAGAGGATCATAAGGAGTATTCAAATTAGTTTTGTGAATGATGCTTTTATTAAGAACATAATTAGCATTATTTACTGCTTTGGCCCAAAAGGAGCTAGGCAGATTTGACCGTACTAATAAAATTCTTCCAGATTCAATAAATGTTCTATTTTTCCTTTTAGCCACTCTATTTTGTTGATAAGTTCTAGGAGTTGAAAGCTTTGTCTTATTCTTTCATCCATATAGAATCTACAGATTAACTAAATTTTAAACTCTGTGTCATTGTCAATTCTGATCAAAGATATTTTATAAATAAATTCAAATTGAACTTGTTTAATGAATCTTGAGAGAATAATGACGGTATCAAACTTTTCTCATTGAAAGAACACCCAACTGAATCGTAAGAAATCATTCACTATAACCAAAGTATAAGACTTATCTTCTAAACACTAAGTGATAAGTAGACCAAATAAATCTATATGCAGAAGATATAAATTGTTTGGCGAATCATTCTTACCAATTGGTTTGAATGAGCATTTAACTTTTTTTTGTTGACATACTTTACAAGGGTTAAGTTTTCTATACTTACCTTTTGGAAAGCCTCTAACTAGGTAATGTTTTGCAAGTTTAGCTATGGTCCTATGATTAATATGACCAAGCCTTCCATGTCAAAGCTCACCTATGTCTATTTTGGCATTAAACATACATATTTCATTTATGTTTGAGCTAAAATCAACTACATATGTATTACATTTTCTAAACCAAACAGCATTATAACATTTGTTTTAGAGTTGACTATTTGACATAGGTTGTGTGTGTGAATATAACTTTGTATTCACCATCACATAGCTGGCTAATACTAATAAAATTATGTTGAAGTCCTTCAACATAAGCCACTTTGGAGAAGGTGATATCTCCAATTTTGATCATATCATTACCTATGGTGAGCATAATTGGAATCACCAAAAATTACCTTGGGATTATTTTTGAACTTGTAATATTCAAGTGATTCTTTATGTCCAGTCATATGTTTGGAGCAACCATTATCCAAGTATCACAGCTGGTTTATGTGAGGATAATCTCTTTCCTGCACATGAAATCAAACATTAATTGGGATTCAGGTTACTTTTGACCCATTAATTCTTTTTTCATTATAATAAGTGCTGAAAGTATAAGATGTCCTCTCATAAATAACCCTTAGGATAAAATAGTGTTGGTCTATTAAACCAACAACTTCCAGTTTCATATCCTTTTGTAAATATTTTGTAATTAAGAACATAATTAGCATTATTTACTGCTTCAGCCCAAAAGGAGCTAGATAGATTTGACTCTACTAATAAAATTCTTCCAGATACAATAAGTGTTATATTTTTTCTTTTAGCCACACTATTTTTTTTTTATAATTTCTAGGAGTTGAAAGCTTTGTCTGATTCTTTTGTCCATACAGAATCTACAGATTAACTAATTTTTAAACTCTGTATCATTGTCAATTCTGATCAAAGATACTTTATTATTAAATTTAGATTGAACCTATTTAATGAATCTTGAGAGAATTATGAAGGTATCAAACTTTTCTCATAGGAAGAACACCCAACTAAATCTTAAGAAATCATTTACTATAACCAAAGTATAACACTTATCTTCTAAGCTCTGAGTGATAAGTGGACCAAATAAATCCATATGCAGTAGATATAAATTTTTTGGAGAATCATTCTTACCAATGGGTTTGAATGAGCATTTAACTTTTTTTGTTGGCATACTTTATAGGGGTTAAGTTTTCTATACTTACCTTTTGGTAAGCCTCTGACTAGATAATCTTTTCCAAGTTTAGCTTTGGTCTTATGATTAATATGACCAAGCCTCTTGTGTCAAAGCTCATCTATGTCTATTTTGGCATTAAACATACATATTTCATTTATGTTTGAGCTAAAATCAACGACATATGTATTACATTTTCTAAAACCAAACAACATTATAGCATTTGTTTTAGAGTTGACTATTTGACATAGGTTGTGTGAATATAACTTTGTATTCACAATCGCATAGTTGGCTAATACTAATAAAATTATGTTGAAGTCCTTCAACATTAGCCACTTTGGAGAAGGTGATATCTCCAATTTTGATCATATCATTACCTCTGGTGACCATAATTGGAATCACCAAAAATTACCTTGGGATTATTTTTGGCCTTGTAATATTCCAGTGATTCTTTATGTCCAATCATATGTCTGGAGCAATCATTATCCAAATACCACAGCTGGTTTATGTGAGGATAGTCTCTTTCCTGCACATGAAATCAAACATTAATTGGGATCCAGGTTACCTTGAACATATTCTTTATTCATTATAAGAAGTGATGAATGTATAAGATGTCCTTTCATAAATACCCCTTAGGATAAAATAGTGTTGGTCTATTAATCCAACAACTTCCAATTTCATAACCTTTTATAAATATTTGTACATGTAAGATTCATAGAATTTTAAGAATATAATGATGAAAAATTATTATCTAGGGATATGCGTCGAGTAGCATTCAACATAAATGTTTTGGATACATCGATTTGAAGTCGATGTTTCACAGGAGTTCCATTGATATGAAGTCAATGCATGTTCTTTACTTGTTGGAACTACTGATCTTTGCATATTATTTAACACATATTGCTTACCTATAATGTATTTTCCTTTGGATTCATTTTCTTTATTGAATTTTGCTACTTTTTAAGGATTATTGTTTACATTTATGATAGGTTAAATTTCATTTGCTTAGTAAAAGGTACATGATTTTTTCAAGCTGGTGTACCAGTGTTTGTTACTATTGACTGAGGATCTACACCTAATCCAAGATGATTGAACCTTTTCTTATTATTTTTTATAATATTTTTAAGTTGTTGACTCCTTCTATTTAAGGAGTCTTCAACAACTTTTTCCTTTGATAGCTCTTTCTTTAATAAAGTATTTCCTTCTATCAAGTCAGCTACTTGATTCTTCTGGTTTTTTACCTTAATTTTCAACACTTTATACTATTCTATTTGTTCTTTATCTCATGGATAACTCTTAATTAACTCTATTTCTTTTCTTATTTGTTTAATTTCCTTTTCTGCATCTAATTGATCTTTATAAAATTCTTTAAAACATAACTTAAACTGAAGAAAAATCAATATCATCAAAGTAACTTACCTGATTTTCTTCATTATCTGAATGAGTTTCTAAAGCCATCAAGCAGGCTTCTTCAACCGAAGCTTCTTCTTCACTACTTGATGAAGACCATGATTCTGAACTAGTATCACTTCTAGTTTTAACAATGAATCCTTTTCCCTTTTTCTTTTCTCTCCTCTTTAGATATTTCTTCTTCTGATCATTTTGGTTTGACCTGTCCTTATGTTGTTTTAGACATTCAGTTGCTATATGTCCAAGTTTTCTGCAAGTAAAACATATTGTCTCCTTATTTGAAGTATTATCAAACTTTGATGTATTCAAATTCCTGTCTCTTCTTCTGAAATCTTCTATCTTAACCTATTTTCTAAATCTCATGGCTAAGAGATTGAACATTTCTTATTCTGTAATAGAGAGTTCATCATCAGTAGCTTTGAAGGCAATATACTTATCTTTAGGTGTAGTGACATTTTCTTTTGCTTCTAATTCTGCTCTACTTTTAAGAAGTATTTCATAAGATTTAAGTTTGCCTAACATGGCATCTGTAGTAATTTCATTGTGGCATCTAGATTTTTTAATAGCACATATTCTGGAATCTTATGTACTTGAGAAGCACATAAGTAACTTATCATTTATCTTTGTTAGTGATATATCCTTATATAATCCTTTAAGTTCATTAGTGATTATACTGAATCTGTCATTTATTTCATCTATAAATCACTTTACGTTTGTAGGAATGATGAAAATATAGTCAGGTATAAAGTCGTCAAAAAAGAAGCTAAATAAGCAGTATGTAAAGCAAGATGTTAAGCTTATGAAGAATTTTATAAGCGACTAGATACCAAAGATGTAGTGCATAACATATATAAAATTGCCCAAGTTAGAGAAATGAAGACAAAAGATTTAAGGCAAGTAAAATGTATAAAAGATGAGACAGATAAGTTTTGACGGACGATTTGGATATTATAGAGTGATGGAAAAAAAAAATACTTTTCTCAACTTTATAATGAAATAAAGGACAATTAATTGAACTTGGAAGAGTTAAGTAAATCAAAAGTGTATCAAAACATAACTTTTTATCATAAAATTTAAGTATCAGAGGTAAAGGATGCTCTAAATAAGATGAAAAATGGAAAGACTGTTAGGTCAGACGATATACCCTTTGAGGTATGAAAATGTCTAGAAAATGATGAAATTTTGTGCCTTACATATTTTTCAATAAGATACTAAAGTCAAAGAGGACGTCAGACTAATGGAGAGAATGTATCTTGTTATCTTTGTATAAGAATAAAGGAGATGTACAAAATTATGTTAATTATAGAGGAATTAAGTTGATGAGTCATACCATAAAATTATGGTAACGGATAATAGAAAGAAAAATAAGACGAGAGACTATCTTCTTAGAGAATCAATTTGGATTCATGCTAGTGCGGTCGACCAGGGAAGCTATACATCTCTTGAGGAGACTCATTGACAATTATTAAGACATAAAACAAGATTTTCATATGTTGTTTATTGATCTTGAGAAGGCTTGTGATAGAGTTCCAAGAGAGATCTTATGGAGAGTTAGAGAAAAGGTGTAAATGTATTATATAATGACATAATCAAAGATATATATACAAATTTAGTTACAAGGGTGGGAACATCTGGAGGATTAACACAGCAATTCGATATCACTATTAGCTTACATTAAGGTTCAGTTTTAAGCCTTTATCTCTTTACCCTTATCTTAGATGATCTCACTAGACATATCCCACAAGCAATATCTTGGTGTTTATTGTTTATGGATGATATCGTTTTGGTTGATGAGATGTGTGCGGATGTAGATGCAAAACTTGAATCTTGGCGAGACGCTTTAGAAAAGAAGGGTTTTAGGTTGAGCAGGGAAACACAAAGTACGTGGAGCTTAAATTTAGCAGTACAAAAAGGACAGATGACTTCGTTATTAAGTTGGGTAATCAAAATATTTCTCGTAGTGAGTATTTTAAATATCTTAGATCAATGGTTTAAAAAGATGGAGGTTTTGATAAAGATGTAGCACATAGAACCCAAGCAGGTTGGTTGAAGTGGAGAGGCGTGTTAGGGATCTTATGTCATTAGAAAGTACCACTCAAACTTAAGGGCAAGTTTTACCGTACTGCAATTAGACCTGTCATGCTTTATGGTTCTGAGTGTTGGGCAGTGAATTGTGTACATGTGCAAAAAATGGGAGTTTCAGAGATGAAAATGCTTAGGTGGATGTGCGGATGACCTAATATCACTTGGATTAAAGGGCTTATAATTCTTGAAGTATTCTGAATCAAGGATTCAACAAAGTTCCAGGGATAAATTCACTTAGTGCCACAGAGTCCTCAAAAATTCCTACTGAGAGTACTTATCAAGAAAATCATCTCTTCTACATATCTCATACTTGTTTATATTTATTTCTCTTTTTATATTTGAGAAAAGAGTTTTGAGAATCCTTCTTCAAAGGATTCAGTTTAAGGTTCTGAGAGTCTCCTTGTGAAAAGATTCAGGCAGTATAGGTTCAAGATCCCCTTATCAAAAGATCTAGAAATTAGTTCTAAGAGCCTTCTTATCAAAAGACTCAAACATAGTAAGAGTGAAATCCTTATATATTGTCCGGATGACCAAATATCACTTGTTAAACTAACTCTTCCTTCAAAACCATTAAAATATTTTATTAAATCTTTTTTCATTTTAATATAAGCTTTGTATGTATTGGACCTATGAGTCATTATACTTGTTAATATTTTGGTTGAAGCTTGTTGTCGTTGGAAAATAGAAATCTCACTTGCACTTGCATAGCCAGGCACACAAAAAATGTAATTACACACAAAGATAGAAAAATCCACAAGCATAGAGAACACAAATATTTTGCATGAAAAACTCTCTCTATAGCAATAAGGGAAAACCACGGGACTAGGATCTCGAATAATTCACTATAAAAATAATACATATTACATCAAAAAATTCTAGGTTTGTCCAACCTAGATGCTCTTAAATTCACAGATTGAATCCTCTCTCACAACCCATAGAGGAAATAAATTTTCTTCAAGAAAAAGAAACAAACTCAAATCTCTTCTCAAGCCCCAAAAGCAAATGAAGACAAGATGAGCAAAAACTCCTTATAGGTCTTATTATGTTCTTTCATTCAACATTTTAGTTACTGCACTTTTTTCAGTATTGCTCTTATTTAGTTCAGTATATTAATTATTGCAGTTCATTTCAATATTTT
This sequence comes from Platanthera guangdongensis, assembly GCA_039583875.1. Taxonomy (NCBI): domain Eukaryota; kingdom Viridiplantae; phylum Streptophyta; class Magnoliopsida; order Asparagales; family Orchidaceae; genus Platanthera; species Platanthera guangdongensis. The sequence goes on from CM077167.1 coordinate 156,030,956, forward strand.
AATTTTTATACTTTATTTACAGCAACAATTCATTTACCGCACTTTATTTTCTGCAATTTACTATTGCTTACATTTTTGTACTTTTATCTCGGGTCCCCCTCTAATAAGCAGTTTATACATGTTGAGTATTAATTATGGTTAACTTGGAGTTGAGGTATTCCTCCAAGGCTATCCTTAAGTAATAGGATCCCTCGATGGCCATGCTTATTATCAAAAGTTGAGTTGTACAATAGAGCTACATGTGAGACAGGGACCTGCCTGAATTATTTCCTGTCAAGTAGGGCAAGTCACCGCAAACCCAAAAGGTGCCAATTGTTTTCTTTATTGAAATGCTTGTGAATTACTTGCGGTGAAAAGTGGCGGGTTAGTCATGTCCGTAGACCGTTCGTACCAATACAAGAATGTTAATTACTCTATGCATTAGAGAGTTAGCATACCTCAAGAGCTCGATCGTGTTTTATGCCCCACCAGATCCCTCTGCTGGTTGGCCAGTTTACATTTATCGCTAGATATCACTCACATCTAGGAGAACACCATGTTATACAATTAGGGTCTGGGTAGTGTGGTACGACCACACCTAGAAGTGGCAGGACCGACCACTGTCACCGACGGCCACATTGATGAGGCATGTAGGTTCTCTACTCTGCTGGAAGAGAAGCGATCAAAATATGTTGGTATAGGGTGTTGTTGCAAATTATGAACACTGGCGTGATTGCACACTAGCTAGTATAGCTTTATGTTTAATTATTTATTTTTGCATTTCAGTTATTACTGCTATATATACTCCAAACTTATTTCCAATTTATATATAATGTTACTAACATTATTGATTCAGCTATTATTTGATCATAAAGGCTCACTCTCATCCTCAAGTCTTAGGGATCTTGGGGAGGAGGTGTGAATCCACTAGTCTTATGACTAATGTATCATCGTACACCATTTTTAGAAGATGGATCAATACGAGACCCAATGACCGCATGAGAGTACCAGATATAAAAGTCGCTCGAGTGGATGCACCAGTCCCATCTCTCAATTATAGAGACGTGAGCTCATTGAACTTAGAAACAACAAGAATGGATGTAGTTTTATTTTTTTAGCCTTGTCAAGGCCTTATGTATAAACTCTTGGCTTAGACCTTTTGGTTATAAAAATATATGATGGTTTTTTGAATTGATTCCATATTGCTGATCTGATGTGATGATTATTCCATAGCCTGACAAGATGATTATTTTACGCTTTGAGAGTCTTGGATAGTAAGGCCTGGATCCAACCCGGTTTCGGTTTGAGGGGGAGGGCCTTGCATAATAATCTTGGGTACCTCTAAGATATCATAGTATCCATTTCATAACATTACAATGGATTTTCCCCAGGCTTCGCCAAATATCTGCTCATCAACCCCACTGTATAGGATATGTTTGGCCTCGTGTAGACCATAACACACATTAAACTCTCTATAATAGATTCATAGGGAAACTGACACATCTTCTCCACTTCCATCCTAGATAAAGGACATTGGGAGCATGATAGCTTGAAGTATCCACCCAATAGAGTAGCCACGGGCTTTGTCTTCTCCATCATGAACCTCTTCAGCATTTTATCTACATACTCAGCTTAAGATAGTCATAACTGACCTGCACTTCTATCTTTGGTGTCCTTCATCCCTAAGATCTTTCTTGTTAGTCTCAAGTCCTTCATCTCAAAGGACTCATTAAGCTCTTTCTTCATCTCCAAAAAAATTTCCTTGTAGCAACGGAATAATAAGGGTCTTCTCAATATTCTTCACATACATACAGTGATCAGTGTTGATCCCCTAGAACTTGCTTTTTGAAATAAAGGAGACAAATTTTTTGTACCACTTCCTGGGAGCCTACTTCAACCCATATAGACTCTTATTAAGTCGATAGATAAAATACTTCTTTCCCTTGGCATTAAATCCATCAGGTTGCTCTATGTATGGATACTCCTCCAAGTCTCCATGCAAGAATGCTGACTTGATATCCATCTACTCATTCTCGAGATCCCTAGAGGTAGCCAATCCTGGAAGCAGTTTGATAGAATACATTTTTCCTACTGGTGAAAATTTCTCATCAAAATCCACAATGTGCTTTTGACTGAACCCTTTGACTGCAAACCTTTTATTATACCTAAGTCGGGAGAGGCTCTTATCAATCTCCAGCTTCAAGACCCACTTGTTCTTCAATGTTCTCTTCACCTTGGGTAGCCAGCCAAATCATAGGTCTCATTCTTTTAGAGCGAACCTAGATCCTCCATAGCTATTGTCTGCGACTCCGTCTTTAGATCTCCAGGCCTCCTCAAAAGATTTAGGCTCCCTACCATAGTAAGCAAGACATAGTATTGTGGTTTATACTAGTGTCGAGCCTGCGAACCTTGTTAGATCTCCTGAGGGGCACCTCTACGATTGGTGGAACATCAACAGGTAAAGCTCCCCCCATCCAAAATTTCTTCCTGCTCCAAATTTGTACAGTTTCTTCTTCAACACACCCTTCATCAGCACCAGCCTTCTTTGGCTCATTATCTTCATCAAAAACTCTACAATCAGTGGAATGTATGGCGTCGCGACCTCCTGCTCACCAATAACTTGGTCTTTCACAAAGGCCACATCCCTGCTTCTAATGATCTTCTTTCTCTATGAATCCCGGAATCTATAACCAAACTCTTTATGTGGGAATTCAAGTAAGATGCAATCTTGTGACTTCTCATCAAGCTTCGATCTCTTCTCCTTAGGGACATAGACATGTGCCCTGCAATCTAACACCCGTACATGTCTACATAACACCTCCTTTTTGGACTAAACATTCTCTGGGATATCTTCATCCAAAAGTATAGAGGGTGACAGATTGATCAAATGCACTATAATTTGCACAACCTCTACCCAGAACTGCTTGTCAATACCTTCCTGAGAGATCATACACTTAATCTTCTCCACAATCGTCATGTTCATCCTCTCTGCCAACACGTTCTATTACGTCATTCTCAGAACATTCTTCTCATGCATGATGTCATGTGTCCCGTAGAATGCATCAAAACATAATATATTCTCTCGCATTGTCTAATCTTACCCACTTGATTACCCTATCAGTCCTCTTATCCAGCTTTGCCCTGAACTTCATAAACTTTGCCAAGACATCACTTTTCTACTTCATAGCATAAGCACATACCTTACTCGAGTGATTGTCTATGAGCATGCCAAAGTATGTTGATACACCCACTAACATGAGCTTAATCGGACCACACACATCTGTGTGTATTAGGTTTAGCAGCTCTGCATTCCTCTTAGGTTCAGCCTCTGCAAAGGATACTAATCTCTGCTTACCAACCAAATAGTGAACACATGTGTTAGGAAGCTCCCATGATAACTCTGGAAGAATCTTGTTCCACACTAAGATCTTCAAGTTCTTCTTGCTGATGTGGTCAAGTCTGCAATGCTACAACTCCATAGAGTTATTTTCATCTGCATTTACACTTAGACTGCATATCTTGGCATTTACTTGGTACAAACCGCAACACTTATTTCCCTAATCCACCACCAAGGACCCCTTCACTAACCTATAGGCACCTCCGCCTTCAATGCTCATGAAACCTCCATCATCTAGTCTGCCAACATAAATGAGGTTCATCCTTAAGTTAGGAATATGCCTGACATCCTTAAGAATAAACTTCCCCCGATAAGTCTCCAAGTGGACATCTTCACTACCAAGAATCTTTGACATACTGACATTTGTCATCTGAATAGTGCCAAGATCTCCATCAGCATATGAGTAGAAGTAATCTCTGTAAGGAGTGCAATAGTAAGATGCAGCACTAGCCACTGTCCAATCTATGTCAACACACACTTGACAAACATCTCCACTATAATGTAAACACGGTGACACTTCCTCCGCAATCGAGGTCGCACCTGCACCATCACTTGATTCTCCGGCCTCCTTTGACTTCCCCATCTGATCTCTTTGCAACTTAATGCATTCCTTTTTGTAATAATAACTTTTGGTCTCCTTTTTGGACTTACATCTAGACTTACTTTAGAGTTTGCCCTTTGATTACCCTCTTTCTTCATTAGCATGCCCCTTCCCTCCTTGAGAAGGGCATCTGATGTAGAGGCTCTAGAATCCTTCCTCCTTAGTTCCTCATTCAGAAGACAACTCGTCATCATCTCCATCAACACAATGCCATCAGGTGCCAAATTGCTCAACGATACCACCAGAGTTTCCAAATCTCTGACAAGTAACTAAGTACTATCAATGCTTACAGCCCATCCCCCAAGGTAAACTTAAAGGTTTCCAACTGTTTGATGATGTTCTAGGCAAGGTTTAGATGGTAATTCATCTGAGAACCTTCCATGTACTTTAAGTTCACAAACTTTTGATTAAGAAAGCCTTATTGATATCTTCCACTCGTACAACACTTCTAGCTTCTTCCACAAAGCCTGGGTTGATGACTCAGTGGAGACATGTAGGGGTGTGCACGAAAAACTGAAACATACAGAACCACACCGAACTGATTCAACCGAACCAAATTTCACACTTAACTGATCGGTTTGGTTCAGCTTCGGTTTTTGAAGGCTAAAAGCCAATCAAAATCGATTCGATTTTGATTTTTAGGTTCGGAAAACCAAAAAAAAACAAACTGATAATAAGGGGTTGTGTGGAACGGAACACTGGAAAGACCAGTCTGAGGAAAGAGATGTCTGTTGTATGAGATATTGAGATTTCCTACATAAGGACTATATGGTTGTTATATTTTACATTTTTACAATAATTAGTTCATATTTCTTTGCCTAGATTTTTGGATTATTCGGCCTCTTTGCTCATGACTCATGCATCGCCAGTGGTTGGGGATTGATTATTTTGAAAGTTCTTAACTTAAAAAATAGTTGGTTGATAATGGAGGGAATGCTGATTAAAGGCACGTTTTTATTCAGTATAATTAAAAATACAATAAGATCTTCATTCTTTGAGATCTTCCTATCCTAATTATTGTAAGATTGATCAATTAAATATAAATGCATTCTACAAATTTCAAATCACCTTTATTAATATTCGTCTCCATCTCCATCAGATAATTACTTGAAAAAACAACGATTGTTGGGACACCTCACTTTCACCTTTATTGGTGCATAGTCAGATTTTTATAATTACATTTTAAATCAAACATTACAAACATAAAGGATAAACAACACAAAGTTTGATTTAAAACCGAACTGATGTTAAAAAACTGAACCGAACCGAACTGAATTGATTAGTTTTGGATCAGTTTCAATTTTGGGAGTGTAAAAACCGAAGCTATTCGGTTCAATTTCGGTTTTACCTAATACAGAATAGAATCGAATCGCTTGCAAGCCCAAAGACATGATGAAAAATAGATTCATCAAATCAATATCGAATGAATCTAACTGCCTTCTGAACCATTCCCTTTCACTCATCATCATCCAACATGGTAGACAACCTCCCCAGCAATGGAGTATAGAGATCTTTACAATACAAAAGATCTTCCATCTATGGCTTCCAAATTCTCCAGTTATTGTCATTCATGTTAATCATCCTTGTTGCAAGCTCCATCTTCTCTGAATACCTTGACGGTCCGAGACAAACCCCGCTTTGACACCACTTTATTGAAAAACAGAAATCCCAATTGCGCTTGCATAACCGAGCACACAAAAAATGTAATTACACAAACCAGACAAAAAATTCTCATGTACGGAGAACACAAATATTTTACGTGGAAAACCCTCTCTAAAGCAATGAAGGAAAAAACCACAGAGCGGGGAACTCAAACAATCCACTACAAATAATAATACAGATTACAACAATAACTTCTAAGTTTGCACAATCTAGATCCCCGGATTCATAGATTAAATCCTCTCTCACAACCCATGGGGGAAATAATTTTTCTTCAAGAAAAAAAACCAAACTCGAATCTCTTCTGAAACCATAAAAGCAAATGAAGATACAATGAACAAAAACTCTTTACAAGGAAGACAAAGAACATCAATGATAAGAAACTTGTTCTTCCTTCTAAAGAACTCCTCTTGCAACAATGGCAGTAAAGAGCTCTGTTTCTTCTCTCTGGTTTTGCCAAATGACTGCTCAAAATGAGATTAATTGATTATGTCAAGCCTCTATGCCTATTTAGGGCAAAGGCACGAACACATCTTCACCCTTAGATTAGCCTCCAAATTGATCTGACGGTAGAAATCGTGAGCTTTACAAAGCAATGCTCATCCGCTACAGCCCGACGATAGCCATCAAGCCCCAATAGCTCATCAAGATGCAAAAGGGGTCATCCCAACATTATCAGAGACTCATCCTGACCATATGAAGGCTATCACGACTACATACAACAAGCGATAAGAAGATATTCCCCTGATCCACCTCGCCATATAACGTGTGCGAACAGAAAAGAGCAGACCGAAAATTTGGAGTAATGTAAACTTTATTATCCAAAAAAGGTATAAAGGTATAGCCTCTCTTTTATAGAATGGAGGAGATGAGAGAGAATACAATTAAGCAATGTGGGACTAAAAAATTACAGGTGTAAGCGGTTTGACATAAAAACAAGCTGAACAGACCGCGCGGTTAGACGAATAGGCTAATCGCCCGGCCACCACAAAAGACAGGGAACAGGCCGCCATAGGAGACCGCCAGACCACCCGGTCTCTAAGCCACCTGAGACAAACCATCAGACCGCCCGGATTACCACAGCCACAGTCCAGCCATCAAACCGTAGGAGAGAGACCGACATACTGTACGGTCTCTAAACCGCTAGAATCAGACCGCCAGACCGCCCGGTCTCCATACAGCAACACTCCCCCTCAAGCTGGAGCAAATATGTCTATCATGCCTAGCTTATCACAAATGTGAAGAAAGGAGGAGGACACCAGCTTGGTGAAAATATATGCTAGCTCTTTATCGGAGGTGACGAAAAGAGTACAAATTTGTTTCTTCAAAATCTCTTCCCGAATAAACTGGCAGTCGACTTCAATGTGCTTTATTCTCTCATGGAAGACCGGATTTCTGGAGATGTATATAGTGGCCTTGTTGTCACAAAACATAGGTAGAGGATGATTGTAGACCTCTCCTAAGTCAAGCATGAGAGCCCATAACCACTTCAGTTCACGTATGGTCAACGTCATACTTCGATATTCTGCTTCGGCGTTGGACCGGGAGACGACAGACTGTTTCTTGCTCTTACAGCTCACAAGATTTCCTCCCACAAAGGTGCAAAGGCCCAACGTTGACTTGTAGTCTCCTTTGTCATCAGCATAGCTTGAATCAGAGTAAACTTCAATCCTCAAATGTCCATTCTTCTGAAAGATAAGTCCTTTCCCAGGAGTTGATTTAATATACTTCAATATCCTCATAGAAGAATGTAGATGACATTCCCTAGGAGCTTGCATGAATTGGCTAATCTTGCCTACAACATAGGCGATGTCGGGTCTGGTCACGGTGAGATATATGAGTTTACCAAGCAGACGTCTGTACCTTGTAACATCAGAAAGAAGAGGAGAGTCATCCGTCCAGGTTTTATCTTCTCCAGTCGCCATGGGACATCGGGCAGGTTTAGCCCCAGTCAACCCTTCCTCTTTTAACAAGTCAAGAGCGTACTTCCGTTGGGAGAGGACAAGAGAATCGGGCTTTCGAGCAATTTCTATCCTCAGAAAGTATTTTGGAGAGCTCATATCCTTTGTAACCAGGTGTTGCCGAAGATGCTTCTTTATCAAGATTATCCCAGCTTGGTCATCTCCAGTAAGAAGAATATCATCCACATATACTGCAAGCACCACTAGACCGAGAGATGTTTTACGAGTAAATGGGGAGTGATCAGCAAACTTCTCATAAAACCTACGGCCGCCACAATCCCTCTAAACTTGTCAAACCAAGCACGAGGACTTTATTTTAGGCCATAGATAACCTTCTTGAGCCAGCAAATCTGTGTCTCCCCCTGAGCAACATACCCTAGAGGTTGCTCCATGTAAACATCTTCCTGAAGATCCCCATAAAGAAAGGCATTCTTGACATCCAACTGTGAAATGGGTCAATCCTTGTTGTCAGCGACAGAGAGAAGGACCCTAATAGTGCTGAGACGAGCAACTGGAGAGAAGGTGTCAAAGTAATCAACGCCATAAGTTTGGGTAAAACCCTTGGCAACAAGCCGAGCCTTGTAACGATCCACACTGCCATCGGGAAGGAACTTCACCACAAAGATCTAGCGACAACCAACAACATTTGTGTCGAAATGAGGAAGAACCAGGGTTCAGGTACCCCGTTCAGTGAGAGTAGCAATCTCCTCATCTATGGCAACTTTCCAATGAGAAATAGTAAGGGCCTCCTGGTAGGAACGGGGGGTGGGAGTGGCCAAGATAGCCAGTGCAAAATCTCTGCAAGAAGGGGTAAGACGATCATAAGAAACAACTGCAGCAAGCGGGTGTTGGGTACATGCCTGAACCCCTTTGTGAAGAGCAATTGGGATATCCAGGTCAGCGGGTTCCTTAGTATCCAGAGCATCCATGGTGGATAGAGCTGGCCTGAGAGTAGAGAGACGGCTGCGGAGAGGAGGGATATAGCGTGGGAGGAGGACAGGGCAGAGGAGAGGGTGGAGATGGTGGAGGTGGTGGAACATTAGTAGGAGAAGAGGGAATGGATGGGTTGGTATAAGAGGTAGGATCAGTATAAGTAGAGGAGAAAGCAGGAGAGAAGTAAGATGCATTTTTAAAGAAGGTGACATCCGCAGAGACAAACTGCTTACGGGTAACGGGGTCAAAGCAACAATAACCTTTCTGAGTGGTAGAGTACCCCAGAAAGACACATTTAGTGGCCCATGGTGAGAGTTTGTCACGGGTGGCAGCGGGAGAGTGCACAAAGGCAGTGCACCCAAAGATGTGCAGAGTAAGAGGAAATGGATTCTTATTTGGATAAAGAATGGAGAATGGGGTGGCACCATGGAGAACTGTAGAGGGAATGAGATTGATGAGATAACAGGAGATGAGGACAACATAGCCCCAATAGGAGCGAGGAACATGCATTTGGGTCAGCAGAGTGCGAGCGACATCGACGAGGTGACGTTTTTTGCGTTCCGCCACCCCATTTTGTTGTGAGGTGTAGACACAACTAGTTTGATGAATAACACCATGGTGCATACAGAAAGAAGAGAAATCATGGCTAAGATACTCCTTAGCATTGTCAAAACGAAGGATTTTAATAGACGTATCAAACTGAGTCTTAATAATAGAATAAAATGATGTCTAGACAGAGAACAGTTCGGAGCGATCTTTTAGAAGATACACCCACGTACACCGAGAGAAATCATCAATAAATGTGACAAAATATGAACTACCCCGACCGATGGTGAGGGTAGGAGCAGGACCCCAGACGTTAGAGTGAACAAGGTCGAATGGACGGGAAGATCCACGACTTTACGTTTATGGGAAGGACGAGAGGTGATGCTTGCCGAGCTGACATGCATCACAGTTTAGAGGAGGATGATGAGGAGGGAGGTGGGGCAGAAGCTAGCGCAGAAGCCTGGGAGGAGCATGTCCAAGGCAAAGATGTCATTGGAGAAGATATGTGGAGGAGGAGGAGAAGGCGGATAGAGTAGAAACATTGTCGAGGAAGTAGAGGCCGCCGCTCTCAGTCCCAGTAGAAATCGTCCGTTGGGAGTCCAGATCCTGAAAAGAATAATAAGTAGGAGTGAATGTGACGGAACACCGTAGTTTCTTGCATAGATAAGTAACCAATAATAAATTGTAAGGGAACTTGGGAACGTAGAGGATATCTGCCAGGCGAAGAGACGGAGTGACTTGAACCACTCCCGTCCTATTGATGGGTGAGGAAGAGCCATACGCAACAAAGACTGGAGGGAACCGATCATGTGTTTCTAGAAGAGAAAAACACTGAGGATTGTCTGTCATATGATTGGTAGCACAAGAGTCGATCAACCATCTGTCGTGAGTAACAACGTGGTCACTACCAGAAGATGTGACCACCGAGGCGGACTGCATGGAGGAGGTGGAGTCTATAGAAGAGAGAGGTTGCGCGATCAAATAGGAGGCCGCGCAATCAAACAGGAGGAATAGAGAAAAAGGTCGCAGCGACAAGGGCAGAAACCCCAAGCCGGGCGAACAGCAAAGCAGAGGGAATGAAGCCGCACAGTTAGAGAGAAGGCCGCGCGAACAGGAGAGAGAGAAGATCACACGAATTGGGAGGAGTTCGCGAGAAAAGCGAACAGGTCGTGCGAAGAGAGCAGAGATCGCACGAACAGAAACTGACCGCGCGGATAAAGGGAGATCGCGGGGAGAGAAAAGGCAAAGAAACCGCGAAAATAGGTCACGGAGACAAAGAAAGAAGGAGACAGGTCGCGCATATAAAGGGCAGTGGCTAAGAGGAGGCAAGACGCAAATAAGTCGTGCGAAGGAAACAAGGCGCAAACAAGTCGCGAGAAGAAGGAGAAAGCCGCGCGGACAGGTCACGCGAAAAGAGGAAGCTCACAGAATCAGGAGAAAAAGATCGGTGACTCTGATTCCATGTGCGAACAGAAAAGAGCAGACCGAAAATTTAGAGTAATGTAAACTTTATTATCCAAAAAAGGTATCTATTACAAAGGTATAGCCTCCATTTTATAGAATGAAGGAGATGAGAGAGAATATAATTAAGCAACGTGGGACTAAAAAATTACATGTGTAAGTGGTTTAACATAAAAACAAGCCGAACATGCCGCGCGGTTAGACGAATAGGCTAACCGCCCGGCCACCACAAGAGACAGGGAACAGGCCGCCATAGGAGACCGCCAGACCGCCCGGTCTCTAAGCCGCCTGAGACAAACCATCAGACCGCCCGGATGACCACAGCCACAGTCCAGCCATCAAACCGTAGGAGAGACCGATAGACCGCGCGGTCTCTAAACCGCTAGAATCAAACCGCCAGACCACCCAGTCTCCATACAACAACATAACGGAACATGGTCACGGCGATATGGTCACACTGATATGGACCATACGACGACATGAAAAGAGTCATGTCAACCCACTGCAATCATCACAAAGATTTGATACCGCCTGCAGTAGGGTTATCGCTAGACAATAGTGTCAGAACTCTGCAAAATTTGCAGTAACAAATTCTATAACAACACAGCTCTAAAATCAAATCAGTTTTCCTTCTCATTAGGGGATAGACTCCAATAGCTACGTATGTATGATGTTTCGTCCTCGTTGTCGTAATTGTTGAAGGGTAATCCACATATAATTACATTCTTCATTTGCGACGTTTGTTGTCTAGCTTAATCGTAGGTCCAAATTTGCTCAGCTGAAGATATTTGCGCTTGACTCGACTCTAGTGCTTTTTTGTCCAAACAAGCTTTCAAATGATGCATCTGTGTTGTGTTATATTTTGTTGTGAGTACTTTTGCACAATGCCGACATTTAGCTTCCAACTCATCATTTGCGCGAACCTTGTCGAAGTGCTCTCATTCTTGTCCACGATGCTTGTGCTCCACGATTTTCAATCGCTGGATTTGCTCCTTGAGGAAAAGTAGTCTCATTCTGAGATGTCATCGATGCGAGCAAACGGCATTATGAGGAGTGACTTAGACTAGAGAGTGTGTTGGAACCTTAGGTTCTAATTTGGGTTAGGATCACTATTAGGCTGATTAGTTTGACCCAAAATGTATAGTCTAAGGGTCATAGGGCTTTCCAAGTATTCCTCAGAAAGAATCCCAGAAGAAGTGCAGAAGAATTCCAGAGAAAATCAATTTTAAAGTTCAGAAATTTTAGCTCTCAGAAATAGTCGAACGGAGTTCAACTATTGCAGTCCAGAGATAGTTGAACGGAGTTCAACTATTGCAGTCCAGAGATAGTCGAACGGAGTTCAACTATTGCAGTCCAGAGATAGTCGAACGGAGTTCAACTATTGCAGTCCAGAGATAGTCGAACGGAGTTCAACTATTGCAGTCCAGAGATAGTCGAACGGAGTTCAACTATTGCAGTCCAGAGATAGTCGAACGGAGTTCAACTATTGCAGTCCAGAGATAGTCGAACGGAGTTCAACTATTGCAGTCCAGAGATATTCGAACGGAGTTCAACTATTGCAGTCCAGAAATAGTCGAACTGAGTTCAACTATAGTCGAACGGAGTTCAACTATAGTCGAACGGAGTTCAACTATTTCTGTGTTCAACTCTAAGAGAACAGATAACTCAGATGCAGGTCAACTATAGTCGAACGGAGTTCAACTATAGTCGAACGCAGATTGGAGAAGCTTTTTAGATTAAATTTTGGTGATTTCTTGTGCAGTTATTGGAGACAGCTGGCTAGAGTTATTCAAGGCTTAATTAAAGAAATTTACAGCTAATATATTTAATGCTAAATATTCTTATGAATATAGCCGTTGGGAGGCTGCATTAAATATGAATCAATTCAGAGGTTTATTGTCAGTTACCTTTCCAAGACAGTCTCCTTTCTTGAAAATGTCTCTGCCGCATCAGACAAGAATTCAAATGACTTTCCTCAGCCCAGTGGATACATATATATATTTTATACAGAAGATAGAAAAGATATATAGCAGAGAGGCTCAGAAATAACAACAAGAGACAGAGAGAGAAAAAGCTTTCAAGAGACAACATATTCAGATTTGTCTACAGAGCTTGCTGGAGATTTTCATCTAGTTGAAGGCCTACACCCTGAAGCAAAGATTCCACTCCTGAACTATTCTACATCTCAGGGGGAGCTTTGATAACATCACTGAATCCACATAGTCTTCTCAGTTGCTTGAGAAAGAGAAGACTTCCATCACTCTCTCATCCCCACCTCTATAAAGGGTTTTTCAAACTCCCTTCAAAAGTTTGTGTTTGGTTTCTGAGACCTTATCAAAACTCAGTGGTGGCAAGACACCTGATCAAAAAATCTGGTTTGGTTTTTGAGCACCTTATCAAAATCTCATTGGTGCCCAGGACACCTGATCAACTCATCCTGCAGTGGATTCCTACCAGGGTGGTAGAAGAGTGGATTACCCAGATTTGGGGAACCACTATAAATTTCCTTGTGTCGTCTTGTTTGCTTGCTCTGTTTTCTTCCTTATGTGCTGTGAATTTTATTTCATTTTTATTTTCTAAAAACTCTTAAGCATATCAGATCTATCACCTCACTTTCAATTGGTATCAGAGGGAGGTTGGTTAAACATACCACACCTTGGTGGTTGTACAGGCTAACACCTGAATCAAAAGATCCTTGATAGATCTTATTGTTCTTAAGAGTTTTTCATGGCACAAAATGAAGAATGGTCAAGCACTGGACCTCCTAAGTGCAATCTGGACAAGCTTGCACTATGGAAGGCAAGGATTAGGCTTTTTATGAACTCTATTGATGAAGCCATTTATAATTCTATTTTGTCAGGTCCCTTTACACCATCTGCAGCTACAGAAGCTCAAAAACAGCTTAAGATGGCTGATGCACAAGCAATGAACATTCTTGCAGAATCAATGTCTGATGAAATTTTCCAAGAGATTGCTGAATGTTCATCTGCAAAGGAAATTTGGGACTCTCTCACAGTAATGGCTGCTGGATCAGCAAAAGAAAGAACATCAAATGCTGATTCCTGGAGTAACTCTGAAGCTTCATCTTGCACAACTGCGGATGAAGAAGAAGCAAAGGCAAGAGAATTTTGTCTAATGGCAATAGATGCATCTTGCAAAAGGTATGATGAAGATAAAGAATCTGAATCAGATGATGATGAAGATCAGGTTATCTCTACCCTTGACTTTTCATCAGAAAAACTTAAAACAGATTTTAAATTATTATGTAAAGATCTGATTCAATCTAAGAAGGAAATAAAACTTCTTAGAGAGAAAGTAAATAAACTTTCTTCTAAAAACATAAAATTCAATGAAAATTTAGAAATTACTTTAAATCATATAGCCTCATTAAAATCAGTTAAAGATTTTCATAGCAAAGATTTTAAATCATTTCATAATCAAAAATTTAAAAATCCTTATACCCAGTGGTTCATCCCTTCTAGGAAACTTCATCCACTTGGCTATAAAGATTTCTCTGGATATTACTTTACTTCAAATTATTATTGTGAAAGAAAAATAAGACCCAAGGCAAATCTGGGTCCAGAATTCCTAACATCTCCTTTCAGGAAAATTGTTCAGAAGGCTACAACTATAGGGGGAGATTATCAGAATCTCAGAATGAAAATGAACAAAAGTGCAGCTGTCACTTTATTAGATTCTATGCAGCTGCCCCTTAGTTTCTGTTTGTATTTCTTTTATTTTGAATCCCTTTTTAACAAAGCACCCATGTACATCTGCTATTATATTATAATTCAGGCAGATCTTTTTGCTTTGTATTTTGTTTTTATGTAAATAGTATCCTCACCCAAATAGGGGGAGATTGTTGGAACCTTAGGTTCTGATTTGGGTTAGGATCACTATTAGGCTGATTAGTTTGACCCAAAATGTATAGTCTAAGGGACATAGGGCTTTCCAAGTATTCCTCAGAAAGAATCCCAGAAGAAGTGCAGAAGAATTCCAGAGAAAATCAATTTTAAAGTTCAGAAATTTTAGCTCTCAGAAATAGTCGAACGGAGTTCAAGTATTGCAGTCCAGAGATAGTCGAACGGAGTTCAACTATTGCAGTCCAGAGATAGTCGAACGGAGTTCAACTATTGCAGTCCAGAGATAGTCGAACGGAGTTCAACTATTGCAGTCCAGAGATAGTCGAACGGAGTTCAACTATTGCAGTCCATAGATAGTCGAACGGAGTTCAACTATTGCAGTCCAGAGATAGTCGAACGGAGGTCAACTATTGCAGTCCAGAGATATTCGAACGGAGTTCAACTATTGCAGTCCAGAGATAGTCGAACGGAGTTCAACTATTGCAGTCCAGAAATAGTTGAACTGAGTTCAACTATAGTCGAACGGAGTTCAACTATAGTCGAACGGAGTTCAACTATTTCTGTGTTCAACTCTAAGAGAACAGATAACTCAGATGCAGGTCAACTATAGTCGAACGGAGTTCAACTATAGTCGAACGCAGATTGGAGAAGCTTTTTAGATTAAATTTTGGTGATTTCTTGTGCAGTTATTGGAGACAGCTGGCTAGAGTTATTCAAGGCTTAATTAAAGAAATTTACAGCTAATATATTTAATGCTAAATATTCTTATGAATATAGCCGTTGGGAGGCTGCATTAAATATGAATCAATTCAGAGGTTTATTGTCAGTTACCTTTCCAAGACAGTCTCCTTTCTTGAAAATGTCTCTACCGCATCAGACAAGAATTCAAATGACTTTCCTCAGCCCAGTGGATACATATATATATTTTATACAGAAGATAGAAAAGATATATAGCAGAGAGGCTCAGAAATAACAACAAGAGACAGAGAGAGAAAAAGCTTTCAAGAGACAACATATTCAGATTTGTCTACAGAGCTTGCTGGAGATTTTCATCTAGTTGAAGGCCTACACCCTGAAGCAAAGCTTCCACTCCTGAACTATTCTACATCTCAGGGGGAGCTTTGACAACATCACTGAATCCACATAGTCTTCTCAGTTGCTTGAGAAAGAGAAGACTTCCATCACTCTCTCATCCTCACCTCTGTAAAGGGTTTTTTAAACTCCCTTCAAAAGTTTGTGTTTGGTTTCTGAGACCTTATCAAAACTCAGTGGTGGCAAGACACCTGATCAAAAAATCTGGTTTGGTTTTTGAGCACCTTATCAAAAGCTCATTGGTGCCCAGGACACCTGATCAACTCATCCTGCAGTGGATTCCTACCAGGGTGGTAGAAGAGTGGATAACCCAGATTTGGGGAACCACTATAAATTTCCTTGTGTCGTCTTGTTTGCTTGCTCTGTTTTCTTCCTTATGTGCTGTGAATTTTATTTCATTTTTATTTTCTAAAAACTCTTAAGCATATCAGATCTATCACCTCACTTTCAGAGTGAATTAAAATTAAAAAGAAAAAAATTGCATCTTCTTATATATATCTTTATTATATAAACCAATAGTCATATTTGGAAGCACACCGTTAAATGAATCTGGACCATCCGATCTCCAAAAAAATCGCATTTGGCCAATGGATCTTAAAAACCGGGCATGCAAATATCCAGATCTCCAAAAACATTATTATTCCCAGCTTCAGAAATCCTGATACCCGTTCGTGCCTTCACGGCCTCACCCCCGTCGCCGTCGCCGGCCTGCCCGACGCCCATCGGGGGGTTCGCCGGCCTCCGGCGAACCCGCTGGGGGTTGTCCGGCGGTGAGTGGGCCCCCGGGTGGGCGCCGGGCAGGCCGCCGGCGGCGACGGGGGTGAGGCCGTGAGGGGGCGGGACGGGTATCAGTTTTTTTTCCTTTTTTATTTAATAATTAATTAAATAATTTATATTTTATAGTTAATAAAATAATTAAAATGCTTTTAAATACTTTTATAATTAGGCTTCGCCCGCCGGGGGGTCAAGCGGGCAAAGCCTGCTTGGTTGCAGGCGAAGCCCGCAGCGACGCATCGAGAACGGGCGGAGTCCGTTCGAAGATGCTAGTATATATCTTATTATATAAAACAATATAGGTATTTGGAGGCACACCATAGATCAAACAAGAGTCATTGGATCATGAGAGAGCATGAGATGGCGGGAGAGAGTTGGGAGAGAAAGAGGAGGGAGAGAGAGAGAGAAAGAGGGGAGGAGAGAGAGGGAGAGGGAAAGGAAGGAGATGGTAGAAGGGAGAGGAGAAAGGGGGGGGAGAGAAAGGGAGAGAGAAAGGGAAAGAGATGGGAAAGAGAGAGAAAGGAGAGAAAGAGAAAATTGCGTGAAATTAATGTTTTTACGACAAAACATAATTTTTTATATAAAATAATAATTGTAATATTGATTTATATTTTTTCACGGTCATTTTGAGTACTCATATGTATATATTGCGGACACTGCCCGTCTTGTTGTGTGTGCATCTCGCTTTGATGTGTGTGCATCTCGCTTTGATACGGGCACATCCCGCTTTGATGTGGGTGCAGCCCGCAATGACGCATCGAGCACAGGAGAAGCCCATTCGGAGGCGGGCGAAGCCCGCCTGAATGCGGCCGAAGGCCGCCCGAGAGCATCGAGCACGGGCGTAGCCCGTGCTAAGATGCTCGTATATCTTTATTATATAAAACAATAGTGATATCTTGAAGCACGCCATTAAATTCATCAGGACCATCTGATCTTCACGAAATCGCTTTTGGCCATTGGATCTAAAAAATACGGCATGCCAATAGCCAAATCTCTAAGAAGAATACTGTTCAGTTTTTCCAATTTCCCGATAGAAGCTTCCGCCTCCCGTCCGTTCACGGGCTCACCCCGCACCTGCCGGCGGAGACGTCGCCGGCCTGCCCGGCGACCACCGGGGGGTTCGCCGGCCTCCGGCGAACCCACCGGGGGTTGTCCGGCGGCGAGCGGGCAGGACCACCGCCAGCGGTGGCCCTGCCCATGCGCTCCAGTTTAGGGCTCACGGGCAGGGCCACCGCCGGCGGTGGCCCTGCCCGCTCGCCGCGGGACCACACCCGGCGGGAACGCCGGAGGCCGGCGAATCCCACGGCGGTTGCCGGGCAGGTCTCCGGCGGCTCCACCGGCGGCGGCATCCACGGGCAGGGAATGCAGAGGCGGAAGGCGGGGGTCGGGCACAGGATTTTCTTTTTATTTCTTTTTTTGGGTTTTTTTTTAAATAAATTATTATTAAATTATAAATTTATAATTATATAATTGAATTTTTATAATTTATAATCGATTATTTCTCCGTGGAAATTGGAAGCATCCGAGCTCCATTTCTCCCATAATTGGCGGGTCAAGCAAATTAAATTAATGTGTATAAATACATATGTGTCGATGCAACTTGACTTCAAGTTGAGTGATTATTCGCACGTGAGCATACCAGTGGGCATATTTTGAATGATTTTTGTATTATATCATATATAACTATATATTAATTAAGGTTTTGTTTGGTAGAGTGTGGGTGTTCAGTGGGTCTTGAGCGCCGGAGGGCGGGCGAAACCCGTCGGGGGGCGGGCGAAGCCCGCTTGAATGTCAAGCGGGCGAAGCCCGCTTGGTTGCGGGCGAAGCCCGCAGCGACGCATCGAGAACGGGCGGAGCCCGTTCGAAGATGCTAGTATATTATAAAATAATATACATATTTGAAGCACACCAAACTTTTGATTGAGACTATTGGATCAAATCTGATCATCAAGATGAAGATAGAAAAAAAGAAAGAAGAGAGAGGGGGAGAGTAATTAATATTAAAAAATAAAAAAATAAAGGTGAGAGAGGCGAAAGAATGAGAGGAGATAGAGAGAGAAAGAGAGAGGAGGGAGGAAAAGAGGAGACATAAATTAAAGTTTTTAGGTAAGAATGTGAAATGTTTTATAAAATAAAAAATATAAATATTAAATCATATTTTTTACGGTCATTTTAAGTACTCATATATATATATATATATATATATATATATATATATATTGAATAAAAGTAAAGTGCAAACGAATCCCGTTCATAGGCGGGTGCAGCCTGTTCATAGGCGAGCGCAACTCGCTCGAATGTGGATGCGGTATGCTCGAATTTGGGCGAAGCCCACTAAGAGTCAAAGAGCATGGACGAAGCCCGTGCAAAGCCCGCCTGGATGCGGCCGAAGTCTGCCCTAGAGCATCGAGCACGAGCATAGCCCGTTCGAAGATGCACGGGCAAAGATGTCGTGTGGGGCACGGTGGGCCCCCATATAATCTCACATTTGTCGGGGGGGGGGGGGACCCGTCGTCGCCGGTCGAGTACTGTGACGCGTGGCCATAGTGGCGGAGCCCCGTGTCGGGCACTCATGTGTGTGTGTGTGTGTGTGTGTGTGTGTGTGTGTGTGTGTGTGTGTGTGTGTGTGTGTGTGTGTGTGTGTGTGTGTGTGTGTGTACGAGCATATTCGCACGGGCTACGTCCATGCTCGATGCTCTCGGGCGGCCTTCGGCCACATTCAGGCGGGCTTCGCCCGCCTGCGAACAGGTTTCTTCCGTGCTCGATGCGTCGTTGCGGGCTGCGCCCGCATCAAATCGGATGCACCAACATCAAGACGGACAGTGCCCGCAATATATACATATGAGTACTCAAAATGACCGTAAAAAAATATAAATCAATATTACAATTTTTATTTTATAAAAAAAATTACGTTTTGTCGTAAAAACATTAATTTGAAGCAATCTTTATCTCCCTCTTTTTTCTCTCCTTTCACCTTCTCTCTCTTTTTCTCTCCCTCTCTCTGCACCTTTCTCCTCTCCCTTCCGCCAACTACTCTCTCTTTCTCTCCCTCTCACTTTTCCCCTCTTTCTCAACCGTAGGATTTGTTTGATGTATATCTAATTGTTAAAAATTAAAGTTTGGCGTGACTCAAGATATATATATATATATATATATATATATATATATATATATATATATATATATATATATATATATATATATATATATATATATAAGAGAGAGAGACTTGAGATGCACGATTTTCAATTGCCGAAAAAATGTCAAAATGGTCTTATGATCACTGTTGTGGATATCCTCCGACAAGACCGAAATATCGGTCGACATAAATGTTTAATGGACAAAACGACACGTTTCTGATTTTTTTTTTTTGCAAAATATGCTTTTGGAATATATTCTTTGATATATCTGTTATTAGCCAATATATTCGCCGATATATCGGTCGATATGTCCCGATATTTTATCGACTGATTTTTTCAATTTATTTTAATTAGTGTATGTGGTCTAATAGACAATAGACCAAAATTATTTCATTGTTTACGTTATTTTTTACCTTCATCTGGCTTTCTTTCTTATTCAAGTTCGTCATCGACCTTAATTATGCATGATCTTTGAATTATGAACTAAATCTTCTTTATTTTTTATTATCATCGACAACTTCCTGATATTTTGTTTGCTATTATTTTATTTCACTTGTTATACCGTTATTACTAGTGCAACACAAAATGTTTATATTAGTTTCATAAATTTAGGAGTTCAATAAATATCAAATAATCAATATATTAATATATATAAATTAAAAAAAAGATTAAATTTATAAATGATTACTCATATAAATAATTAAATATTAAAACCCGATATATGAAATATCCCCGATATATCTCCTGACATATTAAAACCGACATGAAAACCTAAAGCGACATGTCCCCGATATCCGACATATACAACCTTGCTTATGATTGTTTGGTTTTTATATTATTTTTTAAATTAAAATAAAATAATAACAATTTTTATAAAAAGTTATGGCTAAACCTCGGGAAACAACTAACTTATAAATGGTATTATATTAAAATTATAATAGATTATATTTATATTAAATATATATAACAAGAGATTCCGGTCTTGACTAAGGCTCTGTTTGGGACAGCTTATGCTGATGAATAATCTCTACTTAAAACGTATAAGCAGTTTTTCAGCTGTTTGTTTGTGCAGCTTATAGAAAATCACTTATTTTATAATGGATGATAAGCTGATTTTTCATAATTTATCCGGATCTAGCTTATGATTTCTCATAAGCGCTTATCCCTTAAAAAAAAACTCAAAGTTGATTTTTTTTCACCGGGGGATATTTTTTCGCAATGGTGCTATTTTTTCACAAGAGCTCGTATTTTTCGTCCGAGGGCGTATTTTTCGCATGTGCGAGATTTTTTCGACCGTGCGCGAATTTTCAACCCGGGCGCGAATCTTCCGCCCGTGTGCGAATTTTCTGGCCCAACGCGAATTTTTCGCCCGGGCGGGATTTCTTTGCCCGGGCGCGATTTTTCCGCCCGGGCGCGATTTTTTTGCCCGGGCGCGATATTTTTGCCCGGGCGCGATATTTTCGCCCGGGCGCGATTTTTTCGCTCGGGCGCGATTTTTTCGCCCGGGCGCGATTTTTTCGCCCGGGCGCTATTTTTCGCCCGGGCGAAAATTTTATGCCCGGGAGCGAATTTTTTGCCCGGACGCGAATTTTTTGTCGGGGTGAGAATTTTTCCACACGGACGCGATTTTTTCGCCCGGGAGCGATTTTTCCACCCGTGCGCGACTTTTTCTCACATGAGCTGTTTTTTCTCCCTAACGCGATTTTTTCGCTCGATAGTGAGTTTTTCGCCCGACAATGATTTTTTTTCACCCACGCACGAATATTTCGGAGGCGAGAATTTTTTTTCGGCCGGGCGCAATTTTTTTGACAGATTGCCTTTTTTCACTTCCGTGCAAAAATATCGCGTGCAAACAAAAATATCACGTCGAGGCAAAAATATCATGTCCGACCAAAAATTCGCGCCCCGGAAAAAAATTCGCTCCCAGGCGAAAAGTTCGCGCCCGGTAGACATTCACGCCCGGATAGAAAATTCGCTCCCTTGCGAAACATTCGCGCCCGGTCGAAACATTCATGCTCAAATATCGCGTGCGAGCAAAAATATTGCTTCGAGGCAAAAATATCGCGGCCAGCTGAAAAATTTTCGCCCGGGCGGCGCGCAAGGGCGGAAAATTTGCGCCCGTGCAAAACATTCGCGCCCAGACGGAAAATTCGAGTCCGGGCGAAAATTCGCGCCCGAGCGAAAATTTGCGCCCGGGCGGAAATTCTCGCCCGGGCGGAAATTTGCGTCCGGGCGGAAAATTCGCGTCCGGGCGAAACTTTGCGCTCGTGCGAAAATTCGCGCCCGGGCGAAAATTCGCGCCATGGAGAAAATTCGCGCCTGGGAAAAAAGTTCACTCCCAGGCGAAAAATTCGCACCCGGGTGAAAAATTCGCACTAATGCGAGAAAAACGCTTCCGGGCGAAATAACCGCGCCCGAGCGAAAAATTTACACCCTGACGACAAATTCGCGCCCGGGCGAAAAAACCACATCGGTGCGAAAAAACCGCGCCCAGGTGAAAATACCGTATCCTGAAAAAAAACCGCGTCTGAGAGAAATATTTGCGCTCAGACGAAAAAATCGCGACCGGAAGAAAAATTCGCGTCAGTGTGAAAAATTCGCACTCATGCAAAAAAATGTGTCCGAGTGAAAATCGCGTCCGGACGGAAAATACGTGTCCAAATGAACAGACTTTTACAATTGAATGAAAATTTAGATAATCACTTATGGATAAACTATCCAAACAGTGTACTGCTTATTTATAATTGTTTTTATGAAATCACTTTCAAATCATCAATTTTCAATAAACAACTTATAAATCATTATAAGTTGTTCCAAACAGAGCCTAAGCAAAAATCAATTATTCAATTTATTAGCCGGCACTGCTAGGCAGCTAATAAATATAGCAGCATGTGTTATTAGAACACATGTCAGCAGCAGATGTGTTGTTTGCCTGCCCATTTCTAATGTGGGGCATATGCTGGGTCGTGCTAAGTTTAAGTTGTAGTCTGCCCGATGCCTGGGCCTGGCTGCAGGCCAGGCCTATGATCGTGTGTGTGTCACATCGACCAAGCTGCAGTCTGCCCGGTGCTAGGACGTTACGTCGCTGAAGCTGTTCGGATTCCCGGGCAATCACCTCATGAATCTCTTGGCGAGTGAGCCTTTCACCTGATGGTGCACGAGTTATTTCTTCTGGAAAATGTCGGCGGCCGCCCCCAATTCCTCGATGAGCGAGGTGAGCGGAACTAGCGGCGTTGGAAAATTCTTCAGATTCATTCTCCCCGTGGGGGGCTTGTTGAGGCAGAACACGATCTTGAGTCGTAGATGGGGGATTAGCTGACGCGGGTGGCTGAGGAGGAGCTGGGATATTCTGAAGGAGGGCGAACATTTCAACATGACGCTCCTCCATATGTTGCATCCACCCTTCCAAGGTGGCTACGGTCAGGAGAGCAGCCTCCCCACTAAGGGTCGCGTTGATAAGTGAGTGAGAGGGTGCCAGCTTAACACATCCTCCAGTGGGTGATCCGTTGGTGGTTCGGGTGCTCCTTCTGGCTATGAGAGTAAGTCACGAGTACCACTGTGTGAAGGACATTGTCTTCTATGGATGTTGAGAACTCGTTTCTCATAGACGGTGTCAAACTGTTGCGGCCAAACTCGACGCCCCGGTCAAACATGAATAACTTGGACCGCCTCAGCTCTCGAAGCGGTCGAGCGCGCACACAATCAATGAGAGAGAAATTGTACACACATGGTTTTGCAATGGAAAAACCCCTCATCTGGGGAAAAAACCACGCGCCCAAGTCTATACTGATCAAAATTCACAATCTACTTGCAGTTACAACTTTCTTCGAGAATCGAGGGCAACATGTCGCTCCTCGTTACACTTTGGTGGTGAGAGAGAAAGAAAGACTTGGGCTTGCGGCGAGCAACAGGCTGCTCCGCATGAGGATTGTGGCTTTGGCGATGCGTATGAACGAGCGCTTGTTGTTGTAGGGTTTCCCCTCTTGCTGCACACTCATGGATTTAGGTGAGTCTCCGCTGGAGAGGAGGCCTGTAGGAGAATTCTGGCGGTGGAGTGATGACTCAAAGATGGCTCCAAGGTGGATTCAAGGTGTCTCAAAGGATATATCCGGCAGAGCTTTGGCCTGAGAAGGAAGAAAGCAGAAGAGAGAAAATATGAGAAATGAGAGGGCATTAGGGCCTTTTTATAGCCTCCATAAGGTGGTTACAGTAGTTATGCAGCTATCTGCACACCGTAACCACCAATATCATAACCATGAGTATAGTTTTTTTGGGGAATACTACATGTATATTTAATTTACTAGATGCAACCCTTACTAAAAATATGTCTCCCTAACACCAAAGGTGGTTACAAGGGTAGTTACTTGTGAATCAAACGACTGTGATCATGGCGGAACGATTGGACGACGGGGAAGTCACCCCAAGAGGGAAAGAGAGGCGGTCGGTCCGGACGGAGCCGGTAGATCGTAGGTGCGACACCGACCCTGGGTGCAGCCGGTGGCCGGCGAGGACCGACCGACCACACCAGGGCGGTGCGTCGGGCTAGGACCCAGTACCGGGCGCGGAGCCAACCGCAAAACTCGGTACTGATCGGCCGTAAGGCGCAGCCGACCGGAGCCAACCTGGGTAGGAGGCGGCCGGCCAAGAATTCCCCGCCAAGGGGCAGGGCATGGCCGGCCGCTCCCGTCCCCTCCTGTGGCGGCAGCGGGAGGGAAGGCCCTCCGCCGGCTGCAGTGGCTAGCGGGAGCACCGCGCCTTGTGGCCGCACGATGCGGCTTCCGGCCGGCCGGCAACCGAGCCAGCATAAGTCGGCCCGCCGACAGCGGGAGAGAGGGGTCGACCCCGACTGTCAGCCCCAGACGGTTCGGGGAAGACGATCATGCGCGCGCGAATCGTGCGTCAATCGCACGCACGTTGGTTCCCCATGATCCTCATTAGATAGTGAGACCATGGAGGAGTGGGCAAATTGCACCCCAAATGTATTATAAAAGGGACTTGCCCCCATCAAAGATCATATTAATTCCATTTTTCCATTGGCAATTTTGTTAGCCTTAATTTTATCCATTGAACTGCCCTTGAGTATACAACAACAACACTCAAGCCATTATCCCACTTTAGTGGTGATAGGGTCCCCATAAATTTTTGAGCCAAGACAATTTAAGTAAAGGTGAGCTCAACCGGTCCCGCGACACGTAGAGAGCCGTAAGCACCCGGGAAGCCAAGGGAACACGCTAGACCCTCTCCCGGGCACGCACGACCAGCGCGCTCGACCCCGCTGCCAGCGCGTTCGACCCCTCTGCCAGCGCGCGCTCGCGCACAATCCACGCGGCCCGCAGGCCGCGCCCCAGGGTGGCCGCCCCTCGCACGGCCGCGCGCTGTGCGCGCCCCGTGGCCGATGCTGACGACTGCTGAGCACCTTGCCCGGGCCGCCCGAACTGCCCGGGGAGAAGGGGACACTACTGTCATTTCGACAAAAATGATGATCCACGTGAACAAAACGGAGCGGCGCCATTCGCCAGCAAAAATCACTCCCTGGTGCAATTACTGATGTGCCCCTTCAGAAAACTATAAATAGGCTCTCAGGTCTTCATTTCAAGTTAGGCAACTCTAGAGGCAAGAGAAAGTTTTGAGGTTTTCCGGCGAGATCATGGACTTAGGTCGATTCTCCGCTCAGGAATTTGCTCTGCTCTTCTCCTTGTGCTATGGTTCCCTCACGCCACATGTGACGTCAACCGCTTCCGCAAGAGCGCTCCTATCTAGGCTTCGCATCAACGAGAGCGCTACATCCAGACTTCTTTGTGTGCTATAGTTCCCTCACACCTCAAGTGACGTCAACTGCCTCCATGAGAGCAGTGTCATCTAGGCTTCGCGTAAATGAGAGCTCAACCGTTAGAAGCTCCGTGGACTTAGAATAATTTCCAACCAGAACGCTCACACCACGGTTCTACGAGCTTAGTGTCGTCTCAAGACCGGAGCGCTTACATAGAGACTCTGAAGGCTTAGTTGTTTTTCCTCATTTACCGTACTTGTAACGTAGTAGCGACCTGTCGCCCTCCAAGATCAAAATAATCTTTGTAACACTCCAAGAAGCTATTAGATTTTGGCTCGGCACAGTTCCAGGCACGTGATATTTCACAATTTCTGGGTTTTCATGTCAAAAACGTCTTTTGTCTATTGTTGTGGTTTTTTAACTGATTGCGCGCCCGACTCGACTCCGAGCTAAGGCGGTCCGATTCTCCGGACTGGGGAAAAAGCCGCACCCCACAACAAGTGGGGTCGGATATATGGATGCTTTGTAGCCATTGTGCGCTATCTTTTGTCATAATCCTACAAATAATTTCAAGTCTTTCCTTATAGTTTCATTCCAAGTCTTTATTGGTCTACCCCTTCCTCGTTTAACATGTCTAGTGTCTAGATTCTGACAACGCCTAACAGACACCTCTAATGGTCTCCTTTGTACATGTCTAAATCATCTTAGTCGAGCTTTTCGCATCTTCTCTGCAATTGGTGGTACTCCTATCTTATCCCTGATACGTTCATTACAAATTTTATCTAGTCTCATGTGTCTACACATACTGTTCTTGAGTATACAATTCCTAAATATTTGGGGTCTAACAGTTCCAAATTATTATTTTTTTAATCCCAAAAATAATTTCAAAAATTCAAATTATTGAATTATAGTAATTTATTTTATTTATATTATTCGTGGCTAAAACTTGTCCAATGTCAGGTTGTCCATACGTTTTCTCTACTTTAACGCCGAAGAACAAATCCGAACCCTCTTTTAACGGGAACCTAATTATGGCCGTCCATTTTGAAATTAACGGCCACAATCCGTCCATCTGTAAATCCAATGGAATGCAAACCGTTTCCCGATCAACGGTCCAGATCTCCCAGAATTTTGCTGATGCGATTCTTTTATTTCCACATATTTTTCAAACCATAGATTCCAAACCTTAACCCAGCTTCGCTCTCTCGCCGGCGAAAGGTCTCTCAGGCGATCTCTGCCGCACTCCGCCGCCGTAACCCCTCTTCTTCCCTCGCATTTCCTTTCTCCGATTTGCTATCTTCGTCCCGGTAAGTAATCCTTTCGTCCCGGTAGGTTATCGAAATGGTCCTTTGTTCATGCCATTGTTATTGCCCTACCCTAAACACAAAAGCGCGCGAAAATTGATGTTGGGGTCGATCCTAACTGAGCTGTAATAAGTATTACTAACTGTGATTTGCTTAATTTGTATTGGACCCTGAGTTGAAATAAGTGAGAACAACTATCCCAAGATCGCAGAGCCCATCCATGCAACTGCGAGATTGTTGTAAACAGGTAAAATTTGATTGTATTAGCTAGATGAGGTAATAGCCTTTTATACATATATGCTAGGCATGTACACCAAATAGGGAAGTAATTTTTGTAAATAGGAGTAAACATGCTGATTATATTGTTACTCCTGCACAAACGGAGCTGTAATAAGGATTACTAACTGTGATTTACTTAATTTTTATTGGGCCCTGAGTTGAAATAAGTGAGAACAACTATCCATGTAACTGAGAGACTGTTGTAAACAGGTAAAATTTGATTGTATTAGGTAGATGAGGTAATAGCCTATTATACATATATGTTAGGCATGTACAACAAATAGGGAAGTAATTTTTTAAACATGCTGAAGTTTTGTGATTTTTTTAGTTATATGATCCTGAATGAAATGCCGATATTACTTTAATTCTTTTAGCTCTTATGGAGAGTAGGATTGCACGTAATATGAATTGAAGTCTTATTGCGAGGACAAAAAAGGAACATGGGTTTTGAGGTTGGTCCCTAAATTACTGAGTTGCTTCTTAAGCTAGATCAATTTAGTCCCAGGCTGAGCCAATGCACATTGTTCAAATTCAGTATTTGATTTGGACACAACTTTTTGTTATTTACTGTTTTAAGATATTGATGGTTCTCCGAAGAACATATAACAACCTCTAGTATATTGATTGTCATCTTGAGAATGAGCCCATTTAGCATTAGAATAATTAATAAGATCAAATGACCAATGAGCTAAAAAATAGGACCTTTCCTAGAGAATTATTCAAGTAGTGTATGTACATTGTAAATTTGTAATTATGGTTACGTATTTCGGATGTCCGGGACACGACGGTTTATATTTTTTATGTTGGATTTAGTATATTGATTGATATCTTGAGAATGAGCCCATTTAGCATTAGAATAATTAATAAGATCAAATGACCGATGAGCTAAAAAATAGACCCTTTCCTAGATAATTATTCAAGTAGAATATAAAAGGCGCATCAGAGTGAATTTTTTGTTGTAAATTTTTTCTTCAAAAATTAAGAAAAATAATGTAAGAACTCAATAATTTATTTATTTATTTAGTGTTTGTGAAAGATAATTGTGCGTTGAGACTTAAATATGAAATAAGTGACCACATTGATTCTATTTTTTATGAGATATTTATGATAATAATGAATGATTAATTTGTATACTAGATGAAGAATTTGATCAAGAAGCTGAAATGATGTTTGATGTTGATTATTTAAAATGAATGTGGTTGTTCCTTGCCTTCGTCAAACGTGCGCCTGCGCCTTGAGCCTTGCGCCTAGGCTCCAAGACCCCTTTGTGCCTTGGTGCATCTTGCGCCTTTAATAACTAAGATCCAGATTCAATATTTAATTATATATATAGTTATATATAAATTATCATTTTTAATACATAAGTATTAATAGGTTAATAATTTAACATCCATTGAACTTTTAAATCTATCAAAATAGTATAAATATTTTATATTACAGAAGTAATAAAGATACAATGCAGAGAATAAAGCTAAAGGAAGTAGGAAGATAGGAAGTCGTCGACAACAATGAAAGATAAGAAACCTTTAATCTGAAATCCAAAGGCCAAGCAGATGAAGTCAATGAAGAACGGGCGTAGGGAAGAAAGCCAGAGAAGTATGAAGATAGTTGAGAGTTAGGGCACAAAACAACTCACATAACAAAACGATTTCGTTTTATTTTCTATTAACTATTAACACTAAAAAAATTAATTTTTTAAAAACCAACTGATATAGCATTGTGATATATCAACCAATATATCGACGGATTAATTGGCCGATAGTTGATATATCAGCCGATATATTCCAAAAGGATATTTGCAAAATAATATTAGAATTGTGTCATTTTGTCCATGAAACCTTCATACCAGCCATGTTGGGCAAAATCTACAGCATTGATTATAATAGTCTCTTAATGTGCCATAATAGAACATTTCATTTATTGACTAACTATACCATGATCTACTAAAATAGATATGAATGCTTATTTGTTGTCATATTGACTCTTTTATATATTCCAGTACTAAAGAGAGGAAATCAACCAATGACCCACCTTTTGACGATCATGGTCTGTGACATTGTCTCTAAGGCTTATATATAGGCGTTTCTTCGAATATTCACAACACATTAACAAGCAAGGAAATAATAATTGAAATAAATGTGTAAATAAAAAAATACAGCTATAGAGAGAAGACAAGAATTTATAGAGGGTTTCCCTTCCAATAGGCTATATTTCAAAATTCTGATTGCATTTGACTACCATCGAATAACATTAGACTAGAGTCTACTAACAAATTATGCCATCCACTAAAGCTTACTACCAGTTGCATACATTTAACTAAAGCTTACTAAAGGCTATATTTCTTGTGTTTGATTAGAGCCTATTATAACAGTTTCTTGCATTCAACTAAAACTTACTAATAGTTTTCAACATTCAACTAAAGCCTACTAACAGGTTCCTGTATTCGATTAAAACTTACAAATATTTCCTACATTCGACTAAATCCTACTAACAACATCCTGCATTTGAATAAAGCCCATTAATAATATCCTGCATTCGGATAAAGCTTAACCTGCATTCGACTAAGCCCACTAACAGTATCTTGCATTCGACTAAATCCTACTAACAGGTTCTTTGACTTATAAAATCTTTGTGTTGCCTCTTGGGAGATATATTTTGTATTATCATCAATTATAAATGATTTTATATCATTAAATCAAAAGTGATTTTTCCAACAATCCCCCTATTTGATAAGAACAAAATCTTTTGATGATAAGCATTACATTATATAATAATTAACTACATCAATGTCTGTCCCCATGAATCGTAATACTGGTTGATAACTATTTCATTTCTATGTCTTTAACTTTCTTGTCCAAATACTTATCCCCCTTTTTGTTTCAAAAAATAGGGAAAATTTTATTTTCTTTAGCCTTATGGGATTTCTTTTGTAACCTGCATAACAATATCAATTTAAACCGCTGAATTCCAATCATGGAGCAACTTATTTCCTTAAATAGAATCCTAAAAATATTTTGTACCCAGTTTCCATTGGGTCCTCTAAGATTAGTATATGAAGAGTTTCGAGCTCTTTTACTCTTTAGAGAATGAGTATTTGATTCATCAGGATTGAAAATGAAATATGATATAAAGTTATTTTCATACCTTTTCAATAGAGGAGGTTTCTTTAAGTTCTTCTTCACATTCTTCTCTTTTATTACTCCTTTTAATTATATTTTTTTCTAAAATTTCTTCAACATTCTTTATTATGATAAACTCCCCTTGAGTTTTATCATAATCTTTTTTCTCCTTCAGTTATCTTATCAACAGTATTTTTTGACTCTATAAGAGTCATCTCTTTTTCTTCATCTTTATTCTCTCCTTTTTTGGCACAAAATGTCCTTGGGCTACCTTTTGTAAATTAAACCGCATATCCATAGGAGATTGTGGTTCTTTGACTTTTTACATAAGGTTACTACTCAATGTTGAGGAAAATTATTTTCATACCTTTTCAACAGAGGTGGCTTCTTTAACTTCTTCTTCTTCACATTCTTCTCTTTTATTACTCCTTTTAATTATATTTTTTTCTAAAATTTCTTCTTCAACATTCTTTATTATGATAAACTCCCCTTGAGTTTTATCATAATCTTTTTTCTCCTTCAGTTATCTTATCAACAATAATTTTTGACTCTATAAGAGTCATCTCTTTTTCTTCATCTTTATTCTCTCCTTTTTTGGCACAAGATCTCCTTGGGCTACCTTTTTGTAAATTAAACCACATCTCCATAGAAGATTGCCGTGCTTTGTCTTTTTACATAAGGTCACTACTCAATGTTGAGGAAAGAAGATCCATTGCCTTGACATCTTTTTCTTTTTCATCATCCTTTGAGATTCCTATAATGACAATATCAACTAACTTAAAATCAATATAAAGTCAATAAAATTTTTGAATATATTTTGCCACAATGTGAACCTCTCAAAGTTACAAATGAGAGCATTACCACCACTTTGTAGTGTGATGTACATATTTGAAGAATAAAGTAATAATCAATCTTAAAAGAATCGATTACACTAAGGTTTAAACCTATAAAGGTGAACCTCACTCTAATATGTGGAAATAAAAAAATTAAAGCTATAGAGAGGGAAGACAAGAATTTTTAGAGGTTCCCTAAACTTTGGTTCCCCTCTCTTCTATTGCAGTAGGATTCCACTACTTCCACCAAAGCATGTGTATTTTGATAAGAAGACTCGTAGAACCAATACAACCGAGTCTTTTGATAAGAAAACTCTTGTAACTAAACTGAATATCTTGAGAGACTCTCATAACTCGTAGCGGATGGAGTTAATGTTTTTTCCACAGTGTTGAATCTTTGATGAAGCTTTAAATTATTTGCTTAAATGTTGATGTGCATATTTGATTAGAGATTAGAACAAATTTCTTCCATCATTAGAACTCTCTAGCTTTTCTTGTTCTTTTCTCTTCTTTGGAATGAGCTGGAGCTTTACTTGCACTTCAAAAGGATTCTCTAACTCTTGTGAGTTTTATTTGTGCTAGCATGCATGCATTCTTCTATTCTTCTCAAAATTTTATAGAAAACCAAGTTACTGTTTACTAGCACAGTTCATTGGGCTCGGTTCATGTAACGACTACATTCTTCAGTTACTATTTTAAAATTCTAGGTGCTTATGCTTTTGACTAAAAATTACTAATAGTTTCCTGCATTCGACTAAAGCTTACTAACAATTTCCTGCATTCGGCTAAATATTACTACAATTTCCTGCATTGGACTAAAGCCTATTAACATTAAAATTCGACTAAAGCTTACTAATAGTTTCCTACATTCAACTAAAGCCTACTAACAATTTTCTGCATTCGACTAAAGCTTATTAACGGTTTCCGGTAATCGACTAAAGCCTACTAACAACTTCCTGCATTAGACTAAAGGCCTACTAACAATATCCTGCTTTTAACTAAAGCCTACTAACAACATCCTGCAGTCGACTAAAACCTGCTAACAAGTTCTTGAACTTAGAAAATCTTTGCACTGCGTAGTGGAAGATATATTTTGCATTATTGTCAATTATAAATGATTTTGTACCATTAAGTTAAGTGAGATTTTCCCAACAATCAGTTTGGTCATATACAGTCTCTTTGTGTCCATTAACATTATAATTCTTAAAGTAATTTTAATATAACAACTGATAGCCTACTAATAGACCATACACTTAATTGGAAATACTTTGTGCAATTTATTCTTCCATAATGGGGGCAATATATAAGAAATACAACTGATTCATAACACCGATAGGCGGTGTGGGACTAAACTCATAAACCTTCAGCTGGAAGTGAAACCTAAATACTAATAACTCTAGCACTCCCCCTCAAGCTGGAAGTGAAACCTTCAGCTTGAACACAACATAAAAGGATAAGTAAATGGAGGTTGGCAACATGAGACAAAACAACAGTCACAGAGGCTCAACTGCGTGTCACAGGGGATAATTTAACCAGGCATAAGTCACACGTCGTTGGTCCACAAGTCGGCCATGATCACGTTGGATGCCCCCGGTGCTAAAACTAGGTCAACCAAGTAACCAACAAAGGCAAAACCAACTCTACCTCAAATCAAAGAAAAATATGAGAGGCTACAAACGACGGACGAAAAATGCCGAGAGGCCATGTGTGACTAAGGCAAGAGTCGGGAAAGAGACATATGAGACGCCGCTATCACAAACACTCCCCCTCACATGAATCATGTGATTGAAGGCATGGGCTACGCCTGGAGGCGATGTGTGACTGAGACAAGAGTTGAGAAAGAGGCATCTGAGTTGTCATTATCACAAACACTATACCTGGAGGTCGTGACGAACACTCCTCATGTAAAACACATGCATGGAGGCATAGATGGCAGGTAGATACAAACAAACACAACAACACGACACACACACAAAAAACATAACAAAAAACAACTATGGAGAACGGCTACCGACAAGAAAATAATCCAAGATGCAGCGAGCAAAGAACGAGCACAAGCCAGTGGCGAGCGGAAGGCTCAAGCAGCGACGAGCAAAAATGCTCAAGTAGCGGCGAGCGAGAAGGGAGCCCGACAAGGAATAGAAGAGCTCATCACAAAGGGAGCTATGTGGGCAGCAACAAGAAAAATCCATGGAGGTGGAGGTAACAATAGTTAGGATCCATGGAGGCAACAACAACAGGGGCTCGACCATCATCCAGAGCAGCAACACGAGAACGTGAACATGAAGCTCGATGGGATCGAAAGAGAAGAGCAGGCGCTGCAGGAACTCGACGGGAATAGGGAATAGTGACCAGGGACCAGTATCGACATTCACGATTTGCGAAAAACGCAAATGGGAGCAGGTGACGAACGGGAAGCGACGGAGCCCTCTGTCGACGGGATCATTGGGGGAAGATGTCGCTCCCTCTGGCAGTAGTTGGACACTATGTTATTAAAGGCGCGCCTCAGACGTGCCAAAGTCTCCAGGCTCATCAGGCTTAGAGGTTTGCACCTCTGTGCACCTTATTTGCTCCTTTAGAATATAAAAGACGCGTCTGAGTGAGATTCTTGTTGTAAATTTTTTAAAAAAAAAATTATGAAAAAAATAATTTAAGAACTCAAAATTTTTTATTGATTTAGTGTTCATGAAAGATAATTGTGCGTTGAGACTTAGATATGATGTAAGTGACCACGTTGACTCTATTTTTTAAGAGATATAAACGATAGTAATAAATGATTAATTAGTACCCTAGATGAAAAATTTAATCAAAATGCTGAAATGATGTTTGATGCTAATTTTTTAAAATGGATGTCGTTGCGCCTTACCTTCGTCAGGCGCGCGCTTGCGCCTTGAGCCTTGCGCCTAGGCTCTAAGACCCCTTTGCGCCTTGGTGCGCTTTGCACCTTTAATAACTAAGGCTGGACAAGACGGGATTGCAGGAGTAGAGGCGGACTCGTTGACGATAGCGCAGAGAACCCTGTCGTTGAGGGAAGAGACGACTACTCTCGTCAATGGAATCAAACGATGATTCCGTCGACGAGAGCGGGAATAGAGGGGCTCTACGGGGAATTTTGCAGCGCAGGGATCAGCTCGACGCGACGAGGGGGAGGGATAGACGAAAATCAGAGAGCGGAAGCCATCAAGAACTTAGGTCGCAATAATTAGGACAACAAAAATTCAGGGAGGAGTCAATTCCTCCTCTGATAACATGTAAAAAGAAATGAAATTGGAAATATTTGGTGCAATTTATTCTTCCACAATGGGGGCAATATATAGGAAATACAACTGATTCATAACACCGATAGGCGGCGTGAGACTAAACTCATAAACATCAGTAATACTTAAATACTAGTAACTCTAACAGTCACTAATCTATTATATGGGACTTCAAGGAAATTTTGATTGCAGTTCCTGATTTTTTGAGGCATGTGGTGGTGAGTGAAGCTACATTTAATTAAATTCATCAAACCATAGAGACCCCAAGCATCAGCTACCTATTTGTCCTATCTATAGCTATTTTCTCTTAGTGGATGAAATTGAGTTTAGAATTGAGAAAATTTGGATATTAAACTTAGAGCCTTCATTGATTTATTTTCCCAATTTTGATATAAATGAAGAGAAATGGTTAGGAGTCCACTAGAATAGCATCCCGAGCAGTGCAAATCCTTTATCATATTACACCCTCCTCCAACAGACACTGCCATTTCCCTATGGTGAGCTCCATCTGTGTGGAGTATGAATGGAAGATCCGTTTTTGTTTTTCTGTATAGCAATGCATTTTGATCAGTTGCTTTAAGTTGCAGCCAGTTAATGATCCGAGTTCCCAAATTAGTAATGAGTTTAATTTTTTACACGGGGTTTTACCACCATTTAAGATTCATTCAACTTTTAGTGTTTGCTCTGAAACAACCATTCGTAAAGTTCCACCCAAATTGCCCAGGCACAGATTATGTGTATGGCCCTACCAATTACTCTGAGGCCTTCTCTAAGTTATTTTGCAAATGAAATCCACTGTTCCATCGTAATTTTGAAAGAGCCAGTGCGGATTTGTTTTTCAAAAAAAATCTCCAAAACATCTCATATTTGAAATGTTAATTTGCTGTTGAACAGTAAATGATCAGATGATTCAATGCATGGATTTTCTAGGTAGCAAATGCACTGTGATGCTAGATTGATGCCGATTAGCAATAATTCCTGTCTGCAGCCAACTTTTTTAACATGCCTTTCCAGCTGATGATATTCATTTTAGGTGGAGAACTGCTTGACAAAATTTTAGTCTTTCATGAGGATTTTAATGGAGAACTTCCCTGATATGTTGCGAGTCCAGATGAGGAGATCCTTTCCATCAGAAAATTCAATTGCATGCCTTCTTAGTGTTTTCTGATGGGGTCTGAGTTAATAACATCATAATTTCAATTTCCATTTGGGTTGACATCTTTCTTAGTGATTTGATTTCTTGTACATTCCTCCCTGTTATCTAAGTAAGTGAGAGGGACATACTCACACCATTTCTTCTCCCCCAAAAAATATTTTACCCTGACCTATTTGCTATTGAATGGAGTTTCTAGATTCAGGCGAGAACTTCAGGTTCTTCCATAGGCCCTTGGCATACACTTTTATTTCAATAATTCCATGGGATTTGCATTGTAGTATTTCCCCCATTATATATCTTGAACAAAGACCGTATCTACTCTAAGTACAGATCTTTTGTTCTATAGAGTTTTGATGTTTCTTGCATGTTTGAGATCTCCAACCACCATTGCACCAAGGTTTAGTCACTTTTTGGTGAAGAAAACCCAATGATGCTTATAATCCTCCCTTGTGCTTTTCCAAAGAAAATTGGCCATGTTCTTATCCATCTATTTGTGAATACTAATTGAAATTTAGGATGTTTTCATAGATTGAATGGATAAGCTCTCTAAGATTGCTTTTATGAGAGTTAACTGTCCTGCTTGATTGAGAAAGCTGGTGGTCCAGCTTTTAATTCAAACCTCCAAGATGTTCATAGTAAAGTACCTTAATTTTTCTATTGCATATAGGGATAGCTATATATTGCAAAGATATTTTAGCACTTGCATACCAAGAATATTGTAGGCATAATTCTGGAAAAAGGAACTCCTTTGGAGATTAAAACATTTCTCTATGTTAACTTGTCAGCCAAAATTCGCTTTAAAGGATAGAATCAGCTTGACAATGTTTCTGACAGATCTTGAATTGTCTCTATTAAATAAAATTATGTCATCAGCATAGTGACAGTGAGAAATAGGAAGTCTTTTAGTATTTCCCTTAAACCATACGGCTCTCCCATTAGAGAAGAGTTTAGTGAGATCTCTGCTTAGCACCTCCTTCAACAATTATAAAAAACATGGAAGGGAGGGTCGGAGTCTTAAATTCCTTGACGAGTGGAAAAACACGCTAACCTCCCCATTAACAATTACCGAACATGCAGTGGAATGTTAACATCTTGATCAGGTTTATGGCACTAAAACCAAAGGCTTCCAATGCTTTGTGAAGGAACCTTCAGCTAATTCTATCAAATGTTTTTTTGTGCCAATCTTCAAGATTTTGTTTCCTCCCAACTTTTTTTTCAATAGCAAAAGCTAGCTCTTTTACAATGGATATTTTCCCCTGAATGTTTCTATCCTTAACAAACCCTCCTTGCTTCTAAGAGATGATAGAGGGTAAAATATGCCTCATTCTATTGGAAGTCAACTTTAACAAAACCTGTATTCTTAAGTACCTAGCCAGGTAGGATGGGTGTAGTGAGTGTAAACTTGCCTTAAGGGACTCTAATGAGTGAGAATTCATGGAACGTCATAGGAATTTAAGAATGATGCGATGCAGATGCGATTGTCCAATGTTTAAGCACAATAAAATTTTAAATTAATAGAAGAATTCACAAATATGCATGATAAAGATTAGACCATTGAAACACAAGCAAGATTAAATTAAAATTAAAGAGAGGTTTTTTCAATTAAATATTCGACGAATACACCTTTCAAGTAGAATCAAGAAATTGAGAAAATTTGTATGAATTTAGATTCTAAACATGTTTTCAGACAAGCATTCAACACAAAGCAATGTAGACTTCCAAATTATAACTCTCACAAATAACTATTGTTCAACAAAAGCATTTGTTGCTGATTCTGGGCTTGAACAGCACTAAAACTGCAATTTCCGCAGGGAATTCTGAGTTCCACCACTGATTTTTGCTGTAATTGCTGGTGTCCTGGGGATTTGGGGTTGCTGTGGTGACATGAGGGCAATGGGGTTTGTGGGGTAGGGGTTTGGGTGGATGGATGAGGTGTAAAGGGGTTGGGATAGGACCAATAGCAACAGGCATGTCTGTTTCTAGGAGTTTACTGGCAGTTCGAAGCGGTTACTGAATTTCAGAGGCTACAGTTTTGGAGCGACAAGGGATTAATTGAAGGGATATTTTAGTTGCGAGTATGCTGGGCTTAGGTGCAATGTCGGGCGAGTGGAGTGACTGGATTTTAATCCTGGGAGTGATTTTTGCCTTGGTCGTGGATGGAGGGGGGATTGATTGACTGGGATGTGAGATAGAGTCATGCCAATCACTGCCTAGATTGTGGTCATTTACAATAATTCTGTGGTTTTCAGTGGGGTTACCCCCTCGTATTTACTAGTGGTTAAAGGTAGTTACTTGAGTAATTGATGAAGAAATGGCATAGTGGTTGGCTGATCCCTTTTTGAGTGCTGTCCTGCAGTTGGCAGTGGAGTGGAGTAGAGGAATGGTCGATCAAATGTAGGAGGAGGGTTTAGGCTGCGAAACCAAGATCTTACGGTTTCGACACCTTGGAGAGATTGATAGAACCTATAATTTCTGACCAAATTCTGCCATGTTTGAAAATCAGTCCCTAGATCCCTTTTTATAGACGTAGAACTTACTATGGGAAGATCTTCCAGAACATAAACCATCAAACTTACATGAAATAAAAGTACAATAAATAAATAAAAATACATAAAATATGTCGTCGTCCCTCTGAATGCGACTACCGGCTCGGATTGTCTAATCGACAATCCTACCTTTGTTTCCTCCGTATGTAGCGGGCTCGGTAATTGTCGGTCCACCCTCAATCTGCGATCCCCATCATATAGGCTTTTGGGCCACTTTTTACTTCTACATGTGCAACGGATGATGAGGCTATGTTTATAGCTTCCATCGATGACACGCCATTGTTTCTTGTTGTCTTTTTGAGAGGGATCTCCCCTAAAGACAACGTTACTCATGCTGTCACCCCCTCCCCCCACTTTTTACATCATGCCAATTTTGGAGGTTGTAGAGAAAGGTGAAAATCTTGTAATATTCGAATTCACAAATAAAGTATGAGTACAAATATATAGGAGAGAAGAGAGGAAAACTAAGCTATACCAATGTGAGACCACTAACTCCTATATGCAAGCTGGAGCGTACAAGTCGTATACACCAAGCTTGGATAAGAACTGATGATACATTTGTCGTGGTAATGCCTTGGTGAGAATGTCGGCAACCTGCCCAGACGCTGGAACATGCTCCAGCTTAAACTTCTTTAATTGGACCTTTTCACGAACGAAATGACAGTCAACCTCGATATGCTTGGTCCGCTCATGAAACACAGGATTCTTTGCGATGTGAATTGCAACCTGGCTATCACAAAACATGATTGCAGGTGAGAGTAAAGTAACCCCCAAATCACCAAGTAGACCTTCAAGCCATGTGAGTTCAGATACAACCGCCGTCATTGCACGAAACTCAGCTTCAGCGGATGATCTAGCAACAACAGACTGCGTTTTACTACGCCGAGTAATAAGATTTCCCCCAAAGTAGGTATAGAAGTCTGTAGTAGAGCGGCGATCATCTAGGGAACCCGCATAATCCGCATCTGAGTATGCAACAAGAGATAGAGAGGAAGATGGATTATATACCAATCCTTGTCCAGGAGCCGTCTTCAAATATCTGAGGATGCGTTCCACAGCCTGAAGATGAGAAGTGCGAGGGGCGTGCATAAATTTACAAACAACTCCAACGACAAATGAAATATCGGGTCTTGTGACAGTTCGGTAAATCAATTTTCCCATAAGGCGCCGATAATACTCAGGGTTTGTAAGCAGGGAATTGAAGTCAGACCCATGAGCACATAACTTGTGGTTGACGTCCATCGAAGTTTCTATAGGTTTACACCCCGAATAGCCAACATTGTGGAGGAGATCAAGACAATACTTTCATTGTGATAGAGCAAGGCCATAGGGTCGTCTTGCAACCTCAAGCCCAAGAAAGTACCTCAATCCTC
The DNA here is from genome assembly GCA_039583875.1 of Platanthera guangdongensis. Classification (NCBI taxonomy): domain Eukaryota; kingdom Viridiplantae; phylum Streptophyta; class Magnoliopsida; order Asparagales; family Orchidaceae; genus Platanthera; species Platanthera guangdongensis. The sequence goes on from CM077167.1 coordinate 156,069,999, forward strand.
CCAGTTCTTTTATCTAAAAAACTGAGTTCAAGTGTTGCTTAATTTCTTGTATCGTCGTGGTGTCGTCTCCAGTGATCACGATATCATCCACATATACTAGGAGAATGTCAGTCTTAGTTGATTGATGCCGAGTGAAAAGAGAAGAAGTCGGCCGAGCTCCGCTTGAATCCAACATCGCGAACAACCTTACTAAACTTGTCAAACCAAGCCCGGAGAGACTGTTTGAGACCATAAATCGATTTCTGAAGAAGACATACACGAGACTCCCCCGTGGTCTCAAACCCAGGTGGTTGATGCATGTAGACAGTCTCTTGAAGGTCGTCATTCAAAAAGGCATTCTTAATATCAAGCTAATGGAGAGGCCAGTGGCGATGGACAACCAAGGAGATCAGAACACGAACAGAATTCAGCTTGGAAACGCGAGAGAAAGTTTCCTCATAATCAAGCCCCTGTTGTTGTGTAAACCCACGTGCCACAAGCCGGGCCTTGAGTTTATAAATTGTTCCATCCTGAGCATGCTTGATTTTAAACACCCACTTGCAACTTACACATGATTGGCCGGGAGGAGGAGGAACCAGATCCCAAGTCTGGTTGGACCAAAGAGCAGTCATTTCCTCGTCCATGGCCGCGCGCTACCCTGGATGTAAAAGAGCCTCCTGCACGGAGTTTGGAATAGAAATGGAGGAAGGGAGAGAGAAAACTTGCGTATAGATGGAGTAAGGCGATGCATAAAGACATAATTCGTCATGGGGTGAGCGGTAGAGGAAGTTGTTGGATCGTCAGTCCGCGGGATAGCACTGGTACATGGAGGCTATTGTAGAGCTCCAGAGACCGGGGAACGGCGAGTGTAGACACGAATAAGGGGTGGCTTGGATGGTGGAGGTGGAACATGTGCCGAAGGAGGAGTTGGAAGTAGTGGTGGTAAAGAAGACGTGACGGGAACAGTTGGTCGAGGAACTGGTGGGGGGAAAGGAGGAGCAATGTCCAAACACAGATAATGACTTTGTCATGAGGCGAAGATTAACATACATAGTCTTTCTGTGTCCGAGAGTAACCAAGAAAGATACACTTGCGGGCTCGGGGAGCAAACTTATCTGTGTTTGGACCGAGAGTATGAACATAATAGGTACACCCGAACACACGAGGCGTAAGAGCAAACAGGGAGTGGGATGGAAAGAGAAGGCTTAACAGAGTGGCATGATTGAGCACAGAATAAGGCATGCGATTGATAAGATGACATGCCGTAGAGACTGCAAAGTTCCAAAAACGAGTAGAAACATGCATTTGGAGCATAAGGGATCGCGACACATCAAGAAGATGTCGATTCTTCCACTCAGCCACACCATTTTGTTGAGGCGTGTACGCACAAGAGGTTTGATGTATGATACCGAACTCCGTGCATAAGTTCGCAAATGTACGGCTAGTGTATTCCTTAGCTTTATTCGTATGAATAATTTTTAGAGGAGAGGCGAACTGTGTACGAATTTCATTCAGGAAGGCACGAAATGTAGAGGTAAGTTCAGTACGATCCCGAAGTACAACCAAGTTAAGCGTGGGGAGTCATCAATAAATGTAACAAAATAACGATAACCAAACATACTAAGAGTTTTATAAGGGCCCCAAATATCAAAATGAACTAATGCAAATGGAGTAGCACTCCGAGTACAATGGGGAGAAAAGAAAACACGATGTTGTTTGTCAAAGATACATGACTCGTAAGAGAACTCATGCAGAGAGACATCCTGAAGAGCTTTTTTGAGAGTCTGAAGGGGAGCATGCCCGAGACGACGATGTCAGTCGGGAGTGGAAACAATAGAGAAGACGAAAGGAGGGACATCAAGGAGGTAGAACCCATTTGACAGCCGTCTCTTACCAATGATATTTTGTGTGTTCCGATCCGACACAACAAAGGTATATGGTGAGAAAGTAACACAACAATTGAGATCTTGTGTAAGGAGGCTAACGAAGAGTAGATTAAATGGGGAACCGGGAACGTGAAGGACAGAGGTCAGAGACAGAGTGGGTGTGCGGGTTATATCAGCAGCACCAGAAACGGGGGTGGTATCACCATTTGCCACTGTTATGAACTTGGGATGAGCAGTCCCGGAGTATTGCGGAGGGCGTTGCGACGTGATGTGATGTGATGTGAGGCGCCTGAGTCTACAATCCAGTGAGAGCTTTGCGAGAGATAAGAAATACCTTCATTGGAAATAGAGACGATAGAGCTAAACGAGCGTGAGATCACCCCCTATAGTTGTTGAAGCTGAGTGCGGAGAGAATCAATATCTGCCCAAGTAGAGGCAGCAGAATCTGGGGCAGGAGCGACAGGAGAAGCAGGAGGATCGACCAGAGCAGCAACGACAAGATGTGGAAGCATGCCGTGTTTGCGATAGCACGTGGCCTCAAGATGGCCATCTCGGCCGTAATAAGTGCACTTAAACAGAGGTTTGCCAGACCGACCGCGTCCTCGAGTCGGGGTACGGCCGCCACGAGCTGAGGACCCTCGAGCATGCGGAGCTGGTGAAGAGTGTTGTAGGAGCGTTGGGGAGAGAGTAATAGGAGTATCGGGGGGCGGCGTGACCTTCAGGAGCATAAAGAAGACATCAGATAAATATGGTGTGTTTGTAGAGGAGAGAATCTGGGCCCGAACACTATGGAGGTGAGAGGGGACCCGAGACATCATCATAGCAATGCCAACAACCTCTTTCTGGGCTCGCTGAGTAGTCAGATCTCTAGTGGGAAGCTGATGTTAGATCCAAGCCTCCACCAGGGTCTTGGCTTTAGCCTCAAACGAGATCATATCACCGGGACCCCCAGGATCTAGATTTTGGAGATCCGAGATAATGTCAAACATGTGTTGCAAACTATTCTGGCCCGAGTAGAACGAATGGAGTTCCTCCCACATGGCTTTCGCCGTCTCATGATACATCGTCATTTGATAGGGCTCAGTGTCCATAGAGTTGAGTAGCCACTCATCAGTGGGAGCAGTTGGAGTAACATTTGTGCGGTGATGTAGAAGACCTTTTGTCTGCAGGACGCGACGAACCGAGTGAACTCACTCGACAAAATTGCGCTTCCCACTGAGAGAGATAGTAGTAATACGACGTTCATCGCGATGCTCGGAACTTGGGGCTGCAACATGATCGGGAAGAACCGAGGGGGTGTTGGAGTTCTCGGACTCCATGAGACCGCAGCGGTTTGATGAGGGCAAGTACTAGGCGGACAACGAGTAGAAGCTGGAAAGCAAACCGGGAGGAAGGAAACCGAGCGGCTAGAGAGAGCCCGTGCGGATAGCAAACCGCAGGAAAAAAAACAGACCGAACAACATGACAAGCAGGTCGTGGTCGGGAGGCGAGCAGCAAGCCGCAAGAACTAGACCTGGCGGCTAGGGACAGACCGCAAACGAATAGAGAGAAGCTCGGATGGCTAAGAGCAGAACGCACCAAGACACAGCCGCGGCGGATAGACACCAATCCATGAGGTTAGAAGCAACCCGCACCGGAGCGAACATAACAGTCCGTGCGAGTAGGGGAGCTAGGCGCGAAGAGAGGAGGGGTAAGGAGATCGCAGCGAGAAGTAAACCGCGCGGTATGGAGACTGCAGCGAGGAGTAAACCACGCGGTAAGGAGACCGCAGCGGTTTGAGTAGGAAGCTGGATAGAAGTAAAACCGCTAGAAACCGCCCGACGAACAAGGGAAGTCACAGCGGGAAGTAGTTTCCGCGGATAGAAAGAAACCCATGATGGTTAGAAGACCAGACCGTACGGGGAGGAGGGTGGGGCCCACGTGCCAGAGAAAGGGAAGGCTATAAAGATGCGTAGAAGAAAAGGAGGAGGTGGATCCACGAAAGAAGAGATGGCAGTGGGTACAAAGAGTAGAAACCCCAAAGCCGCGCGGGTAGACAAGAGAACCGCAAAGTCGTGCGGTTAGGCTGGAGAACAAACCGCTCGGTTAACAGGAGACCTGGCGGTTTGAGGAAAAAACAGGCCGGATCGATGCCTCTGATACCATGTAGAGAAAGGTGAAAACCTTGTATATACTTCTTGAATTCACAAATACAAGTATGAGTACAAATATATAGGAGAGAAGAGAGAAAAACTAAGCTATACAAATAATGTGGGACTAAACACTAACTCCTATATGAGCCTTATTAATGGACCAATACATCATGTTTTTCTAATATTCTCTAACAGAGGTATACAAACTTTTAATCATTGTTTACTAAGTAATAGTTTCTACATTTGGCACGGTGCCTTTGTTTTTCCCTCCAGATTTTTCATTTAAAATTTTTTCTCTCTGATCATGTCTCCCAAAATTCGATATTTCAGATGAACATAAAACTCTCACTTTCTCTGTATATTAGGGCTTCAAGCATCAACAAAACTAAAAATCCTAGACATGTGGATTATGAAATTTATTGAATAAAATTGGAAGTAATTATTAACCTTGACTTGTATTTTGCTTCAAACAAGTTTTTCTTCCTTGCATATTGATAAAAGGAACGGGCTAACTACGCAATGGCCTATAACTTGAAAATATGTACGAACATGTAAGGTTCAAGATGTCTATACTTGTTTCTTCTCTTCAGATCTGATTCAAAGTTTTTCTTGCTGCATGTCTAGATATTTTTAAATGCATCTATGCTACCTAACACAACGGCTTACTTCTATGAAGTTCTGCTTATATATCATGCTCTTGTTTATCTATGAAGTTTACATTCATGACAAGCAGTGTAGCCAAGAAATCTTAGCAGCTGTAACTTGCTATTGTAAAAATTCTAATCTTCTGATTATCTCATATGATCAAAATTTTGCAGGGGAACCCTGTGAATTTTGTAGTTTGTTGCTTCAGATAGATGGCAACGTCTGGTACTGACCAGCTTTCACAGATTGAAACAACATGCGGATCACTTCTATATGAACTTCAAGTATATTTTCTCATCTGAGAGCATTATACTCCTTTAGCTTGCCTTATTTATGCCTGTGCCATCATTTTAACTTAAAAATCATTAGCATATTAATTTATATGTAGTAAACTGACCTCTGGAAACACTAAAGCTTCTCTAAATTGTATGATGATGAATTTGATTCAGTTGATATGGGATGAAGTTGGGGAATCGGATGATGAAAGAGATAAACTGATTCTTGAACTTGAACAAGAATGCATGGAGGTATATAGAAGAAAAGTTGATCAAGCAAACCACTCTAGGGCCTATCTTCGTCAAGCGATAGCTGATGCGGAGGCAGAGCTGGCTTCCGTCTGCTCTGCTATGAGCGAGAGACCAGTTCATCTCAGGCGGCAGGTCTGTCTCTTGTCAAGTCCATTTGTGTGAGGATTGTTCCCATTTGAATGCTTGATTTGTATGTAAATTACTCAGATTGCAGCCAATAACCCTTAGAACAAGTACTGGGTAATGGCATGGCTATTTATTTTGAAGTTTTAAATATTCTAAAGGCTCTGGCATGACCCAAGCCTACACCTTATTTGCTTCCTCAACGTTTCACCAAAGATTATATGGAAAATGGAATAGAAATCCATGCTTAAATGTGCATGGGCTTCGGGCCCAATTACTATGTTGTGTCTTCTATTATGTTTTATTATAGGTGTTATGTCTGTAGCCCGATCTATAGGTTGTATTAAGATTTCTTGTTTTATGAGGTTTAATTAGGTTGTGTCGGGTTATTTACACAAATACCCTTGAAGGTTCTATTTAAGGGACCCCGTGGTCTTGTATATTTTATTAATGAGGAATTTCTAATTTCTAGTTCCCTTATGACATCATAAAAGCTCCCTCTCCCTTGAGCAAGCCTCGCTTATATAGTCGCAATAACGGCTCTGTTGTATCCTCCGCTGCCATCCTCTTCTCTGGTCATCCTCTGGCGAAACTACCGTTGTTGTAACAACTTAGTATCAGAGCAACTCATTCCTCCTCCACAATTCCACCACAACTATTGTTGTCGTAATTTCAAAGTCCCCGAAAGTTTCAAACGGACCATCGATTTTTCCTTATTCCTTCACTAGAACATCCCGAACCCCACCATTCACGTCTGTCTTCCTCAATGGTCCAGCCATTAGGTTGTGAAACGCTTTCTGAAATAGCAACCAAAACCCTTGTCGACTACAGAAAAGTCGTCCCTCCTCCATCGTCTATTGACGCCTCCATCTTCAACTAAAGTCTCGTCGATCATACGGCCTTCCCTCATCCTGCGATGTAATTGTCGACATCTTGTCTTCTCGCCAGTGCTCTTTGAAGCCAGGGGTGTTGTCCTTTCTCGTCTTTTGGCCTCTGCTTCCTTGACCTCCTGCATTAAGACTCTTCAGCAACTGTGTGTTCTGCCTTCACATCTCTTCTGTTCATCGACAATCATGCATCTCTCTAATTCGACGAATGCATGTTCTGTGCCTATTTTAGATCCCTGTGCCACAATGTCTTGCCCTGCTAAGCCTACGCGGAAAAGCAGCCTCACAAAACTTCTATTTCGAGCCCCCCCAAGCAACAAACCTGTCCCTCGGCTCACGTGTCTTTCTTCCTATCAGCCCGCTAGCTCCAAATCGAGTCATTAATTACGCGTGGACCGCCCGTTAATCCTTCTTAGCTTGGATTAATTAATCAGTCCATTAACTATTTATGCTTAACACGAAGCTCAACGCCGCCGATTCAGCTATCTTCCATTCATTGTTGGCTTCGTTTCAGGCCTCCATGTCTCTCCTCGACACCATTATTGCTTGGCCGGTTCCACCACCGCCTCTGATTGCTCCATCGGGTTAGCCAATTGCGCCGCGACAGCTTTACCTCTACCAAACCCTACCGGGTAGCCTTCCAACACAGCTTTTGCCTCCATCGACACCGCCACCTCTTCTGCCAGTCCTTCCTCTGCCGACCTATGCAAGCCCGTAACAGAATGCTCAACTTATATGCATGTGAATTACAATTTTTATTTTGCTTTTGAGCCTATTCTTTGCAGACAAATCAAAATGCAACAAGTTTGAAGAAAGAGCTCAACATTGCAACCCTGCAATTGGAAGAGATGAGAAAGAGGAAAAGTGATAGATTAAGCCAGTTCCTCCACGTCATGAACCAAATAAGGAAGATCTCAGCTGAAATTCAGCCTGATGGGCAAGATCAAAACACAGTGAATATTGATGAATCTGATCTCTCAATAAGAAAGCTTGAAGAATTTCAGAGACATCTAGAGGAACTGAAAAAGGAGAAGGTCTGGTTTCTATTCCTGTTAAACAAGGAAATAAAATGATGATTTGAGGCACTTTGATGCATCAAATCTTAATTCCTTCTTCAAGACAATAATGAGCTCCTCTGTCTTTTTTCCTACAGGCTGACCGTCTTAATCAGGTGTTGGAACATATAAGTACTTTGACAACATTCTGCACTGTTCTTGGTATTGATTTCAAACAAACTCTTATGGAAGTGCACCCTAGTTTGGGTGATGCTGAAGGGTCAAAGGTTGTTAGCAATGAGGTGATTGAAAGGTTGGCTTCTGTCATAAATGGGCTGAGAAAAGTTAAATTGCAAAGAATGCAGAAGGCAAGTAACATTAGTGCAAACGTTTATCTTAATTACTACTAGGTGTGCATGCGGTCCCTATTTGTGTGCTCTCTTTGTTTCACTCTATCTCTAGTGATAAAAAAATAAATAAAATTGTATGCTGGGAAGTCTCTATGTTATGCCAAAGAGAGAGTCTCCTTTATCTATTGTAACCAGTTAGTAGTCGGGGTGTTCATGAATTGAATCGATTCGGATACACTTCAATCGAATCTGAATCTCTACTATGTTGCAAGTATTTGGATTCTTATCTGAATTCATTCGAATATTTGTATTTATATTCCGATTCAGATGCATGTTATGATGTACTATTTGAATTCCAATTTTGGATTTAGAATCGGATTCGCACTCGGTTTCAATGCGATTCCTTTTTTTTATTTTAAATTAAATATATTTATCAAAAAACTAAATGAGAGTAAAAATAAATATATATTATTAGTTTGCGAATTGTCCGCAAATCCTACAATGAAAACATCAATACTTGGATTCGGATTCGGCGACTACTCGAATCCAAAAACCAATTTGAATTGAATCTTTTCAAATCAATTTTAGAACTATTCACAAACTATTTGGTTTTGGAGAGGCCATTGTTACTAGCAGTTATGCATATTTTCCCCACCTGCATTCTCTTTATCTCTCTCCCCATCTTACTCTCTCTCTATCTCTAGGGGTAAAAAAGAAGCGTCCATAGGGAAGTTCGCTTTTATATAGTAATATATATACATGACAATGCCAAGATTATTACTGACACCTTTTAGGTTTGCCTTGTGACAGCTTCAAGATCTCGCAACCACCATGCTAGAGCTATGGAATCTAATGGACACACCAATTGAAGAGCAGCAAATATTTCTAAATGTGACGCGTAATATTGCAGCTTCAGAACATGAAATTACTGAAGCAAACACTCTTTCAGCTGATTTCCTCAACTATGTGAGTTGACAGCATAGAGAGCATCATCAACATTCTACCATTTCTGTAAAAATTCTGAGAAAAAAGTTGTGCTATTTATGTAGATTGAGGCAGAAGTTGAGAGACTGGAAGAACTGAAAGTTAGCAAGATGAAAGACCTGCTCTTGAAAAAGAAGAGTGAATTAGAGGAGCTGCGCCATAAGACACATTTGATTGAAAATGGGGATAATGAGGCGGAAATCTCAAAGGAAGCCATTGAAGATGGTCATTCCTTTCCTTTAGCAACTAAAATTTTGATAACTTCATTGTATCATTGTTTTTTTCTATTCAACACCTCATCCTTCCCTGATGTTGTTATTTTTGTTGTTGCAGGGGCTATGGACCCCTCTCTACTCCTCCAAAGGATAGAAGACCAGATTTCATGTGTCAAAGAGGATGCTTTTAGCAGGAAAGAAATCCTTGAGAGGGTTGAGAAATGGATGTCTGCTTGTGAAGAAGAGGCCTGGCTAGAGGAATACAACAGGGTTAGACACTGTGTTTTTTTTGACCCAGCAATCGGTTTTGCTTTTTAACGTCTTCACTATTTCTGATTGATTTAGGATGAAAACCGCTACAGTGCTGGTAAGGGAGCCCATCTCATACTAAAACGTGCTGAAAAAGCTCGAGCAACAGCTCAAAGAATTCCAGGTCAACATTTCAATTAATCTTGTTTCACTTTAACTACCTGAACAGCTGATCTTTAGTTTGAAACATCAGTTGTTAGACTCTAAATTCAATTTTCTCAGGAATTGTGGAGGCCTTATGCAGCAAAGTCATAGCATGGGAGAAAGAAAGAGGCACCGAATTTACATATGATGGCGTAAGTAATTAATTTTCCCATCATTTGATGTTGCCTGAGAAGCAGCGAGGGATTGCTTTTTTCCGTACACTTATCTCCTTGTTGCAGGTCCGGCTTTTGTCAATGCTAGAAGATTATTCTTATGTTCGCCGCGAGAAAGAACAAGAACGAAGAAGGCAGAGGGTAACAGTTATATTCTTGAGAGCATGTGCATGGCTTTTGTTGCTGCATTTTCATACACCGTCACTTATTTCAGGATCAGAAAAAGCTGCAGAGCCAAATTATTGCCGAGCAGGAATCACTTTTTGGATCCAAACCAAGTCCTTCTAAGACACAAAACACAATAAAAGTTAATAGAACTTTTACAGGGGTTGCAAACCGAAAGTTATCACTAGGAACTGCAGCTTTACTGCCAACAAAACCTGATTTTCCTTGTAACAAAGAAACACCATCAACAAAGAGAGGAAATGAGTTCATGCTTGCTTCTACCGGTTTGCTTCTTTGAACTTTATAAATTAACGACGTGATATTTACTTTCATTAATAGAGTTGATATCGAGTTGAGTTCAAGCAGGTTGGGCTCAAAATAAAAATTCGAGTATGACTCGGCTTAAAATCGAGTGGAGCGTCAAAACAAGCTGAGCCATCTGAAATTTCGAGTTTGCTCGAAATATGTAATGACTTTATTTTTGTTGTCTCTCTTAATCGAAATTGAGCCGACTTAGAATCAAATTGGAAAGCAAGGTGTATCTCATCATTTTTTGGGCAAAAATCGGCTACAAATTTGATCTTTTCAAACTTGAATGCTTTGAAATCGGCTCGAATCATTTCAATTTGAATTCAATTCATAAAATATCAAGCTATCTTTGAGTTTTGATTATTATGCTCAACCACAACTTTCAAAAAACCAGCATATCAAAATGTTGTACTCACATATCTTCTTGAATAGCATTCATGACTGAATTTCACATCAAATTTTACGGAATGAGAACTATTTATTGTTAAGTAGAAACCATGATATGATCATTAAGCTTGCCTGCTAAATACTCAAGCTTCGATTATTCATGCAGCGGAGAAAGGAGCAGCAGATATTGGGATTCAAGCAAAGACATTGTCTTTCAATTCAGGCAACACGAACGTTCTCCAACCTGAACCTCCTCGGAAGCCATTCAGCGTGATGAACAGAAGCAATGAGCACGAAGAACCACCAAGAGAGCAAGTTTCTCTTCTGGCTCAAATCCTGCCCATGACTCCTGCACAGCTAATGCCCACCTCGACACCTAAAACTCCTGGTACTGTGTCAAAGCCAATGCAGATGGCTGCTACTCCTGCTCCTATTGATGGTGTTCATGAAGTATCAGCAACCATCCCAAAAGAGCCACATGAGACAGAATACTCCTTCGAAGAAAGAAGACTTGCTTTTGTTTATCAATTATAAGATAGGAAGGATATAGGTTGATTTTATACAGGTTTTGCTGTTTTTTCCTCCTGCACTTGATGGATGGTATAGCACAAGCCCATTTACTATACTATTTGATGTACTTTCCGGAGCTAGGAGTAACAATTAACTATTAACTCACCATATTAGTTTAAATAGAGCAGCTGCATTTGCAGGTTTCAACAATCTTTTATTTTATTTTGATAAACTCTAGTTTGTTTAGTGCCCGGTTGCATTTTTTAACTTTAAATCCGGCCTCCACCGGTTCAAAATACCTGGAGCTTTTCAAAATAGTTTTGAGCGCATAGGAATGGTTTGGACTGATTCCTTCTCCATTACTCCATTTTGGAAGCTCAGGGACTTGACTGTATAATACAAGATTTTCGAGCCTAGCTGAATAACGAGAAACAAATTTTCAACTTAAAGTCAAAGGAGTAAACAGAAGTTCATACTCAACAACATATCCGCATGCGGAATTATGCGGAAATTTGAATATGATGCAAGTTGTATGTGTGACTTATATGGAGTTTTTTAATTTCAAAAGGAAACAAATTTTTGAATATTTTCCATGCCATGTTACATCAAGAAACTGTGGAAGAAGAAAAAAATCATTCTATTGTAAGAGATTATCGATCACGTTGGTTACATCTCTCTCTCTCTCTCTCTCTCTCTCTCTCTCTCTCTTCTCTCTCTTTCTCTCTCTCTCGCTCTCTCTGTAACATCCCTGACATGTAAATAATATATAGAATGTGTCCGGTCGGACCCCTACGATATACAATATCCACAAACCATAAATGCTAGTAAGAGGTAACAGAAATAACTAACAAACATATCGGAGTTCATAGTTTAAGATCCAAATAAATGTCTCACATTTACCACAAATAGGCGGGAAGCTATGAATGTAAAATAGTTTGGTCTTAAGGCCTTACATGACTTTCAAATAAAAGTACTCAAAAGAGGTGGAAACTACACCGCTGCAACATGACTTGGGTTCTGTCCCACTAAGCTCCACCACGAGCTACTCCACCTGAAACCAAGAACACACGGGTAGAAAATGAAGTTTGCAAGGTGCTGACCAACACAACGTAGAGATCCCCAGACCATCCTAGCAGACTTTAGGGCGAGTACATTGTTCTTCTGCAAGTACGCACATAAACCAAAACATGCAAAACAAAGAACAAATGAACACGCTAAGTGTCACTGTAACCAAACCATCATGTGTGTGTTGTGGATACGCAACAATTGCATGGTCTAAGCTCTAAAGATAAGCAAAGCAGTACATCCGCGATGTGATACGTGAAATCACCTTTCGTCTTCAATTGTAACGACATGAGGGTCGAAATCTACAACTACCCTATTAAGAGTGGCAGATGACTGGTTTGACCCATACCCTCAAACATAACGTCAGGGGAAAACAAAACTTACAACTGTCCCATTACAATTGGCAGAGAATTGGTTTGAGGAAACATATCATACAACTGTCATATTAGAGGTTGCAGATGACAAGTTTGGAAAAACACAACCTACAACTATCCTTTTAGAAGTGGCAGAGAACGGGTTTGGAGAACACAACCTACAACTGCCCTATTAGAAAGGACATATGACTGGTTTGAGAAAACATAACCTACAACTGCCCTATTCAAAGTGACAGAGGACTAATTTGGGAAAACACAACCTACAACTGCCCTATTAGAAGTGGCAGAGAACTGGTTTGAGAAACACAACCTACAACTCCCATATTAGAAGTGACAAATGACTGGTTTGGCTCGTGTCTTCGAACGTAAATTCTAAGTGTAGCCCTACACAACTTAACATACAAAATAATGTGTTAAAGCTAAAGAAGCTCTTAAACACAACTACAAGGTTATTGGATCTAGTGGCCAACCTTAGAGGGGGGGGGGGGGGGTGTGAATAAGGCTTTAACGATGTTTATTAAAACTATGAAATATTTCTAACTCAGAGAACTAGTTCAGGAAGCTACCGCGGGGCACTAGGTATCTAGAGCATGGCGGTATGTCTCTGAACTCGTTTTCCTGAGCATATTCTCCTTTGGAGATCTATACACTCTTCAGAACAACACAATCTAACAACCATATCAGTACACACAGGTAGAGAAACGGGAAAAGAATTTCATTTCCAAAACTAAAATCAACAATTGTTTTAAAGATCACAAAACTTAATCTCCGTGACGCCGGAGAGCGAAGGCGGTGAATAAAAATAACTTTGGATTTTCTATACCAACCCGCTCCACAGACCAATTGGCTCTCTCCCTTTCCCTCTAAGAAATGCCTTCGAGCCGACTCTTCACCTTCACGCAAGGAAGGGACTTAGAGCCCCGCTATATCACCCAATCAAGACGTCCCTTCCCCGGGACAATTTCTCACGGAATCCTTCCCCGGATTCTGACGACCTTCCCCGGTCGATTTCCTTCACCATAATCAATACAAAGAAGAGAAAGATAAAGAATACTACAAAAGTTTAGCGGATTTAAAGTGATTAAAATCTCCCTCTTAATGATTCCTCCGTCGAGCTATCCACGGCCGGTGCTTGTGATCTTCGTGTACTTGCAACCGGTCGTCTCTTCGTAGTCGATGTAGGTCTAAGCTCTCTGGAGTTCTTCGTGCGCTAACGGGAGGGAGGAAGTCTTCTTTTCCTTCGACGGAGATGGTGGAACGGACCACAAGAGAGGCGGCCGAACCCTAGGAATCGTAGATCCCTGTCTCTTTTCGTCTTAGGTTTTTAACACAGAAAACGAGGCTCTTTTATATAAGTCTTTGTGAAAATAGGCTACTGTCGGCGGTAAGGCTAGCGCCCGACGGTAGGTTCACACGCTTGATTTTGACAGCTGTCCTGCAAATTTGAAAAAATATTCAAAACGAAAATTTTCCTTTTTCCAATGCTAGCGTGGTAGGTAGATAGCGTCCGGCGGCAGTTCTGTCTCAACGCACTCGAAGCCTCTGCCTCAACGCTATCAACGCCTCGAGCGTTGAGCGTGTTAACGCGGCGCAGTACCAAGCTAGTGTCTGGCGATAGTTCTGTCTCGGCGCTCTCAATGCCTCTGTCTCAACGAGCGTTGAGTGAGCTAGCACGGGGCGGTAGAAAGCTAGCGCCTGCGTGGTAGGTTCCCGAGAACCTGTATATTTAATTCATCGAGCTAGTGTGGGCGGTAGGACTAGCGCAACGCGGTAGATTCCTGATCTCTTTGTCCATTTAATTCAGGTTACCGCCCGACGTTAGCTACTACCGCTCGGCGGTAGGTTCCTGAGGAGGGCTCCTTGAATTTCTTGGATCTGTAAACATGCACACTCTACAGAACACAAGATGTAATCAAATACAACCTGAGAGTTGATATTATCAAACAAGGGATATGTGAACCGTCGGCTCCAACAATCTCCCCCTTTTGATAATATCAAGTTCCGTTCATAAGATATAATAATGAAGTGTATGATATAACAAATATATATAAGAGATAGTATTGAAAACTCAGGTTTCAGGTTCTATATAGCTCCCCTACACATACGCAGGTTTCAGGTTCTATATAGCTCCCCTACACACACGCTCCCCTTATATATGTGTTCTACATGCTCCCCCTATCTACGTGCACACAGTGAGCGAAGCTCCTCCTACATGTGATCTACACTTACCCATGAACGAAGCTCCCCCTACATGTGATCTACACTTACCCATGACTCATGAACCATCTATTCTCCCCCTTTGATATTATCGAAAAGGGGATGGGCCAGACCATAAACACACATACACATGCACCGGAGAAACGAAATGCAATATATAATGAGCATGAGAAAGACGGTAAACAGTGCACGTTTATAGAAAGTGAAGCGAGAGGCGAAAAAACAATAGGGGTGACCAAGCATGAAATCAGAGAATATTAAGCGTAGATGTCACACGGATGAATGCAGTACGTAGAAATACTTTTAAAAAACCGTGCAGAGTTACAAGTGATTGGACAACACAAGTAGACTAAGCACATAACAACGTGGAGTATAGTGCTACAAGAGTTATAGAATTAATGCAGAATAACATTGTACAAGTCATGGATAAAAATTGTGTGCGAGAACGTACGTGCTATAGATATATAGTGTCGTGTCACTCCAATTCTTATGCATGAAAACGTTAGATAGAGCAATGACGTGTGAGCGTGTAGTATCAGAAGACAAACACCAAGTAGAATTAACATTCATGACATGTTTATCTCAATAATTAAATATGTTATTGCGAGAGGAATAAAGTGAAAAATCACGTCACGTTGCTATCCATGTTATACAAAGGATAAAACTAGGGGCACTAAGCTTAAGGTTCTTGTCAGTGCACAAGATCGAAATGTTTTTTTGGACCAAGGTGCTCATCCTCACAATGCTCATAAAGACTTATTAGAAGGAGTGAGTAGTGCTTGAGGGGTATCCTTGACACAAGGCTTGATAGCCTTCATTTTAATGTAGACGCGTTGGGCTATCAATTTTACATTTTATAGTTCAAGGACCCAAATCAATCGAAATCTACACACATAGATAGATACACTTTAACTTGTATACACATGACTTGACCACTATAGATTTTGCCCAAAATTCTACCCTTTATAGAAACACATGTATTGTGACATTGATTATTCAAGGTATTTTTAACGTATTAGACACAATATCACGAGTTATAGCATGTAAGCATATACTTTCTACAAAAGTGCTCCGTCTAGGGATGTGTGAATAGTGTGACGTCATTCCGCTATCTAAATCATCACAAATACCTAGATGCATATTCGACGAACATTAACGTATCTACTCGCACTCAGTAGCTAAACATATATAGATTCAACACATCATGACAAATGTAGACAATGTTCATAGGGATTAACAAGCCGAACTCTAGCATTGTACATAAGCGTTATGCTCTAAGTTTTAGCCACGTGTGTCCTAAGAATGATCAATCCACAGTTTTTTTAATTTTATTTTTGGGTTTTATAATACTTTTTTTTGTTTGAAGATTTGATAAAAATACAAGTAACAAATAACAAATAAAGCAAATAAATGAAAACAAATGCAAAAGAAATAGGACCGCACGATAGAGTATTATGCATGAGACTTAATACTATGAGGCATGAGATAACGTTCGTGCTATGATGAAGAACCCATGAGAATGCTCAAAACACAATTGACCCAAGCAATGTGTCATCACTCTAGCCCCGTACTCAGTGACAGATGGGCATGAGAAGCTTCATAAGTGCCGTAGGATGGGATGTCAATCTCATATGCCCACACAAGAACCCGCTCAACTTAACACTCTTTCCCCCCAGCATCACACAAGGACCCACTGGAACCCTTCCCCGATTAAGGACAAGACGTGAATTACAGGTTAGTGATCCTAATGACGACACACCTACGTCCCCGGTATTGTGAGACACTCTACAGTGAGTCTTGTGTTGACGTTTATATTATCAAATTAATGAAGATACTGGGGCTGATAGTCAGAAAGCAGCACGAAAAGGAGTGCTACCGTCGGCGGTATAGTTGCCGCTCCGCAGTAGCTTCTGAATATATATAATATGCGTACAGATCCAGCTCCTCACTTTTGCTCGCTTGCTCTGTAGAGTTCAGATTTAGTTCCTCCTACAGTCTTTCTGGTGCTTCCGCCTACAGCTGAAGGTAGTCTCCTTTCCTCATCGTTTCTTTGTATTTTCTAGTTGATTTCACGTCGTTTTGTACGCAAGTCATGGTGGTTTCACGAATATTTTCATGTGTGATATGTGAATTTCCTCCACGAATCATGATCATTTTCACGAATCTCCCTTGTCTAAGCTTGAATCTTGCTTCATTGAGCGTTTTTAAGGGAAAAATTTTCGTAAGGCTTGAGTTTTTGTGAGATGCGGACTTGGAATCTAAGCAGGGGAGATCTCAACTATTTTTCATGTTTGATTTGTGATTTTCCTTCACAGATCTCGTTTGTTTTTACCGATCTACTT
This sequence comes from Platanthera guangdongensis, assembly GCA_039583875.1. Classification (NCBI taxonomy): domain Eukaryota; kingdom Viridiplantae; phylum Streptophyta; class Magnoliopsida; order Asparagales; family Orchidaceae; genus Platanthera; species Platanthera guangdongensis. The sequence goes on from CM077167.1 coordinate 156,086,717, forward strand.
TGCCCGAGCTTAGATCTACCTCCTCTACCCGTTTTTGAGAAAAAATTGAAAAAATGGAGTTTTGGGAAGAATCCGCCTGAGGAAGACGGGTTGTAGTTCGTCACGCTACCGCGCGGCGGTAACAGATTACCGCACCGCGGTACCTTCCAGAAGTCGATAGTTCAGTCCCTTTTTTCTTGACTGAAGAATTTCGTGTTTTCTTTTCAGGTTATGGCTTCGTCAAGCTCCCAACTTCCTCGCCGCAGTTTCTCAAAACGCTCATGAGTGCATGCATCGACCTTCCCCGATATAGACGAGGCCACAGTAAGCGTGCCCATGATCATCGATATCGATGATCGGTCCGCTCATATTTATGGATACTTGGAGAATGCGGGCGCGCTTTCTGTGATCTCTTGCGGCGCACCATTCTCCTCGGCCCTCACTCGGGAGTTCTATAATAATCTCAGAGATCCCGCTCACACGCAACTGGGTGGAGGTGTGCAGTCCTCTATCGGGGCTGAAGTAGTGACGATACTCCACTCGGATCTCGAGAGGAAATATGTCTGGATGCCCAAATCTTCATACCTCGACATCGTTGAGTCCTTCAGAACCACCAGGAACTGGAGAGAGATAAACGAGGTTCTCCACAGTGTGGAGGGGCGTTCAAACCTCATCACTTCGGTGGATACACTCACTCCCGACGCCCGCATCATCCAAGATATCCTACGTCACTCTCTCATGTTCAAGGCCGGGGACACCAGGAAAATCACGGCCCAGCTGTCAATGGTGACATACTGTATCCTGGCTGAGAAAGCCTTCAGTGTATCAGATCCCATCCTCTCCATGATGGGCTACACCCATTGCCTCAAATCCCCCGACCGTCAGCGGGTGAACACATTGCCTTTGGGCGGTGTGATCCAGAGCGTCTTGGTGGAGAAGTACCCGGTCATCGACTGGTCGGCGTACCCTACAGATAACTGCCCTCTGATCTACAAAGTAGGTGAGATTCCTACTTCCTCACGGGGGCGGCCACCTGCACCACAGCCTCCGTTACACCGTACCGAGTCCCTCAGGGAAACCAACAGGGACATCTACAATATGGTGGAGGATCAGGGCCGAGAGATCAGGCGAACGACGAAAGAAGTAAAGGAAATGAAGAAGATGCTCAGGAAGATAATGAACAAGTTCAACATTTCTCCTAGTTCTTCAGAGTAGTAGCTTTCTTCGTTTTATTTATAAATATTTTATTTTGTAATAAAGCAGGTTGAGCTAAATATCAATTAGGCTTCGTTCATTTCGATGGAATTGGAGCTTTGAAATTGACATTCAATTGTCAATTCCAATTGTGACTGGTCGGCGGCCATAAAACTATCTTGGAATTGGAATTCATTTCAATTCCCATGAGAATTGATTATAAAAGAAACATGACTCCCTCAATTCTTACCTCACGAGATCTTCATTCGTGATTCCCACCCCTACCAGTGCGTCTCTGACTCTCTCAAAAAATATCAACGCAAATTTCGTTGTTTGCCCAGGAACTCATTTTTCGCCGAAAAGCGAATTTTTCGACGGGGTGCACATTTTTTGCCCGGGATCGCATTTTTCGCCCGGGCGCGCATTTTTCGCCCGTGTTGGGTACATTGGTCAAATGTACCTGATTTGAAGAAGCCTCACCTAACTCAATGATATACATCATAATGTATTTGATGTTTGTTTGAGTTACTTGTGCAGGTTAGGAATACACTGGACTGAAGCTAAAAATTTCTAAGTCCATGTGTCGACACCCAGAGGGAAAGTGTCGACACTTGAGAAAGCTTGTGTCGACACCCAGACAAGCAGTGTCGACACTTGGAGTCATTGTGTCGACACCTGGGAAGAAGAGTCGACACCAGTCAGAAAGTGTCGACACTTGGAGTTGTGTCGACACTCAGTGTAGAAGAATGCAGAAAAGCTGTGTCGACACTTAGCAGAAGTGTCGACACCTAGAAGAGTTGTGTCTACACCAGAAAGTGTCGACACTTGGAGTTGTGTTGACACTCAGCAAAAGTCTGCAGAATCTAAGTACAAGTGTTGACACTCAACACAATGTGTCGACACTATGCAGAAGAGTCAACACTTAAAGAAAGTGTCGACACCCAGCACAATGTGTCGACACTTAGCTAAAGACTCAGTATTTGAAGTAAGTGTCGACACTCAACACAATGTGTCGACACTATGCTGAAGAGTCAGTAGTTGAAGAAAGTGTCGACACTCAGCACAATGTGTCGACACTTAATTGAAGACTCTACACTTGAAGAAAGTGTCGACACAAGGAGCTGTGTCGACACTTAGCAAAGAATAGAAAAGTTACAAAATATTCTAAGTACAAGTGTCGACACTAAAGGAATGTGTCGACACTCAGCTGAAGAAACAAAAGTGAAGACTTGTGTCGACACCAAGAAGTAGTGTCGACACTTGATAGTTTCAACACATGAAGATGTGTCGACACAAAGAACATGTGTCGACACTTAGAAGGATACAGTTAAAGAATGAAGTACAAGTACTTGTGTCGACACTCAATTTCAGTGTCGACACATGCAGAAGAATCTGTGTCGAGACATACAAGGAATTGTGTCGACACCTTGTAGACTTGTGTCGACACTTACACAACATGTGTCGACACTTGGTCTATAAGTGTCGACACTTAAGAACAGAAAGTCTCGACACTATCTGACAGTTAGGGAATTTCAAGAAGTGACTGGTTGACATGACAGCTGCCGATCCAGCCGGTCTACAGCAACTGTCAGAGAAATCAGAAGTCTGTTATAAACCGGACCAACCGGTTACCATGAAGGAAGCCTATAAATAGGCATCCATAGTTTACAGAAACGGTTGTTGTTGTGATTGATGAAGTGATATAGAAGTGGTTGAAAAAGTTTTTGAGAGAGAGAGTTCAGATCTTTGTAAAAGTGGTATATTGAGTATCAACACAAGAAGATCTTGTTGTGCATCGGCAGATCTAAGAAGTTGGAGAGAGAGAGCTCCAACCAAGTATTCAGTCTTTGGAACTAAGGCTGAGAAGAAGAATTCAGAGTCATCTGGATTTCAAGAAGCAGAGGTCAAGGAACAACTGCAGAAGATTCAGACTAATTCAGTTCTAATCAAGAAGCTTTGAAGGAAGCTAAGTCAGTTTGGATCTAACTGAGTTCTTCCAAGAACTCTTCAAGAATCTCTCAACTCCTCTCTTATTTTCTGAGTTGTAGAGTTAGCTATTGTACTTTCTATTTTAACTTGTAGGATCCATTGGATCTGAGAGAATTGTAAGCCTATATTATAAAGGCTGAGGGTAGGGCTTGCTTGCCTGAGTGTAGGAGTTGAAGAACTCTGAGTGTAGGCCTTAATTGGCTGAGTGTAGGCCTGGGTGGCTGAGTGTAGGCCTTTTGGCTGAGTGTAAGGCTTTGGGCCTGAGGTAGGAACCTAGTTGGGTTCTGAGTTAGTGGAGAAGTTTGGCCGAATCTAGTACACTGCTAGATAGGCGAAGGGGGAAAGTGGATGTACCCAAAGATTGGGGAACCACTATAAATTAGTGTGTCTTCTGTGCTGTGCTGTGCTGTGGAATTACTGTTTATTTCTGTAATTGCTGTTAGTTGTAATAATCTGTGAAATAACTGTTGAGCTGCCAACAAAATTGCAAAAAGGTTTAGGTCACCTATTCACCCCCCCCCCCCTCTAGGTGTTTAGGTACCATATCTTTCAAGTGGTATCAAAGCGAGGTTCCTCAAAAAGGACTAACTGTCTGAGGAGATCCAGGTTGGCAGATTTAGGATAAGTCAGAACACAGTTTCAAGAAAATCAAGAAACATGGGTTCTTCAGAGAATCACAAGGAATTGGGTTCAATGAAACTACCCATATGCAGAAAAGAGATTTTTGGAATCTGGAAAGAAAGGGTAAGGCTGTTCATGGAGGCCTCTGACCCTAGGATCTACATCACAGTCAAAGAGGGGCCCTATGTGCCCATGAAGATTTCAGTCTTGGATGCTACACAGAGAACTCCAAAGGATTTTTCTGAGATGACCAAGGATGAGATTGTCCTAGCTACAATGGACAAAAGGGCACAGAACATCATAGTTAGTGCAATTGATGATGCCACCTTCCAGAACCTTATTCACTGTAAAACAGCAAAAGAAATGTGGGATACCCTCATTGTCTACATGGAAGGTTCTGAAGAAGTAAGACAAGATAGGAAGTCCTTGCTTAATCAAGAATATGAGAGCTTTAGGCAAGGAAGAGGAGATAGCATCACTGAATGCTACAAGAAGTTTTATAGAATTGTTAATGAACTCATGTCCTATGGAAGAGAGTTCTCTAACTATGAATTGAATGATAAATTCTTAAGGTCCCTAACCAAAGACTGGGACACCAAGATCTGTGCCATCAGAGAAATGGCAAAGTTGGGAGAAATTCCTCCTCCCACACTGTTTGGCAAGTTGTTATCTTATGAGATGCAATTGTCAGTAAGAAAAGAGGAGGAAAAGTCAACAAGGACTAAACACAGGGAAAGGACTGTTGCCTTTAAGTCAGAAGTACCTAGAAAGAACAGGACTAAGTCATCAACTCCTCCTCCAGAGGTAGTTGAATCTGAATCTGATGAGTCTGTTAGCACTAAATCTACCAGCAGTGAAAGTGATGAAGATTTTGCTGCATTCACCAGACATTTTCAAAAATTCCTTAAGAAGAAACAGTGGAGGTCCAGACCTTCATATTCCAAAGGGAAAGAAGTCCAGTATCAGGAGAAGAAGCCTTCAAAGAAGGATAAGAAAAAGACAAAGACTAGTAAGGCAACTGGGTCTAAGATTGTGTGTTACTGCTGCAATAGACAGGGTCATGTTATTGCTGATTGTCCTGAAAGAAGGAAAGAATCCAGTGACAAAAAGAAGACTCACTTCAAAGGAAAGAAGGAGAAGTCCTTTGTTGCAAAAAATGAGAAGACTCTTTCAGACATTTCTTCTTCAGACACTGAGACAGATGCTGAAGCCTACATAGGGCTATTTGCTGAAGAAGAAGAAGAGTTTATGCAGATCATGGAATCAATCTATGAACAAGAAGAGTGTCAGTGCCAAGGACTGATGGCATTGACTGAAAGTACCAAAATCCTGGAGCAGCCAGGACCTAGTCAGGTACAATGTCTAACTCCAAGTTCAGATTCCAGTTCTAGTTCAGAGTCAGAATCATCTTCATCAAGTGATGGAAGTGTTTCTGAATCTGAGGGAGATATTCATCAGCTCTTAGATGAATACCAAGTACTGTTGCAAGCCTATAAGAAAAGCAAGATCCTAGCCAAAAGTCAGGCAAAGGAGATTGCTGATCTCAAGGCAGCTGCAACAGATTTTGAGAAGCAGTATGATCAAAAACTGAATGAAGTAGCCAGGCTGAAACACATTACTGTGATTCAGATGGGTACTATTACATTTAAGAATGATCAAATTAAGAGACTGGAGACAAATCTCCAAAGGAAAGAGAGCTAGTTGCTAGGTTTTCAAAACCTAAATCAGTGCTACCCTTGATTGATGAATTTGTTCATCATAAAGGAAAGGCTGGATTGGGTTTTATTAAACCAGCTAGGACTGTTCAGGATCAGTCCAAGTCCAAGGGCAAAGCCCCAACATTCAACAAGCCTGCTGTAGTCAAAACAGCAAAGGTTGTACCTAAGCAAAGGTACAACAAGTTTGAATGCTGGTGTTGTGGCAAGGTTGGCCACTTTGCCTTGGATTGTTGGCACAATGCCAGTGCCAAGTTGAGTAGCAAGTTACCTGGTGGAAAGCCAACAGGTAGCTATGTCAAATTGCAAACTAACAATCACCAAGGACCCAAGTTTACTTTGGGTTCTAAGGTTCATTAATTTGTTTTGCAGGTGAATCCAAGTGGCCATACCCCTACATGGTACTTGGATAGTGGATGTTCCAGACACATGACTGGAACTAGGGGACTACTGAAGGACTTCATTCCAATCAAAAATGGTCCAAAGGTGACCTTTGGTGGTTCTGAAAAAGGAATCATCAAAGGGTTTGGTAACATCTCTTCAAACCTTGTTACCATTACTCAAGTGGCTTATGTTAAAGGGTTGAAACACAACCTCATTAGTATAAGTCAGTTAAGTGATGTAGGGTATGACATCTCATTTGTTAAAAATGGTTGTCATATCAAGAGGTCAAGTGATCAAGAGATCATTTTGACAGGATATAGAAAGAGAAATGTCTATTGTTTAGACATTATGATTGAGAACAATGGTTCTCCTGTCTGTCTTGTAGCTGATGAGACAATCTCTCATTGTGTCAAGTGGCACAAGAGGCTAGCTCATCTTAACTACAAGACTATTAGCAAACTCTTTAGCAAAGAGTTAGTGAGGAATGGTCCTCAAGTTAAGTGTGTCAAAGATGGCATTTGCTCAGCTTGTCAAAAGGGCAAGCAGACTAAATCCACCTTTAGAAGCTTAGACAACAAAGATGCTGTGAGGTGTTTATACCTCTTGCATATGGATCTATTTGGTCCAATGCCAGTTCACAGCTTAGGTAGGAAGGTCTACACCTTTGTAGTTGTTGATGACTACTCAAGGTTTTCCTGGGTGTTCTTCTTAAAGCAGAAATCTGAAACACCTAGTGTCTTCTATAGTTTTGTTAAGCAAATTCAGAATGAATTGAACTGTACAGTGGTCAAAATTAGAAGTGACCATGGTACTGAGTTTCAGTCTGAAAGCATGACAAAGCTGTGTGAAGACTATGGGATATTTCAAGAATTCTCTTCACCTAGAACACCTCAGCAAAATGGCATTGCTGAAAGGAAAAATAGGACCTTGATAGAGGCTGGTAGAACCCTATTAAGTGATTCATCACTGCCAGAGTATTTCTGGGCTGAAGCAGTTAACACTGCATGCCATGTGATAAATAGGGCTACCATCACTAAAAGGTTTAACAAGACCCCCTATGAAGTAGTGAAAGGCAGGAAACCAAATCTGTCCTACTTTAGGATCTTTGGTTGTAAATGCTACATACTTAACAATGGAAAGTCTTACCTAACTAAGTTTGCTGCCAAGTCCCAAGAGGGAGTGTTTGTTGGGTACAACAATAATAGTAAGGCTTATAGAGTCTACAACTTGACTACACAAGTTGTAGAGGAGTCTGTGCATGTAGTTTTTGATGAAACACAACTAATTAACAATGAGTTGTCTAGTAGTGTGTGCAGCCCCACAGGTCTTACTAAGAAGATGGACAAGCTAGCCATAGAAGATGTACCTGCTGCAAGACAGCAAGTAGAAGAAGATGGCTTATGTCCAGGGGGAGAACTACATGTACCAGGAACTGAAGAAGTACAAGGAACTCATCATGATGAAGATGCTGTAGAAGTTCAACCAGAAGTAAGGATGCCTCCAGCCAACAGGCATCTAAGAGATCATCCAGTAGAGCTGATCATTGGAGATCCAAGACAAGGTGTTCAGACAAGGAGCAGAAATCAGAATGCTGAAGTATATTCAAGTTTTCTGTCTCAAATAGAACCAAAGAAATTTGAAGAAGCAATACAAGATCCACAGTGGACTGAAGCAATGCAGGAAGAGCTTAATCAGTTCAAAAGGTACAAGGTTTGGGAGCTGGTTCCAAAGCCTAAAGACCACAATGTTATAGGAACTAAGTGGATATACAGAAATAAGTTAGATGAACAAGGAGTCATCATTAAGAATAAAGCTAGACTGGTTGCAAAAGGATATAGGCAAGAAGAAGGTATTGATTTTGATCAAACCTTTGCTCCAGTAGCCAGACTGGAAGCCATAAGGATGTTCTTGGCCTATGCAACCTACCAAGGATTCAAGGTATACCAAATGGATGTGAAGTCAGCATTCCTAAATGGTAATTTGAAAGAAGAAGTCTATGTGGAGCAGCCTGCAGGTTTTGTTGATCCAACTTTACTTCATTATGTGTATAGACTTAGGAAAGCATTATATGGGTTAAAACAAGCACCTAGAGCTTGGTATGAAACCCTATCTAGTTTCCTCATTGAGAACAAGTTCTCAAGGGGGAAAATAGATAAGACTCTATTCCTTAGGGAATCTAGAGGCAAAGTCATACTTGTCCAAATATATGTAGATGACATTATATTTGGGTCTACTGAAAGTAGCCTTTGCAAAAAGTTTGCAAAGCTTATGCAAAGTCAATTTGAGATGAGTAGTATGGGAGAACTGAAGTTTTTCTTGGGTCTCCAAGTTAAACAGACTGGAAGTGGTCTATCCATATGTCAGTCCAAGTTCACCCTAGAACTCATAAGGAAGTATGGTATGGATTCATCCAGTACCATGAAGACTCCTATGGGGTCAAGTATGTCTCTAAGCAAGGATGATGCAGGGAAACCTGTAGATGAAACCTTGTATAGAGGGATAGTTGGCTCCCTACTATACTTGACTGCAAGTAGGCCTGACATTATGTATGCTACATGTGTTTGTGCCAGGTATCAAGCCTGCCCCAAAGAATCTCACTTGACTGCAGTCAAGAGAATCTTGAGATATCTAAAGGGCACTCCCTATCTAGGCCTCTGGTACCCTAGGAATGGAGATTTTGATCTAACAGGCTATTCAGATGCAGACTTTGCAGGATGCAAAGAAGATAGAAAGAGCACTACTGGATCCTGTCAATTCCTAGGTGGAAGACTCATTTCATGGAGCAGTAAAAAGCAAACTAGTGTGGCTATTTCCACAGCTGAGTCAGAATATGTAGCTGCAGGAAGTTGCTGTGCTCAACTTCTGTGGATTCAACATCAGTTAGTTGACTATGGATTTCAGGTAAGTAGAACTCCACTTTACTGTGATTCTACTAGTGCTATTTCAATAGCTAACAATCCTGTATCACATAGTAGAACTAAACATATTGAGATTAAATATCACTTTCTTAGGGAGCATGTAGAAAGAAATGATATTGCACTTGAATATGTTAGAACTGATAATCAGATAGCTGATATGTTCACTAAGCCCTTAGAAGAAGCTAAGTTCAATAGGTTCAAAATTGAACTAGGAATGATAAACTTAGACTAAGTTTACAGAACTAAAATTGGCTAAGTAAAAAGTGTCGACACATAGACAAGTCTATGTCGACACAGAATAGTAAGTGTCGACACTTCAGGAAAATGGTGTCGACACATCTAGGAAGTTGGTGTCGACACTTCAGAATGTTAGTGTCGACACATGTCGAGTAGGTGTCGACACATCCAATAAGGTGTCGACACTTAAGTTTTACTCAGAATTTTCTAAGTAAAGTCTCGACTACATGTCGAGTATAGTGGTGTCGACACTTAACCAAGTGTCGACACATAAAATCTGTTGACTAAACTTGTGTCGACACCTGTGTGTCGAGACATTATAAGTCAGTGTCGACACTTATTGACAGTGTCGACACATCTTTAGAAATTCATCCCGCCTGTTCGTCTTCAAACAAGAAAGGTATAAATAGGGTTCTGTTTGTGTTTGTCGACACGCTTTCAAAGTTTCGAGACCAAAACTCTTGTGTCGACATTTCTCTCTTCTCAAGACTAAATCTTCAAACCCTAATGGCTCCCAAGCTGGAAGAGAATGTTAACGAAGGCTATGAGCTCGTGCGAGGTGCTTTTGACGATGGCGATCAAGAAATCAAGTCGGTGGTAACCCTAGTCACCGATTCAGGATTAGAGTTCTTGGTTTCAGAACCATCCAAGATATGGAAGAAAGAGTGCTTGAATTTCTTACTGGAGCAACTGTGGATGACTCTGGATACAGAATCAAATCCAGAGTGCATGGAACCAAGGTCAAGGTATCACCCAAAAGTCTGAGAAAGGTACTTCAGCTACCTAAGACTCAAGAAGAAGAAGAAATTTCTACATCCAAGACCAGGGAAGCTTTGGTCTGGTGTGGTCTTGATTCTAAGATGAAAATAGGTTCTGTCTTTAACAGAAAAGGCATGAACATTCAAGGAAAATTTCTGTCAGAGATAGTAGGCAAGGTCATTCTCAGTAAAACTGGAGGACATGACAGGGTGTCAGCCTCCATGTTCAATGTCATGACCAGAATTATCTTCAACCTAAGAACAGATTGGTCAATGGTTATCCTTGAGAAGATAAAGGAAAGTCTGAAGAAGCCCAATCTGGGCAGGATACTTAGTCTCTACCTGGCTGGTACAATACCAGAGGTAATGAGCAATGCTGCTGGAGCTAAAATCAACCACATGAGAAGGATGGACATGAGAATCTTCTCCAGGTGGGAAAGGGTGCTGTCAAAGGACTTGACCACCCCTGAGAAACAAGCTTCTAAGAAGGATTCCCCTCCAAGGAAGAAGAGAAAAACTGCTGTTGTGGCCCAAGTGTCCTCAAGCAGTTCTGGAAGTGAAGAACAGGTGGTGTTCACACCTGATAATCAAGAGGAGGAGATAGTAGAAAAGACCCCTGCTGGTCAAGATGTGGCTGAGATTCAGGGGGAGCTGCCTCACACTAGCCTCATCCCTAGGGATCCAAGCCAGGGGGAGCTTCCAGGTGTAGGAGAACCATCTACACTGGAGAGTGAGCAAGCCACCATCCTCATCCAAGAGGTACTTGTTGACCTTAATACTATCAATTTTTCTATAATAAATTCTGATTTGTCTGATGACCATCAGCAAAATCAGCAAGCAACTCAAGAACCAGATGTTGTTCTCCAAGACACATCTGTTGTAGCTGATGAACACAGTACATCTCCTGCTCAGTCACCCCCAGAATATACAATGGAAGATCTATTTCTGAATTTAGATCAAGATGATTTTGACATGGAAAAGAATGCTGCTGATGAAGAGAAGGATGCTGCTGCTGAGGGGGAGAATCTGGAAGTTCAGGAAGAGCCTATCAGGCTAGACACTGAGAAGGCCCAAGATGTGCAAGCTGACAAACCATCAAGCCCTAAGGATAGGGTGGATATAGCCAGTACATCAGAGTCTGAGGATGATGAAACTGAGCAAGCTAAGAAGAAACAATTCTTTGTTTTCAAAAGAAGGAGTCAGAGCTACAAGAAGGCTCTACAAACAGTTGCTCAACACTCTCTAATTCAACAAGCTCCATCAACAGACTACAATGGCTTAATGGTAGCAATGCAAGTTAAGCTGGATGAGCAAAGGAGGGCCATAGAGACATATATTGATGAAAGCCAAAAGTCCCTACAATTTGATCTAGCTCAAGATATCAAATCAATAAGGTTTGAAATGAATTTGAATAAGAAGGAAATGACTGACTGCTTCCACAAGGGTGGTAATGCAGTAGTCTATTTGGCAACTCACCAGGAGAAAATCAAGTCTCAAGTAGATGATATAGCACAGAAGCAAGGCTATGTGCTGGAAAATCAATTGAGAATGAATGATAATCTGACAGCTTCTCATAATGCAATAGTCACTGAACTGAAGAGTAAGTCTGCTGAACCTTCAACATCATCTGCTGCTGCCAAAGCTGAATTTGATAAAGCTTTTCAAGAAGAACTTGCTGCTGTAAAGACTGCAATTAAAGATTCACAGAAGGTCATTTCTGAACAGCTTACAAAGCTTAGACCTTATTTTAAGGAAGGAATCAGGTACTTGGACAGTCAGATTAGATTCCAAAAGGATGATGTGAGAGATCATATAGAACAAGAAGTCATAAAGGGGGAGAGAGTGTTAGTCAAGGCAAGTTCTGAGCATGCAAAATGGATATCCAATTCCATCAGGGCTACACTGGGCTATCCTCCCCTGTGTGATGATGATAATGTAGCTGAATCTGGTATTCAAAGTGCATATCTTGGAGGTGAGCAACAGGAAGTAGCTCAGGTGATCTATCCACCTCCAGATTTTGAAATGGTTCATGCTGATGTAAGCACAATGTATAGTCCAACTGCTGGTAAGCCTAATATTGTTCTGGAAAAGGTTGTTCAACCTATTACAGCAGCTATGCAAGAGGCTTTGGACAAAGAAGAAGAGACTAGGCTATCAAAGAAGAAGTTCAGGGAACTGGCTGAGCAAAAACCAGATTTTGAACAATGGAGCCCTACTTCTAGGAACATCATTCTCACAGCCTGGAAAGCGGCCAAGGACAATGCCCATGAGAGGAACAAGTGGTTCTCAGAGGCAGAATGGAGGAAGCATGAGAGTAGGCAGGAAGCCATTGTCCAACATAGAAGGAAGGCTAAGTTAGGAAAGCTACCTCCAACAGCTGTGGAGCCTAGCAAGTACTTTCCTAAGCCCTATCATTACTTTGAGAGGCAAAAAATCAAGGCTGAAGAACAGAAGAAGAAGGACTCCAAAGGCAAGAAGCCTGCTGATGCTGAGCCTGCTGCTGCTGCTGCTGTAAAGGCCAAAGTGCAAGCTGGAAAAGGCATAGTCATAAAAGAACCAGAGCAGAATTAGACTAAGCTTAGACTGAAGAATGTTGTAATCTGTTACATCTAAACATTATTGTAAATCTTTGAAAATAGATTGAAAAGCAATGTATGAACAATTTTTGATAAATATATATTTCATGATTGTTCAGTAGAATGTGTCTAATTCTTGTTTGTTCTGTAATGCTGAATGAGTATACATGTGTGCTTTATTACATGTTTAAGTATACCCTGTTGATATATATCTGCTTTACATCATTCTCTAATTTTTAATTATGAGTGATGTATATCATTGACTAAGGGTTATGACTTCTCCAAATAGGGGGAAATTGTTGGGTACATTGGTCAAATGTACCTGATTTGAAGAAGCCTCACCAAACTCAATGATATACATCATAATGTATTTGATGTTTGTTTGAGTTACTTGTGCAGGTTAGGAATACACTGGACTGAAGCTAAAAATTTCTAAGTCCATGTGTCGACACCCAGAGGGAAAGTGTCGACACTTGAGAAAGCTTGTGTCGACACCCATACAAGCAGTGTAGACACTTGGAGTCATTGTGTCGACACCTGGGAAGAAGAGTCGACACCAGTCAGAAAGTGTCGACACTTGGAGTTGTGTCGACACTCAGTGTAGAAGAATGCAGAAAAGCTGTGTCGACACTTAGCAGAAGTGTCGACACCTAGAAGAGCTGTGTCTACACCAGAAAGTGTCGACACTTGGAGTTGTGTTGACACTCAGCAAAAGTCTGCAGAATCTAAGTACAAGTGTCGACACTCAACACAATGTGTCGACACTATGCAGAAGAGTCAACACTTAAAGAAAGTGTCGACACCCAGCACAATGTGTCGACACTTAGCTAAAGACTCAGTATTTGAAGTAAGTGTCGACACTCAACACAATGTGTCGACACTATGCTGAAGAGTCAGTAGTTGAAGAAAGTGTCGACACTCAGCACAATGTGTCGACACTTAATTGAAGACTCTACACTTGAAGAAAGTGTCGACACAAGGAGCTGTGTCGACACTTAGCAAAGAATAGAAAAGTTACAAAATATTCTAAGTACAAGTGTCGACACTAAAGGAATGTGTCGACACTCAGCTGAAGAAACAAAAGTGAAGACTTGTGTCGACACCAAGAAGTAGTGTCGACACTTGACAGTTTCAACACATGAAGATGTGTCGACACAAAGAACATGTGTCGACACTTAGAAGGATACAGTTAAAGAATGAAGTACAAGTACTTGTGTCGACACTCAATTTCAGTGTCGACACATGCAGAAGAATCTGTGTCGAGACATACAAGGAATTGTGTCGACACCTTGTAGACTTGTGTCGACACTTACACAACATGTGTCGACACTTGGTCTATAAGTGTCGACACTTAAGAACAGAAAGTCTCGACACTATCTGACAGTTAGGGAATTTCAAGAAGTGACTGGTTGACATGACAGCTGCCGATCCAGCCGGTCTACAGCAACTGTCAGAGAAATCAGAAGTCTGTTATAAACCGGACCAGCCGGTTACCATGAAGGAAGCCTATAAATAGGCATCCATAGTTTACAGAAACGGTTGTTGTTGTGATTGATGAAGTGATATAGAAGTGGTTGAAAAAGTTTTGAGAGAGAGAGTTCAGATCTTTGTAAAAGTGGTATATTGAGTATCAACACAAGAAGATCTTGCTGTGCATCGGCAGATCTAAGAAGTTGGAGAGAGAGAGCTCCAACCAAGTATTCAGTCTTTGGAACTAAGGCTGAGAAGAAGAATTCAGAGTCATCTGGATTTCAAGAAGCAGAGGTCAAGGAACAACTGCAGAAGATTCAGACTAATTCAGTTCTAATCAAGAAGCTTTGAAGGAAGCTAAGTCAGTTTGGATCTAACTGAGTTCTTCCAAGAACTCTTCAAGAATCTCTCAACTCCTCTCTTATTTTCTGAGTTGTAGAGTTAGCTATTGTACTTTCTATTTTAACTTGTAGGATCCATTGGATCTGAGAGAATTGTAAGCCTATATTATAAAGGCTGAGGGTAGGGCTTGCTTGCCTGAGTGTAGGAGTTGAAGAACTCTGAGTGTAGGCCTTAATTGGCTGAGTGTAGGCCTGGGTGGCTGAGTGTAGGCCTTTTGGCTGAGTGTAAGGCTTTGGGCCTGAGGTAGGAACCTAGTTGGGTTCTGAGTTAGTGGAGAAGTTTGGCCGAATCTAGTACACTGCTAGATAGGCGAAGGGGGAAAGTGGATGTACCCAAAGATTGGGGAACCACTATAAATTAGTGTGTCTTCTGTGCTGTGCTGTGCTGTGGAATTACTGTTTATTTCTGTAATTGCTGTTAGTTGTAATAATCTGTGAAATAACTGTTGAGCTGCCAACAAAATTGCAAAAAGGTTTAGGTCACCTATTCACCCCCCCCTCTAGATGTTTAGGTACCATATCTTTCAGCCCGACCCCGCATTTTTCGGACGAACGCGCATTTTTCTGCCCGGGAGACCATTTTTCGCTCTGTCGCGCATTTTTCTCCCTGACGCGCATTTTTTGCTCGGACACGCATTTTTCGCCCGGGCGCGCATTTTCGCACGGGCGCGCAATTTTCGCCTTGGCGTGATTTTTTTGCCCGAGAGCGAATTTTTCGCCCGGGCGTGATTTTTTCACCCGGACGTGAATTTTTCGCCCGGACGCAAATTTTTCGCACGAGTGCGCATTTTTCGTCTAGACGATCATTTTCCGCCCGGACGCGCATTTTCCTCCCGGGCATGAATTTTTCCCCCCCCGGAGCGTATTTTTGGCCCAGACGTGCATTTTTTCGCCAGTGCACGTATTTTTCTCCCATGTCGCGAAATTTTCAGCCTGGACGCGCACTTTCCCCTGGCCGCGAATTTTTCTCCTGGGCACAAATTTTTCTGCCCGGACGTGAATTTTTTGCTCGGGCGCGCATTTTTTTGCCCGGGCACGCATTTTCGGCTGGGGGCACATTTTTCGGCCAGGGACGTATTTTTCGGTCGGGGTGTATATTTTCGCTCGGGAGCGTATTTTTCGTACGGACGCGCATTTTTCGCACGGGAGCGCATTTTTCGCCCTGACGCGAATTTTTTGCCCGACGGTGAATTTTTCGATCGGGCGCGCTTTTTTCAGCCAGTGCGCATATTTTTTGCCAAGGCGCAAATATTTTCCCCGGGCACGAACTTTTCGCCCGAGCGTAAATTTTTCACCCGGACACAAATTTTTCACCTGGATGCGATTTTATTTTCCCGGACGCCCATTTTTCCCCCGGGCGCGCAATTTTCGCCTGGGCGCGAATTTTTCAGCCGGGCACGCATTTTTCGGCCACCGCGCATTTTTCGCCCGGGTGCGCATTTTTCGCCTGGCGGGCGTGATTTTTTTTCAGTGACGCTCATTTTTACCGAATGATAAAATTGCGCGTCCAGACGAAAAAATGCGCACTCGGGCAAAAAATGCGCGTCTTTGCGAAAAAATGCGCGTTCGGGCGAAATCTGTGCACCCTGCGAAAAATGCACGCCCGGGCGAAAAATGCTCGTCCGTGCGAAAAATTTTCCTTCCGGACTAAAAAATGCACGCCCGACCAAAAAATGTGCGCTCAGACGGAAAAATTCTAATATGGAGCGGAACAATACAAATACTAATTTCAATTCCCGTGACAGAATTCCTGCATTTAGCCGAACGACAGAATTGGAATTGACGTCAATTCCAATTTCTGTGGCAATTGGAATTGAAGTCAATTTCAATTCCTGCGAAATGAACGGAGCCTTATCGAATTAGCTTTATTTCTGTTGATTGGATTTGTGTCAACACCTCTGCTTATCAGGACTAATATTATTCTTCTTATTCTCTTGAGACTATCTATCGTGCTAGCTCAAAACATAGAACGGAAATAAAAGAAACGCTCTATGATAAACCTAATTACGAAAACAAGAAAAGGAAGGGGAAAAAATAACCTAGTAGGCATATCGTGAAGTAAGATATCGTGTAGTTCTTTTGGAACTTACCTCATGCAGATTGCGGATGCTAAAAGATGAGAGATTTAGGTATCCAAAATGAGCCAGAGGTGATGGTTCTTTTGGGTACCCAATCACAGCGTGATATACCTTGGGGAGATGACGATGAATGGACCCTTTTGAGTGGAATGTGTGCTCTATTCTGAATGATGGGTCTTCATTCATATTTTAGTTTACACTCCTGTTTATGTAGCAAATTCCCATTTAGATTTCTACGAGTCCTTGTGTGACGAACTTCAGTTGAACAATATTGCATTGGAGATCTAGATTTGTTAATATTGTTTTCTGAGTTAGGTTTATGTTTCACGACGTAAGGATTCATAGCGTAGTGATTCTTAGGAGGAAATTTATGTTCATTTGATCTAAACTTTGGAGTGACTAGAGTTTGTAACCGAGGATGGTTCTTCAATTTTGGAATCTTATTTACCCGTGCTAGATGTTCTCTACTCTCGTTGATTGACTTAGTTATTATATGACTGTTCATTCTCAACATGCTTTCGAGTTTTGCTTGAAACTTGTGAGTTGTGTATTGTGAAATGTTAAGAACAATTTCCTTAAGCACGCTGATCTTTGCAATTAATTCATTAATTTTTAATTTTGAGGTTCTGTCTGGCTCTAATGTACGTGATTGTGTCATTCTTAAGAGTGGAGACGACCGATTCAATATGGGCTTCATACTTACTTCTGAATTCGACAAACGGCTCATTCATCTCCTTAATCTCATTTTTATAATCAGTGCATCTAGCACAGCCTCATTTTAATGATGATCCTTCTAGACAGAGTTTCTCAGTTTATTTTTTTGCAGAGAGAGACTCTTTTCCGCACACCCTATGTGTTTTATTTGATTTATTACAATCTATATAAAGTATAAAGTTGTTATCTAAAGAGCATGCAGGAGAAATAGGCACGACAGCGGTAGACTCTACATTTACACTTGCTCGTAGACGGTTGTTTTCTACACATAGTTTTAAGTTGATATTTTTCAGTTTCCTAATTCTACATCTAGCAACATCTAGCATATTTAGTGTAGAAGTAGAAGTGCATACAAGAGGGGAGTTTAACTTTCTTACAATGCTTTTGGATGAGGTAAGATTGGAGCACTGAGTTTCTTTTCTTTCTTTGTGAGTTGCTTCATCCATATTTGAGATTACAACTTCCCTCTTTTGTGATGTGATTGTCATGTCTTTCTCCAGGAGTAGATCTCCACTTGGTTCTTCACTCGGATCCATGAGAAACAGCTCAGTCTCGTTAACTGCAGAAAGACGACTATAAGTAGACTCAAGAAATTTCCATATGTCATAGGCAGTGGGAAAAGAATAGATGAGTTTAAAAATTTCTTGACCAAGTCCACAGAATAAACTATTCATAGTTTTAGCGTTTATATGACACTCATGATTGGTTAAGTTACTTGGCGGCTTAATACACATCATGTTCCACACCTCTATGTCTAGACTTATGAGAAATTTTCTCAACAACACTTTGCAACCTTCGTAGTGTTTATCTAAAAATAGTGGTAGTACTATTGACTTTTCAGAGTACCAATTTCCGTCCCAGTAGTCTATTTGAGATCAGAGTTGACCATTATTCCCGGTGATGAAACCATTTTTGAATAACATGCCTCTGATACCACTTGTTGAATCTAGTGGTCAACCTTAGAGGGGGGTGAATAAGGTTTTAACGACGTTTATTAAAAATCTGAAATATTTCTAACTCAGAGAACTAGTTCAGGAAGCTACCGTGGGGCGCTAGGTATCTAGTGTACGACGGTATGTCTCTGAACTCGTTTTCCTGGGCAGATTCTCCTTTGGAGATCTATGCACTCTTCAGAACAGGACAATCTAATAACCACAATAGTACACACAGGTAGAGAAACAGAAAAAGAATTTCATTGTCAAAACTAAAATCAACAATTGTTTTTAAAGATTACAAAACTTGATCTTCGTGATGCTAGAGATCGAAGGTGGTGAATAAAAACAACTTTGGGTTTTCTATACCGACACAATCCACGGACCGGTTGGCTCTCTCTCCCTTTCCCTCCAAGAAAGGTTTTCGAGCCGGCTCATCACCTCCATGCAAGGAAGGGTCTTAGAGACCCGCTAGATCACCCGATCTAGACACCCCTTCTATGGGACGGTTTCTCACGTAATCCTTTCCCGAATTCTGACGACCTTCCCCGGTCGATTTCCTTCACCACAATTAATAAAAAGAAGAGAAAGAGAAATAATACAACAAAAGTTTAATGGATTTAAAGTGATTAAAATCTCCCTCTTGGCGATTCCTCCGTCGAGCTATCCATGACCGGTGCTAGTGATCTTCGTGTACTTGCAACCGGTCGTCTATTCGTAGTCGATGTAGTTTTAGGCTCGTTGTAGTTCTTCGTGCGTGAACGGGAGGGAGGAAGTCTTCTTTTCCTTCGACGGAGATGGTGGAACGAATCACAAGAGAGGCGGCCGAACCCTAGGAATCATAGATCTCTGTCTCTTTTCGTCTTATGTTTTTAACATAGAAAACGAGGCTCCTTTATATACATCTTTGTGAAAATAGGCTTCCGCCGGCGGTAAGGCTAGCGCCCGACAGTAGGTTCACGCGCTTGATGTTGACATCTGTCCTCCAAATTTGGAAAAATATTCAAAACGAAAATTTTCGTTTTTCCAATGCTCGCGCGGAGCGGTAGGTAGATAGCGCTCGACGGTAGTTTTGTCTCGACGTACTCGACGCTTCTGTCTCAATGCTCTCAATGCCTCGAGCGTTGAGCGGGTTAACGCGGCACAGTACTAAGCTAGCGCTTGGCGGTTGCTTTGTCTCGACGCTCTCGACGTCTATCTCAACGAGCGTTGAGTAAGCTAGCGCTGGGCGGTAGAAAGATAGCGCTTGCGCGGTAGGTTCCCGAGAGTTTGGATATTTAATTCATCG
>CM077167.1:156106470-156268542 GCA_039583875.1 Platanthera guangdongensis
GGGCTCCAGGAAGATCGGCAGGGAACACATCAGGGTACTCAACTACCACTGAAATACTATCCATCGTAGGCTTAGGCTTTGCGACCTCCACTAGCGTGAAAAACAGCTCTACTCTAGCACGAACTGCCTTCACCACCTGAAGAGCAGACATCAACGTCTTGCTCGACCCTTTCAAGCCCATAAAAGTCATCTCACGACATATTCCTAACTTTACTTCCTTACGACCGCAATCAATAAAAGCTTGCTACTCCGAGAGCCAATCCATGCCAAATATTACATCGAACTCCACCAACGGCAGTAACGACGCTAGCAAATGAAAACTCGACTCCCAATACGAATCTTAACGCCACAAATTCTATCTACGCGCATCGAACACCCATTCTACAACAACACATCCAATTTGTCCTTCGCCATCGAAGAAGGTACCCCGATGCGCGATATGAACCCTTCAGACAAAAAGGAGTGTGAAGCTCCCGTATCAAAGAGTGCTCTCGCCAAATTATCACAAATCAAAACAAATCCTATACAAGAAGTGGTAAGGTAACACGCACATAACAACTTTAAAAAAATTTGACTTGCTATAAATTTAAACCATACCTGTCACCACATCCGCTTGTTTAATGGCCTCATGTTGGCCAAGATTATAAACTCTTGGTTGAGCCGGAGCATAATGGGATGCGATTGACTCCACCGCCTTGCCCTTATCTTCATATGTTGCTCCGGGCTTCCTTTCGGACATGGGAAGTCCACTCCAGTAGTCGCGGGCAAAGTGCCCAGGCTTTCCATAGGTAAAACATGCACCCGGGGTCCGGCCTGTAGTCGCCCTAGAAGCACCGGAAGAAGGAGTCGGACCCGAAGTCCTAGCCTTCTTAAAGAACTTATGGTACCCAGACTTTGAGGTATTCGACACCTTGAACTCAGACTTCTTATCACCAAAGCTTTTCTTTGCTTGTACATTCTTCAAGTCCTTCTCCAAAGACCGGGTCGTGTTGACCAGGGTCAAGAAGCCCTGCGTCATCGGCCCCGAGAGCAGTAGCCTTAAGTCATCTCTTAGACCTTCATAGAAGCGGTTCGTCTTACGCTCCTCATCCGCGAATGTGGAGCTAACATACCGACCCAACCGAGTAAACTCGCGGAGATACTCATCCACGCTACTCTCTCCTTGCACCATCCTTTGGAACCATTCTCCATAGCTATCCTCTGCGCCGAAGCGAGGTACCTTGCCAAGAACAGTCTCGAGAACTCCTCCCTCGAGACGTCCGTCAGTTGCCTTCCTCTCAAGATATGCAGCACTAGACCTTCCCACCACAGCCTTGCATCCCCGTCCAACAGGAATGTAGCAATAATGGTCATTTTCCAATCCTCTGTTTCAGTGGCTATCAGGACTCTCTTCACTCGGGAGAGCCAGTCTTCAGCTTGAGATGGTGTTCCCCACCCCGAGAACACCGGAGGATTAAAGCTCATAACGTGCTTGAGTTGCCTTTCAGTTGCTCGCCTTGGCACCAAAGGCTCCACCACTACCTGCTCCACTCTTCTCGGTTCATCCCTTTGCAACGACACCTGCTCCATCGTAGGAGCGGGCTGCTGCATTTGCCTTGCAGGCTGTGCATTGATCATGACAAACACTGCTTCAGCAACCAATCGTATGGTTTCAGTCGATGGAGGTGTTGCAGGAGCATCGTTTGGTGCATTACTAGACTCAGAAACTCGGCATTCTAATGACCCAGCACCGCTTCTGGTCACCTATAGTTGTACAAAACACCGTTAAGCGACCATACAAAATTGCAAAAAGCAATTATAGGAATACACAGGTTCCTCAAACATGTGTACTTTCATTCCTAAGTGGACATTCATGGGTTCTTTTGATTTTATAACGATGATGCACACACATGTGCTCACCACACTTTAAAAAGAATTTGCCCACGAATTCATTTAAGCCTGACCGAAACCAGTAGTCTGATAAGAAATTATAACAGCCCCTATCCGTCGCATAGCATATAGTAGTAGGTTCGACCGGGGCCCGACGCCATATACCACAGACAGACCGGGTCGTTACTCAATGGAATACCATCCAATTAATATCCAACGTCCTACACAGAGTCATTCGAGCGGAAGCAATTATTAAAAGTTGCAAAATAAAGAACCCACTCACAAGCATGAATGTCCACTACAAAACCCAATAGGAATGAAGTACAATACACCAGTATAATGGCCTTAAGGCCTTACAAATTGTTTACTCAAATAAAATGTGTCTTCCATACCACGGCACGCAGGCCGGTCACACATGAATAAACAAGTAAACATTCAAAATAGGCCTTCGAGGGCCGGTTTCTCAACATGGGCTTTGGCCCGCTATTTACCGCTCCGCTCCACAGCACCTGCAAGCAACAATCCGCCACACGGTAGCAAACAAAAGCAACGGTCAGCAATACTGACCAAATTATAACTATCCCGCCCCCAAAATCGGGGCGGTGATGCTCTTTCCCTGCACTTTGTTAGCATAACCAAGCAGTATAGTGAATAAACACATCATCACAGGCATGGGCACACACTGCCTCACACCCCGTGCTCTCAGGGCACATTCTCGATGAACCGGTCAACGTCACGTCAATTCATGCCATAAATGTCTCGATCTCACCACCGCCATTAGGACGGCCAATCTTACGAGCATTTTGTCTTTTCGGCATTGGTCACGTCATTTTAAGCCATAGACCGCCTAAGACCCTCCATCTATGCCAACGGCTCCAACAGAACGACATAGAGCGGGTACGGTTCCGCCTAACCCATTGCTCACATCACAACGACAATTTAAGCTATATGCGCGGGTCAAACTTTCCCGAGTCCCAATCAGATACACACTTTACATAACCCAGTTATGTACAAGTTGGCTCCCAGGCCACCATGCTGGCAGAATCCCGCATCTGCCCAGTTTTCCGGGTGCACCTTGGAGTTAATCCCCAAGGCTCCCTGTTGCAATTTACTGCGTTGAAAACCCGAAAACAAACATCCGCACGGAGTCTTCTCCGGCCATTTATGCAATGCAACATCACCGATCCAGACTAACTTGTACGAGTATGCTTCACACATCATGCCTATGTCCGTTCTCGATTGCGGACTCTACATGTACATAACAGGGACTATTCATGTCTACCCGAAGGAACGGCTCAACTCACCGCAAACCCGCGAGAGCGGGCTTCCTATGGAAAGGAAAAGAGGACTTCACATGTCCTAGGATGAGAATCATTACCCTAGCATTTTTCCTTGGCGCCATGGAAATGTATGTGGATGAAAAGCACTGCAATCTCCTTGCCTCCGTAGATACGAAGTTGGCTTGCGATTTGGAGCTCTGAAGCTCCGCCGGTAACCGGAACTATCCTTCTTTCTTCTTCCTTGCTCTCCTCTCTCTAGACTTTAGAAAGAGACTAAGTCAAATAAATGAGGGATTTGGAACCCTATTCTCGGGTATATCCCAGTAGGAACAACCCCCAACCATCGGATCCCAAAATAAGGAAATGAACAGCCTTGACCCGGTGCTGAAATACAAAATCTGGGCCGAACACCGCCTGTGACATGCCCGTGTCCAGGGTCGTGTTCCCCAATCGCCGTCGATACCGACGCATCACGAAATTCACACGGGCACCCGACACGCCCGTGTTAAACCTGACATGCCCGTGTCATCCAATACACGCCCGTATTCTCGGGCGTGTTCCTCCATCAACACAGGACCACACCAACCATAGAAACACACGGGTCTTGGGCACGCCCATGTCCTATTTGACATACCCATGTTATACCCAAACACGCCTGGGCTCCAGGCCGTGTTCACTGTCTCGACACTTCGTCGAGCATAGTTCGTCGACCACCCGACACAGCCTTGGACACGCCTGTGTCCTAGGCCCTGTTACCTATCTCGACACTTCGTGGAGCGAAAAACGTCGAGTTCCCGGGCAGATCGTTGACACGAGCTCGACACACCATGGGACACGCCGGTGTCTCAGGATGTGTTTGCTGCTCGATTTTCATCGACTCCAAAATTCATCGACCTCTCGGCCAAATCATCGACCCAAACACGACACGCCCTGGTACACGCCCGTGACCCAGGCCGTGTGCCCCCTGCCAAATTCCAAACTTGGCTCAAAATGCCTCCCATCGCTCTTTTGAGTTTCGGGGCGTTACACCTCTTCTCCCACTCCAAGGTATATGTGTATGTCTTCACCTTCTTTTGGCCTTTGGAGGAGCGGAGCCTAGTTCAACCGCATCTTCAGAGCTTGGAATGCCTCCTCGCACTCCTTAGTCCAGTCAAACTTCTCCCCTCCCTCTCAATGTCTTGAAGAAGTAAGAACACTTCTCCCCGGCCCGAGAGAGAAACCTGCTCAATCCTTCTAGATTCCCTATCAACCACTACACCTCTTTAGCATCCCGAGGCAATCAAAACTCCATGATGGTTTTTACCTTGTCAGGATTTGGCTCGACCCCTGCGGGAGTGTAGAGATGTCCCAAGAACTTCCCTATGCTGGCCCCGAAAACACACTTCAGGGGGTTCAGCCTCATCTTGTATTTGGGCAAGGTGGTGAAGGTCTCCTCCAGGTCCTGGATGTGAGAGTCCACATTTCAGCTCTTGATCATGAGGTCATATACATATACCTCCAGGTTCCTCCCCTTTTGTTCTCGGAAGACCATACCATCATCTTCTGGTACTTCGCCCCGGCATTCTTTAGCCCAAAGGGCATCATTTAGTAGTGGTAGTAGCACTTATCCCCGTGATGAAGAAGACATCTTTGATGTCAGGGGGGTGCATCCTAATCTGGTGGTAACCTGAAAATGCATCTAAAAAGCTCATTATAGGAAAACTGATGGCTGAGTCAACCAGTGCGTCGGTCTGATGCAAAGGATAACAGTCTTTAGGGTATGATTTATTAAGTAAAGAAAAATAGACACACATACGCCACCGGTCGTCTCCCTTTTTAACCATAACTACATTGAAGACCCAGTTGGGGTATTGTATTTTAGATATAAAGCCGGCCTTGAGGAGTTTGGCCACCTCCTCCATGATGGGCTCGGCCAGCTTGTCCGCGATGGACCTTTTCTTTTATTGGATGGGGAAGGCCTCCGGGTCCAGGTTGAGACGGTGGCAGGCAACCTCTACATCGATTCCTGGCATCTATGTCGCGTTCCATGTGAAGATGTTAAGTTTCTTTGGATGCACTCCAGCATCCGGCCCTGGGCCTCCGGGTTCATCCCCCCGCTGATGCGAACCTTCTCCACCCTACCTCCCTAGGTGAGAACTTCCATCTCTGCGAGCTCTTACACAGTCTCCAGCCTGTAATGCTCCCCTCATTCTCCAACATCCCTCTCCTCTAGGACAAGAACCTCCTCAGCTCCACCACTTCCTCCATAGCCATTGCCTCAGCCTGCTCATGGATTTCTTCCGCCACCTCCACCTGGTTGCGGCTCTCCTCCACTTTCATCTCCTCTCCACCGGCCTCCTGCTCTGCCTCCTCCATCCTTCGCTCCATCTCCACAGCTCCCTCCTCCTAAGAGATGGAGTTCACGACGGTGACGTAGCATTCTTTGGCCACCTTGGGATCGCCCAAGACCCAAACCTGGATCCCCTCAGCATAGAACTTCAGGCATTGGTGGAAGGATGAGGGGACACAGTAGAAGGTGTTGATGAGGGGTTGCCCGAAGATGGCATTATAGTTGCTGGGGGACTGCCCCCATAGTGATATGGGGCCCCACTCCCACTTCTACCACCTTCCTCTCCCCCGAAAATCCTAATAGGAGCCCATCTGAGGCCAGCACCCTCTTCGCCTATACCTCCACCGCATCAAATACCTTCTTGAAGATGACATTGATGGAGCTCCTGTTGTCGATGAGGATGCAGAAGACTGTGAAATTCTCGATGACTATCTGGATGATCAGCGCATCGCAAAAGGGATTCTCGTGATCCGACATATCTTTCCTCGAGAAGGTAATCATCTCCTCTGGGGGCAGGGTCTGGGATGTGGAGCCAATGCTCAAGCGATACATGGTATGGAGGCTCTCCTTCTTGGAAGCCTCAATCCCCACCCCCATGGATCACTCTGATCCCTCCCCGGGTTCCAACATCCACCCGGTCTTCGCACCTATCCTACTCTGCCTGAGGCAGGACCTCCTCAATCCGCACTTCCTGGAGACATTATTGTTGTTGCTGCTCCCTGTTTCCCCTCATCTCGAGGAACTCCGGGCACGTGGCTGTAGTGTTCCCCTCCTTTTGGTGGAAGTCACAGTGGGGTAACTCCACCCGAACTTACATTATCCTTCTCTATACAGCTCTCCTCCTCTCCCCTAGGGCTATATCCACAGCTTGATTTTGATCGAGGAGTGGAGGTCTTTGGGCCTGCCTCCAACCCGGAGGATGGAACTGACCCTGACCCCCTAGTAGTTGTCTCCTCCATGGAAACCACTCTGCGGCCCCTGGTCCTGCAACTTCGGCCTCCAACCTAGTCGACGGTCCAGCTCCTGACGCCCCAACTTAGGCTATTGCTGCTATTGCCACTATTCCCTCTGCCAGGGTTAAGCTCTCCTCTCCTCCTAACCTCTGCCACCTCTTAGCTCCTTCTCCTCCTATGTAGCCCACCTAGCCAGATTACGGGCAAACTCTGGGTTCGACGCCTCCCCGTCAAATTCCCTTACCGCCCTCTCCATCAGCTCTTCGTATGAGTGGGGGCACCCTCTTCAACTCCATCCTAAAGAAACCCTACTACAGCCACAGGGTGAAGGCCATCATCAGGGTGTGCCCTGACATCTCTTGGACCTAGGTGACCTCCTCCTGGAACCGGTCGACGTAACTCCCTAAGATCTTATTGACCCTGTGTGTGATGTGGAATAGGCACTCCGACTCCTTCATCCTCTTGGAGGTGGTGAATCTCAGCATGAACGCCCGACGCTGGTTCTCAAAGAAGTAGATGGAGTTGGCCGGTAGCTATTAGAACCACTCTCTCGCCTTCTCCTTGAGTGTGATGGCGAAGATCCTACACTTGAACCCATCCGACATCTGTCAGATCGAGAACACGTCCTCAAACCACTGGACGTGCTGGACTGGGTCTCCATTCACGGTGTATTAAGACATCTATGGCTCCCTGAACCCCTCTGGAACTGTGGCAGAGGAAACCAACTCGCTGAAGGGGTTGCCTCCCCCTGCTTGGCGAGCTGGAGGGTCTCGCACCCCCATTTCGTTGAACCGGCCCCTGCTCGCCGAGCCCAGGAAAAGCACTCATCCCGGGAGCTTACATTCTCTCCATTCCTCTGCTACTTCCTTCCCAGCTCACCTGCTAGGAGAATCCTCCCCCAGGGTCGGGACGACTATGACTGGAACCACTAGAGTCAAGCACTTAGCTTGCATAATGAGTGTGAACCTGATGAGGCGGAGCACCTCATGCCTGAAGTCCTTGAACATCCCCATCATAGCGAGAGGGGGATTGGGTGGCGAGTCGGACCTATCCGAGCCTTGCCCTGATCCTACAGTCATTGAGCTTGCCGAAGAATTTCTGTGTTGACCATGATCCACGCTCACTGCCCCAAAAATGTTGAAACCAAAAACTCAGTCTCCGTGGAGTTCACCCTTTGGGAAGGGGTGATCGCACACATACTTCTCTCCTGCGAGCCAAACAATAAAGGAAGAAGAGAACAGGGAAAAGAACCAAGGGATCGGTGAGGAGGTCCCACCACACACCCGGAATATCTTAGAGCTCTTCCCATCCTTAGCCAAAAGCCGAGCTAAGGCTACCTCAGAAATAGCTAGAAGACCGGGGGATAAGTAAAACATGCCTTTTGAGGTACCCCTTGAGTCTATTTTTAGATTTCTGAAAACGGCCTAGAAATTGCCAACCTCCACTATTTTGAACTGATGTGTGCAAGCCAACTGGGTCTACCAACAACGTAACTATGCTGTTCTAACAGGCCATTTGCACCCCCAGCAAGGGCATCCATGTAATTTTACCTATGGACTCCACAGGGCATGTTTTCCAAACACGGGGTCGGCTCGCCTCAACTCGCCATTCAGTTGGGGCGGACGTGGCCTGACTCCCGCAGCTCGCCTTCCCTCCTTAGGAGAGCACGATCCAGGCTGTCGCAGTCTGCCAGCCCTTATTCTGAGGCAGGCTGGTGACCAGTTCGCTTATAGCAGAGTGGACTGGATGGACCGGCTCGCGCAGCTCGCCTGCCTAGCTTTGGCGAGAGCGAGCCGACCATCCAGATTCATCCGCATGCTGTGCTGGCATGGGCTAGTTATACTGGTTAGCTTGCCTGGCCTAGTGGACCCACTCGGCGAACATGGGGTCGTACAAACGTGTATTTGGCCATTGAGGAGAAGCTCATGTTGATGATAAGCTCCCTTGCCTCCGCCAAGGCGAAGCATGACCGTAACGTTTCACGATTCCGTCGAACAGGGTCTGGGATGAAGTCCGAGTTGGAGGATGCACATGCGGCATTGGAGGTAGAGAAGGCACTGGTGGAGTGGACCATCCAGATGTTGAAGCATTCCTAGGAGGAAACCACCAGCTTAGAGATTCGGCTTCCGGTGATGCGGGCCCAAGTGGTTATGCTATCTTCTGAGAGCTGCGTGTCGGAGATGAAGCCTGCTGGACTTGCAGAGTACTTGCAGTCATAGGAATACATGTGAGACCGTAGCCTGATTGTAGAGGAAGTGCATGACGAGATCTGGTCCCAGGAGGTGGAGCCTCAAGTGGAAGATGTCCGTGAGTTAGCCCTCGGGTATAAAGTGGCAAAGGCCTTCTGATTTGTCGGGAGACGCATAGGAGGTCGTTGGGTATTGTATCCACAGTAACCCAGATTTGTGTGAAGTCACCATTGAAATAAGTTGAATTAGTTATGTATTTCATGTTATTCTTTAGTTTAATGCTGACAGATCATTATTGCTAAGTGTAGACCAATGTTAGTTTACAATGAGTTACTAAACACAGGGCCATGCAATGTAATCCCTCATTGTGTGATCCATGATGTTGACTCATGTGTAACATCTCTATTGAGATGCAGTTCATTTTTAAGTAGTAAAGCAATGGAAGAAAGGAAAGGTTACTGGTTTTCAACAAAGCAGAATTAATTTTTCAGAAAATTTTCTAAGTGAATTTCTCGAGAAGATAAATTCTGTTTCTCGTGAAGTCTAAGAATTTTTCTCGAGAAAGCAATGATGTTCTCGAGAAATCTTAAAACTTCTCAGAAAATTCTCAGAAACTGCCTGAAGTCCTTTTCTCGAGAAAGCCCAGAAGAGTTCTCGAGAAGCCAAGTAAAGTTCTCGAGAAAGCAAAGTTTTTCTCGAGAAGACTATGTCATTTCTTGAGAAGCTAAGTGTTTTTCTTGAAAAATCAAATATTTCTCGAGAAATCAATCCTTTAGTTCTAAGAATTTACGTTAAGTATTTTCTTGAGAAGACTAAGTAATTTCTCAAGAAAGCAAATCATTTCTCGAGAAATCAAATCTTTCTCGAGAAATAAGTACTTCAATACAAAGAATTTGGGTTAAGTAAATTTCTCGAGAAAGCCATGTCATTTCTCGAGAAAGTAAATCCTTCTCGAGAAATTATAAGTGTTCTCAAGAAATAGAGTTGCAGAAAATATTTTGTGTAAAGTA
This sequence comes from Platanthera guangdongensis, assembly GCA_039583875.1. Classification (NCBI taxonomy): domain Eukaryota; kingdom Viridiplantae; phylum Streptophyta; class Magnoliopsida; order Asparagales; family Orchidaceae; genus Platanthera; species Platanthera guangdongensis. Next base: position 156,116,101 of record CM077167.1, read on the forward strand.
TTTTTCTCGAGAAGCGAAGTACATTTCTCGAAAATACAAATCATTTCTCGAGAAATCAAATTCTTCTCGAGAAATGGAGTTGCAGAAATTTTTTTCTTAAACTGTCTGACGGGATTTTGAAATAACCTAAGTTTTTCAAGATTGGTCCACATGGATCTTTCCTTAATGATTTCAGAACGTTAGACGATTTCTATATAAAGTCTTTTCAGAGGAATCGCTAACCCTAACTAGAAGAATAATATTCTGAATCGCAATCGCACTTTCTAAATTGGGAGAAGTCGTGTCGTCTTCAACATCATTCTTCATTCTCGCTCATATCTTAATCCAGCGATTCCAAGAAGTAAAGATTCGACAGATCATAGATCCAAGATCTTCAAACATCTACTTGATCGTGTCGGATCTTAAGCATTTCAGATCGATGTTTTATCTAGATTTCTGCCTCAACATCTTCACCGAGATTCTCAGTTTTCAAGAAGGAAGAACCTTGAAGATTTAAGATCTAGAAGTATAAAGTTTATATTATTATTGTAACATTTACTTTAACTCTTGTAAAAGCTTTGTCTCCGAGATTGTAGGAAGTTTGTTCTTCCGAGTGTAGATCCCATTTTGTGGGATCAAGTTTGTATGAGTGTGTTATCTCCGAGTTGTAGGAGTGTTGCTCTGAGTTGTAGGATTATTGCAATCTGAGATATAGTGAAGTAGCCGAGGCTAGCCATGGTGCTAGATTGGCGAGGTGGAGAGTGGACGTACCTAAGATTGGGGAACCACTATAAATTTCTTGTGTCGTCTGGATTGTGCTTAGTTATTTTCTGTGTTTATTTCTCTCAAATTTGTATTCCTCAAAGGAAGCAGAACTCACTTATTCAACCCCCTCTAGGTGATTAAGGTAGACAACTAGATACTTTTAATTGGTGTCAGAGGCAGGTTGTTCGCAAAAAGGTTCACACCTTGAACAAATCTTCATCTAGTTGTCGTAGAGTTTATTAAGCATGAAAAGATCTAAGGATTTCGCAAAGCTTCCAGTGTGCACCAAAACTAACTTTCCCATGTGGAAAGAGAGAATAAAATTCTCCATGGAAGTTGTTGATCCCCGCATCTTCATGATAGTGGAAGAATGTCCCTACGTTCCCATGATTGCTTCTACTATCGATCCAACCAACAAAGTGCTGAAGAAACTGATGGATCTTGACAAAGATGAGATTGCCCTTATCTCTCTAGATAAGAAAGCCAAGGACATCATTGCAAGCACAGTCGATGATTCAATGTTGTAGAACCTGATACGCTGTCAATCCGCCAAGGAAATGTGTAGGTCTCTGATCGTCCTGATGGAAGGTACATAAGAAGTAATGGATGACAGAAGATCCCTTCTGAACCAGAATTATGAGGCCTTCAAGCAAGGCCCCAAGGATACAATAGCTGATACATTTAAGAACTTCTTCAAAATCATCAACGGACTGAAGAGTTACGACCAGGTTTTCACAAATGGAGAACTAAATGACAAATTCCTAAGATCCTTAACTAAGGAATGAGACAATAAGATTTCTGTTATCCGGGAGTTTGGAAGACTGGCTGAAACTGACCCCCAAAACCTCTTCGGGAAGCTTCTGTCCTATGAGCTTCAAATCAACTCCAGAAAAGCTGAAGAAGAGGGTAGCAGATCTTCATCAAAGGAGAAGTCTGTTACACTGAAGGCAAATAGCTCAAGAAAGGCTAAAGCAGAATATCCTACTCCCACTCAAGAAGAAAGTGAATAAGAAGACTTAAAGTCAAGAACCTCGGGCTCAGAGTTATCTAATGGAGAGTTCTCTCTTCTCTCCAGGCAGTTCAAGAAGTTTCTCAGTAAGAAGAAACAAATGAGAGGCAAAGACTCCTCTTATAGAAGATCACATCACGATGGTGACAATCAAAAGAAACGTCACACAAATGATAGGTATAAGCCTAAACAGAAAAAACATAATTCTACTTACATTGTGTGTTACTGTTGTAATAAGTCGTGTCAGGTGATCACCGACTGCCCTCATAAGAAGGAGGGTGGAAGAAGAGAATATCATAAGTCCTCCCATGACAAAAATAAGGAGAAGAGCTTCATGGCAAAGAAGTAGAAGAGTTTCAATGACACTGAATCATCTGAGTCAAGTGAGAATGAAGAAGCCTACTTTGGGCTCATGGCTCACTCTGACGGAGAAGAAGCTGACCCCCAATTTCATGTGGAGGTAAATTATCACACCATTCTTTCAGATTCTGATGCTCTAGATGATGATCATGAGGACTATTCCATTGATGATGAATCAGAACTCATGGCTCAGTATAAAGAGCTGATCAAGGCCTATGACCGGTGTAGGAAGGTTGTAAGAACTCAGGCCAAAGAGATCAAATCTCTTAAGGCTAAGGAGATCACTCTGAGGGAGGAAGTCACAAGAATGAAGTCACTCAGATAGGAACTCCATGCCCTGGTCGATGACAACAACAGTACATATGAGCTCCTTAACTTAAAAGATAAAATCATCGAGGAGTTGGAAGGACAACTTGCTGCTGAAAAGAAACTTGTTGAAAGTTTCTCCAAGCCCAAGACAATCCTTCCACTTATTGCTGAATTATCTGCTCAGGCTAGAGGAACTGGCTTAGGTCATTTGGCTGCTCCTAGTAAGTATTCTAAGCGAGCTAAGGCCAGAAGGATGAATAAGGCTGCTATGAAAGCAAGCACTGAGGCTAAAGGTAAAGCACCTAAAAGTCAACTAAAGTTTAAGAAGATGATATTCCCTTCTAACCCGTTTGACTTCGAGACTTCCTATGGACATCTAACCCGACCAACTCACGTTAAGCCGGTTGATAGATACCAAGGGTGGACTCATCCCCAAAACTTCGGTGCTAGTGCCTTCAAAACAGCTTATGAAGAGATTACTCTATAAAGCCATGGCCCCTATGTTCATGGTCCAAATCATAAGAAAGCTTCAATGGTGAAACCCGGTTCTCAAAAGCCACTTGAGAAGAAGAAGCCATGTGAATGTTATCACCATGAGGCTTCTACCTCCAAGTCAGCCTCTCTTACTAGACCACACATTCAAAAGGTCAAGCAGGAGACTTGGAAAAGATACAATAGGTTTGACTATTAGTGCTGTGACAAAGTTGGTCACTTTGCCACGGATTGCGGGTTTAATCCCAGAAACTTTGAAGCTTCTCAAGTTAATCATACAAGACATACCACCGGTAGTGTTAACACTTGTAAGGGGAGCATGTTAACAAGGAACCAGGGTCCCAAATCGTATTATGTTCCTAAGGTAAAATGTTCTATGATTGCAGAAATGACCAAAGGCCAACAAAACGCATATCTGGTATTTAGACAGTGGATGCTCTCGGCATATGACCGGGACAAGAAGTTTACTTCAAAATAATACTCCAGTCAAAGACGGTCTAAAGGTTATCTTTGGTGGCTCTGACTAGGGAATTACAAAAGGCTACGGTATGATTTCTAATGGTGTAGTGTCATTCACTAATATGGCTTATGTGAAAGGATTAGAACATAATCTGATTAGCATATGTGAATTATGTGATAAAGGCTTTATTGTTATTTTCTCCAAGGATCAGTGCCTGATAAAATCAGCCTCTTCTATGGAGACAGTGTTTACAAGCATTAGGAGTAGAAATATTTTTTGTCTTAATTTTATGTACTTAGACACTTCTATCCCAGTGTATTTTGTTGCAAAAGATAGTGCATCTCTTTGTGACCAATGGCACAAGAGACTAGCACATATAAAATTCAAAACTATTAATATGTTATTTTCTCAAGTCCTAGTACGCGACATACTGACTATCAAGTGCATTAAAGAAGGTCCATGTCACGCATGCCAAAAGGGAAAGCAGACAAAGGATACCTTTAGGGGTATTGCTGATAAAGATTCCTCAAGGTGCTCGTATTTACTACACATGGACTTATTCGGTCCTATACAAGTTCGTAGCTTAGGAGGTAAGTCATATACGCTGGAAATTATTGATGATCACTCACATTTTACTTGGGTGTTCTTTCTGAAACAAAAGTCAGATACCTTTGATGTGTTCACGAATTTTGTCAGGAAAATTCAGAATGAAGTAAACTGTTCAGTGGTCAAAATCTGAAGTGATCATAGAACAGAGTTTGAATCTGGTGCCTTGACAGAATTCTGTGGATGTCTAGGTATCTTTCATGAAATTTCATCCCCGCTTACTCCACAATAAAATGGAGTTGTAGAGAGAAGGAATAGAACACTCATTGAAGCATGTACTATAATGCTGACTGACTCCTCTTTACTAGAGTACTTCTGGGCTGAGACCGTCAATACAGCTTGTCACGTGAAAAATAAAGCATTGATCAACAAGAGCCATCGTAATAGTCCCTATGAACTACTGAAAGGCAGGAGACTGACTGTTTGCTACTTCAGGATCTTTGGCAGCAAATGCTATGTACTTAATAATTGGAAATATCATCATACAAAGTTTGGAAAAAAATGCTTTGAAGGTATTTTTGTAGGTTATAGTAGCCATAGTAAGACTTATAAAAATTTTAATAAGAAAACTCTAGTGGTAGAAGAATCAATTAACATTGTATTTGATGAGACGAGCTTGCTACATAGTAGCTCTTCTAGTGTTTTCGTTGAAGATGCAGGTTCAAGGCTGAGGGAGTTAAGCTTGGATGAGATAGTTGAAGAAAATGCTCAAAAGTTCATCAAGATCACTCCTCCAACCTCAATTGGAGAGGGAGATCAACAAGATGAAGAAGTTATCCAAGGTAAGGAAGACACTCCAGAAATAGATGAAGCTCCCAATGCAAGGACTCTAGAGCTCAATCACTTGAGGGAACACCCAGTTGATCAAATCATAAGAGATCCTCGTGATGGTGTAAGAACAGGAAGAGGTATTACTAATGATAATATGCATTTGATTTTTCTCTAGCAGGTTGAACCAAAGAATTTGAAGAAGCAAATAAAGACACATCTTGGATAGTTGCAATGGAATAAGAACTCAATCAGTTCAAGCGCTGCCAAGTCTGGAAACTTGTACCAAGATCCAAAGGTAAAAATGTAATTAGAATAAAGTGGGTCTATAGGAACAAGTTGGATGAAGATGGAACCATCATCAAAAAGAAAGCCAGACTTGTTGCTAAGGGATATAGATAAGAAGAAGGAATTGATTTTGATCGGACCTATGCTCTAGTGGCAAGATTTGAAGCCATCAGGTTGTTCCTCACATATGTTACTCTCATGGGTTTGATTATCTATCAAATGAATGTGAAATCAGCCTTCCTCAATGGTAAAATAAAGGAAGAAGTGTGTTGGATCCCTAGTTGATTTGGGCTAGGTTCACTAACTTAGGATGTGACCCAACATGTATAGCCAAGGTCATATTTGTGTCCTAGAGTCTAGGCTCAGTCCTTAGAGTCAACTTTAGATGGACCAGCTATCAACAAGACCATTAGAGATCTCAAGACTTAGAAGATTTCAAGACTAAGTAAAATGAGTTCGACGTTCGTCGAACTCAGCTCGACGAAAGGGGTTCTGAGCTCGACGATCTTGAGACATTTCTCTGTGCTGAGCTCGACGATCTTAGTTCTCTATTCGACGAAGACTGAGATACTTCAACAAGCTAAAGTCAGGACAAATCCAGATTTTTCTAAGTCTAACTTCAGGCTTTGGTTGACGAACAGGATTCTGAGTTCGACTAACTTGGACCTCAAGTTCAGAACTTCTCAGGTCGATGAATTTAGTACTCTACTCGATGAATTCTGGTCGACGATCTATACTCTTCTCAGTCAGAGACCTTTCAGATTCCAAGTCCACAATCATTCTCAGCTCAACGAATTTGGATCTCAGCTCGACGAATGAAGACTGTCTGTTTGACAAATGAAGATTATCTGGTCGACAAACTCATCATCTCAGCTCGACGAACTGTGAACTCATCTCGACGATTCCTGTCCTTTGTTCGACGATTCCAGACTAGGTCTTCTCCAGTTTTCCGTCCCTTTTCTTGGCGATGAATCCTGAGTAATTAATGCTCAATCTTCTTGGAATGTTACCGTTGGAACGAGCATTGATCATGGATTATTTCATGTCGTTTTTCCATGGGACAGTTAGGGAAATCATTGATTGCCGCTTCCTTCCCAGGCCGACTGCAATTACTACTCAACATTCAAATTTTGAATGTTCCTTAGTCAGTCAGTAGTCAGAAAAGAAAACATCAACCAGTACTATAGACAGACAGACAGATTGCATAGAAGAACAGTCTTACAGAAATCAAAAGTTCTTTTTTCTGCAATCAGCCTTGGCCAGAGGACATCTTCAAGAAGAAGAACAAACAATCTCTATCAAGATTCTTCTTCATTCAATCCTCCAGGACAACTTCAGAAGGACAACAATTCTCTTTCTGTCAAAGGAGTTCCTGAAGCAATCTCTGGTCCAGGCACTCAAGCTTTCAAGACTTATCACCCTGAAGCAGTGCTCCAGTTTTCCTGATTCATTCAAGATCTTAGGGTGAGCAATCTACTAACATCAATCCACAGTCTTCTCAATTGTTATTGAGAAAGAGAAGACACCATCACCTTCTTTTTCATTCTCTGTACAGGGTTTTAATTCCCTTCAAAATTATTCCTGGTTGCAAGTCTCCTATCAAAAGACTTGTGGTTTTGGTTTTTGAGCACCTGAACAAAAGCTCATTGGTGTCAGGCACCTGATCAAAAACCTGAGTGGATTCCTACCAGGGTGGTAGAATAGTGGATGTACCCAGGTTGGGGAACCACTATAAATTTCTTGTGTCGTCTGGTTGCCCCTTTTTTGTTTTGGCTGTGTTGTTCTGTGATTTATTAGGTTACTGTGCTTATTTTCTTATTTGCTAATTTGTTCACTTAGGAGCTACAACAAAAGTTGTAAAAAGTTTGTAGTGAGCACAATCCTCTATTCACCCCCCCCCCTTAGAGTATTTCAGATCTAACCTGCACTTTCAATTGGTATCAAAGCGAGGTTGGTTAAAATACCACACCTTAAGAGGTTAACTGGTTGTACAGGCTAACACCTGAACCATAAAGATCCCTCTAGTTAGATCTGATTGTTTTGTTTCTGATATTAGAATTATTTCTTCACAGACATGGCTCAAAACAAAGATTATGCAAACATCAAACCACTAGTATGCAATTTTAACACATTTTCCATCTGGAAGGCAAGAATCAAATTATACATGAATTATATTGATGAGGATATTTTTCCTTCTATTTTAATAGGAGTACCTCCAGCACCTGCAGCTTCTACAAGCACCTCCACCAACATGACTGCAGTACCTCCTCCAGAGAATAATGATGCATACAAGAAAGCCAAAATTGCAGATGCAAAAGCAATGAACATCTTGGCTCAGACAATGTCAGATGACATATTTCAGAAGGTGGTTGAGTGCACCTCAGCCAAGGCCATTTGGGATTCCCTCAACCAAATGGTAGCTGGTTAAGCAGATGAAAGGAAAGACAGGAGATCAAATCTCATATCCCTGTATGAGAATTTCAAGAAGGATGAGGCTGAATCAGTGGCTGAAATGTACAACAGGTTGAGCTCAATCATCAATGAGCTTAAAACCTTAGATAAGGACATCACCCTGACAGAGGTGAATGATAAAATTTTGATGTGCTTCCCTAGCTCTTGGGACTCAAGAATCTGGCATATCAAAGAAGCCAGAAGCCTAAATGAGATATCAACTGAATCTCTGCTAGGCAAATTAAAATCCTATGAGCAGTTGATTAAGACAAGAGAAGCAGCAGAACAGAAAGCAACAACTCCAGTGAGAAAGGATCACAATATAGCTTTCAAAGCATCAGAGGAAAGTGAGACCTCAACATCTAATGAAGAACTCATGAGCCTCTTTGCAAAAAGATTCTATAAGATGGCTAGAAAGGATTTCAGAAGAAAATCATCCAGGCAGTATGATAAGCCCAGATTTGACAAGACACCAACCAAGGAGGTTGTGTGCTTTGGATGCAGAAAGCCTGTACATTATATCTCTGAATGTCCAGAAAACTAGAAGAAGGAGAAAAGCAGAGAAAAGAACTCAAGGAGAAAACACAGCAGCAGACCCTCCTCAAGCAAGTACAAAAGGAAAGACAAGGGCTTTCTTGCTGAAACTTGGAGTGACACTGAAGAAGAATCATCCTCTTCCAGTTCAAGTGAAGAAGAGGAAGAAGAAAGATCCAAAGAGGTTTGCCTTATGGCAATTGATGCCTCCAGGAGCTATTCAGGATCAGTAGGAGAATCTGAAGATGAAGCAGCCTCAGACTCAGAGGCAGATCAGGTTCTTTCAAGCTTTGATTTTAATTCTGATTTATTTAAAATTGAATTTAAAACTATGTGTTTAGATTTAATTAATTCAGAGAAGGAAATAAAAACACTTAGAGAAAGACTAGGAAATCTTAAATCTGTTAACTCAGAAAATATTAAGCTAAAAGATCAACTAACTCTAGCAAGTGAACAGATAATTAAATTGAAATCTGATTTACGTGAGGCCAAACAACTTGAGCAATCTCTCAATGGAAGAAGTCTCAAGCTGATGGACATAACAAGCACAGTAAATGCCAGATTAAATGGCAAGCTGGGCTTGGGCGCCTCATCAGGTTTGCCCCCCATAATTAAGAAAAATATTCTTACCACACCCATTAAATTTGTTTCTGCTAAAGGAAAAGAAAAGATAACAGACAAACCAATGTCAGAAAACAACCCAAAACCCATAGACAAGAGAAATAAAAATCAGAAAATAGTTAATAAAAATAAGGTTCAGTAGCATTCGTCGAACTCAGATCGATGAAATGTGGCCAGTTCATCGAACCCAGATCGACGAACGCTGAACGCAAACTTCAGTTATAACAATTCGTCTAACTACGATCGACGAACTTTGTATGGTTCGTCGAGCAGAGGTCGACGAAATGGGGCGCAGAAAAATGACTATTGTCATTCTCTGAGCAGAGATCGACGATCTCAGCCCTATTCGTCGAACTCTGGTCTACGAACTTACATGATTTCGTCGAACCCAGAAGGACCAAACTTAAATCATTTCTCTTACAGAAATTCTAAGCCAGTTAATAAACCATTTAAACCAGTAGCTGATTGGGTTATTCCACGTAGGAGATATCACCCCTTAGGTTATAAATCTCAACCTACTTTGTCTGTTATATCCAGCTTTTCTTTTCAACCAAATAAAGGACCCAAGGTAACCTGGGTCAAGAATAATTGAGTTTTGTTTTTCATTTCAGGTATAGGTGAAGAGCTGTCCAAGGGTGAATCAGACCTGGTACTTGGACAGTAGTTGCTCCAAGCATATGACAGGCAGCAAGGAAAATCTATCCAATTACAAGTCTAAGCTAGGACCAAAGGTGATCTTTGGTGATTCAAACAGTGGCCAGTCTGAAGGATATGGAGCAGTAAAGATTGGGACAGTTACTTTCAAGAAAGTAACATATATAAGAGGACTCAAACATAACCTAATATCCATAAGTCAATTATGTGATGAAGGTTATCAGGTACACTTTAACTCTACCTCTTGTTCCATTATTGATAATGAAAACAAAACTGTTTTAATTGGAATTAGACAAGGTAACATATATCTAGTAGACTTTATTTCTGCCAAAACTGATGTTTGTTTACTCAATATCACTAGTAACCAAAATGAGTTATGGCATAAAAGATTAGGTCATGTAAACCTTAAGAATATATCTAGGTTATCTAAAGACAACCTTGTTAGAGGTTTACCTTCTGGCTCCTACAAGAAGGAAAACCTATGCAGGGCTTGTCAATTAGGCAAGCAAACTAAAACTAGTTTCAAATCCATTAATAAAAGTGATTCACCTAGGATTTTGTATTTGCTTCATGTGGATCTATTTGGACCCATTGTTGTACAAAGCCTAGGAGGGAAGTCTTACACTTTAGTGATTGTTGATGACTTCTCCAGATCCAGTTGGGTGGCCTTTCTGAGAACTAAGTCAGATACATTCAAGGTTCTTACAGATTTTCTCAGGACCATACAGATTGAGTTCTCTAATCATGTTGCATTGATCAGAAGTGATCACGGCACAGAGTTTGAGTCTCTTCTTATGCATGAGTTCTGTGAGAAGGAAGGTATCAGGCAGTGCTTCTCAGCTCCTAGAACTCTCGAACAAAATGGGGTGGCTAAAAGGAAAAATAGGACACTCAATGAATCTGCAGGTACATTATTGGCAGATGCTTACATGCCTCTATCCTTTTGGGCAGAAGCTGTAAACACTGCTAACTATGTCCTGAATAGAAGCCTTATACATAAGCTGAAAAATAAGACCCCCTATGAATTTCTTAAAAGGAAGAAACCTAAAATCACATATTTTAAAGTTTTTGGTTGCATATGCTATATTCACACAAACAATAAAAGATACATTAGAAAGTTTGAGGCTAAGGCCGAAGAAGGGATTTTTCTTAGATACTCCCAAGTAAGCAAGGCCTATAGGGTATTTAATAAATCCACTCTTAAAATTGAAGAGTCAGTCCATGTATCTTTTGATGAAGCTAACATGTCTTATAAGGAGAAAGAGATTTCTACCATAAGCTCTTCGTAAGTTCCACCACTGTGTGAGTCTATGGATGGACTAAACCTTACCCAAGAGGTGTCAACTCATCCTTCTCCACAGGTTGCTGAAGACAGTGAAGAGGAAATTCAAGTGGAAGTGGCTGAACTTCCCTCAACAGCTAATAATATTCCTCAAGAGGAATTAATTACAGAAGTTGTTGCTGAACAAACTCCACCAACTGATCTTGTCACACTCAGAGATCACCCCAGATCTCAAGTGATTGGAGACATTTCAGCAGGTGTACAGACAAGGCATCAACTCAACCAAGACTTGATGCATGTCTGTTTTCTCTCTCAGATTGAACCTCTCTCCATCCATGAAGCTGAGCAAGATCCCCACTGGATCATTGCAATGTAAGAGGAACTAAATCAGTTTTAGAGATGTAGAGTTTGGGATTTGGTTCCAAGACCCCATAACTACCCAGTTATTGGAACCAAATGGGTCTACAGAAACAAGCTAGATGCTCAAGGGAACATTGTGAGAAACAAGACTAGGCTTGTTACTTAGGGCTATAGACAAGAGGAAGGAATTGATTATGACCAAACCTTTGCCCCTATTCCAAGGTTAGAGGCCATAAGAATATTCCTTGCCTATGTAGCTCACATGCGATTCAAAGTGTTCCAAATGTATGTCAAGAGTGTATTCTTGAATGAAGTGCTTCAAGAAGAGGTTTATGTGGAACAACCTCCAGGTTTTATCTCTTTAACTCAACCCTCTTTTGTATTTAAATTGCGTAATGCTCTCTATGGTTTAAAGCAAGCTCCAAGAGCTTGGTATGAGACCTTAGCAAGCTTTCTTTTAGAGCATAAATTTACAAGAGGAATCATAGATAAAACTCTTTTCACTAAACATCATAAGGACCAAATTTTGTTTGTATAAATATATGTGGATGACATCATTTTTGGGTCTACTGATCCCAAATTATATAAGAGGTTTGCTGACTTCATGCATTCCAAATTTGAGATGAGTAGTATGGTTGAGCTTTCCTACTTCCTTGTTCTCCAAGTGAAGCAGCTCACTGATGGTATCTTCCTCTCCCAAGCTAAGTATGCTAAAGAACTTATTAAGAAGTTTGGGATGGGTGATGCCTTAGGAATGAAAACACCTATGGCTACAAATGCTGTTGTGGATTCTGATGCAGCAGGAAAACCTGTAGATCAGAAACATTATAGGGAAATTGTTGGATCCCTATTATACCTAACAGCTACCAGACCTGATATCATGTTTGCCACATGCATTTGTGCTAGGTTCCAAGTGAACCCTAAAGAATCTCACCTTATTTTCTTAAAAAGAATTTTGAGATATATAAAGAGTTGTCCTAATATATGACTCTGGTATCCTGTAGAGTTAGAGTTTGAGTTAACTGGATACTCAGATGCTGACTATGCTAGATGTAGAGTGGACAGGAAGAGTACCTCTGGAACTTGCCAGTTCCTGGGTATGAGACTTGTCTCTTGGTTCTGTAAAAAGCAAACATCTGTGTTTACATCAACTGTAGAAGCAGAATACATGGCTGCTGGCAGCTGCTGTTCACAAATGTTATGGATACAAAACCAACTCCTAAACTATGGTGTCAACTTAAATAATTTAACATTATTTTGTGATAATACTAGTGCTATTGCTATAGCACAGAATCCAGTTCACCATAGTAGGACTAAGCATATTGATATAAGACAACATTTCATTAGAGATAGTGTAGACAAAAAGAAAATTAACTTAATCCATATTCCTACTGATTTACAGAGAGCATACATTTTCACCAAACCCTTGGATGAGAAAATCATCTGTTCTTTATAAATCAGCTGAGAATGATCAATAGAGAAGAGTTAAATTAGTTTTTGTTTGCATTCAACGAATTTTTCAGAGTTCGTCGAACGGAGTTCGACGAATTAGGGAAAGTTTGAGAGATGCTCGTTGAACGGAGATCGACGAATTCTCTGTGTGGAAACAACTTTCGTCGACCTGAGATCGACGAACTTTGCTTCAGAAGTTATTTCGTCGAACGGAGTTCGACGAATTGTTTTCGTTTCTTCTGATGAGATCGACGAATTATTTATCTATAATTTATTTCGTCAACCTCAGTTCGAAGAACTGTTTCTTTTTTGTGGAACAGAGATTGTCGATTCATATTCTGGAAACCTTATATCTAGGTTTTCTTCGACCTCCATCCCGCGCTTTTTATTCTCTTGCACTTGATCGCCGTTTTCTCTGTCTCTCTTGCAGGTCATCAATGGCTATTCCAGCAAGCACTTTGGCTGCCATGAAATTCGACACCGGTTTTGACATGGATTTTGATTCATTCCAGCATTCTGACCCAATATTTTTCTACCTTCTGGAACTACTAGAGGAACTAGGTCTCAAGGACTTTATGACCCGAAGAATCAAACTGCATTCAACTGAGAATAAAGAATGTGTATACACTTCTTCTGCTACTGAGGATAATACATTGACAGGAAATATCGGGAGCAATGCTGTTTCTTTATCTCCCACCGTTCTTTCTGAATTTTTTGGGTTGGTAAATGGAGAAGATGATCTGGATATGGATTCTGAAGAATATAGTTCGATGCTGAAGTTGATTGGGTTTACTGGAAGTAACCCTAATAAGTTGTTAAAGAAACAACTCTCTGCTGCCTACCAGTTCTTGGCGGATATTGTGGGCAAAGTGCTGATGGGCAAGCACTCCGCATATGATTACATGACCAGACACCAATTCCTTGTTATGTACGCAGTGGTCAATAAGAGACATGTCGATTGGGGTATGATTTTCTTTGATTTGATAAAGAAGAAGAACAGCAAGAAGGAAGTCTGCTTTGGAAGAATCTTGGGGATCTTCCTTCAAGAAAAGGCTGGTGAATTTGTGGTCTCCCCGACCATCTTCATCAATGCCAGCAAGCGCCTCACATGCGCTTTGTTTGGCAGTTGGGAGAGGACAATCTCCAAGCCATCCAAAGCTTCCTCCTCTTCCATCCCTGCTTCTGAGAGCACCAGGGCTGTGAAGGCCACTCCCCTACCTACAGAAAAGGTGATTCCATCTCCACCCTCTCTTCCATCACCCCTTCCAGCAAAACCACTCCCTTCCTCTCCCATTCCTTCTTCAACACTTCAATCTCCACAACACACTTCTGTGTCTACTCCACCTCCATCTCCACCACTCGATATCACTAACATTCCAACACCCCCTGCTTCACCTCATGACACATCTATTCTTACACCTCCACAGTCTCCACTTCCCCCATATTTATCCTCCATTCCATCTTACACCCTACCCTCATACATCACCATAACAGATACAATTCCACCTCTATCCCCTCCATCTGTTCCCCTCCCTTCATCTACTTGTCTACCTTCACCATCTACCTCTCCATCCTTGGAATCCTCTACTGCATCTACAATCATATCCCTGCTCACTCCCCTCATTAAATCCCTAATCACAGAAGCCACTACACCTCTTGTGAATTCTATAAATTCTTTATCTGCCCAAGTGTCTCTTATCTCTGCTGCCCCCTCTTCATTCAGGGGCCTGGCTCCAGGTTCTCCTGAACCCAGGCAGTGGGAGATGCTCTGTGATGAAGCAGCAGCAGATGCAGATGCAGCAGCAGATATAGCAGCAGTTCCTCCAACAGCAGATGCAGATACAGCAGTAGACACAGTAGCTGAAATTTTGCCAGACCTTGATTCTGATTTGATTGAATTGATTCATTTTATGGATACTGATATTGACTTAGATGAGTCAGTTCCAGAGCAAATAAAAACTGTTGGTGATTTCCATTTAAATCCCACAGTTAATTTGACTGTTTTGTTGAGAAATTTTGATACTGTATATAAGCAGTCTCTTCCAGAAGACCTTACTAAGCCACAGTTGGCTATTGTGCCCTATACATCTCCAATAAGTCCAGCAGTTGCCAAGTAACTCTGTGATAGTTTTGCTATTCCAGCTTTAGCTACAACATCTACAGTTACACCAGAAGCCATCTCATCACCAACTTTTGTTATGGATGACTCACCAATGCCTGATCTGGATGAGTTAATTTTGGCTGATATTGAAGAGGAAAATAAGGCAGCAGCTGAAAGCTCTGTCCCAATTGCTTCTGAGCCCTGTATAGTTTCTTCTCCAACTACTTTTGAAACTCCAGTTATTGCAACTTCAACTTCTGCCCCTGCTACAGCAAAGGCTATTATTGATGAAAAAGCTCTGAAAGCATTGGATACTTTATATGATAACCCTCAGGGTTCTGATACTGAAGATGATGATGATGATGATTCAGATGAAGAAACTTCCAAGAAGAAAAATAAAATGCTGTCAAAGAAAAGGAAGGCTCCTCCTCCTCCAGCACCTAAGCCTAATCCAACTGCTGACACTCCCTACTACATTTTGCATAAGGTTGCACCTTATAAGGGAATGCCTGCATGGATGTGGTTATCCAAGAACCAGCAGAAGGAAAGGAAAAGAAGTAGGAGATATTCTCCTCCTCCAGTCCATAGATATAGAAAGGATCCACCTCCTCCTCCTCCTCCAGCAGCTGGTGCCACTGGCTCTAGCTCTCAGAGATCTGCCCCCATGCAAACCTATCAGAGACATTCAGGGATATCCTCTGGAAGCAGCCAGCAGAGGCAACCATCCTCAGGAAATCAACATTAACAACATCAGCAACAACAACATACATCTGAAGAACAGAAAGCTGACAATCCTAAAAGGCCATACTCTCCTCCTATTCCATTTGAAGATCCTGAAACTACCAACACTGCAAGAATGGCCAGATTCCAGGAACTTATTGGTCTATCATTGATTAATAAAGCCAAAGCTGAAGGTAAAGACATTTCAGGTCTCTCAACCATGTCTGAGTACATGAAGGAAGAATTAAAGAGATTTGACAAAGGCAACAAGCCCTTTAATATTGATGATTATATGAAGCTCCATCCTGAAGCATTTGTCCCCAGAGCTACATCACTGAAGATCAATGGGGCAACTGACATGACTATGAATCAAGCACAGCCTCTAGATCCAAATAGAAAAATTATCTTCAAAAAGCCAGGGGAGAAGACAACAGAAGACAAGTCCTTGCAGAAAAAGAAGAAGAAGTAATCTTTATTTTGTTTCAATTTCTTTCTGCATTTGTTTTCAAACTATGATATTTGTCTTAAACAAAGCCTGTATATATATATATCTGTTGCATGTGTTAGTAATTCTCTGTCAGATATATTTCTTTTCTTGCATTGTTTATCTATTTGTTTCTATTTTGAGTCTCTTAGTGACCTCACCCAAATAGGGGGAGATTGTTGGATCCCTAGTTGATTTGGGCTAGGTTCACTAACTTAGGATGTGACCCAACATGTATATCCAGGGTCATATTTGTGTCCTAGAGTCTAGGTTCAATCCTTAGAGTCAACTTCAGATGGACCAGCTATCGACAAGACCATCAGAGATCTCAAGACTTAGAAGATTTCAAGACTATGTAAAATGAGTTCGACATTCGTCGAACTCAGCTCGACGAAAGGGGTTCTGAGCTCGACGATCTTGAGACATTTCTCTGTGCTGAGCTCGACGATCTTAATTCTCTGTTTGACGAAGACTGAGATACTTCAACAAGCTAAAGTCATGACAACTCCAGATTTTTCTAAGTCCAACTTCAGGCTTTGGTCGACGAACAGGATTCTGAGCTCGACGAACTTGGACCTCAAGTTCACAACTTCTCAGGTCGACGAATTCAGTACTCTACTCGACGAATTCTGGTCAACGATCTGTACTCTTCTCAGTCAGAGACTTTTCAGATTCCAAGTCCACAATCATTCTCAGCTCGACGAATTTGGATCTCAGCTCGACGAATGAAGACTGTCTGTTCGACAAATGAAGATTGTCTGGTCGACGAACTCATCAGCTCAGCTCGACGAACTGTGAACTGAGCTCGACGATTCCTGTCCTTCGTTCTACGATTCCATACTAGTTCTTCTCCAGTTTCCGTCCCTTTTCTTGGCAATGAATCCTGAGTAATTAATGCTCAATCTTCTCGAAATGTTACCGTTGGAACGAGCATTGATCATGGATTATTTCATGCCGTTTTTCCATGGGACAGTTAGGGAAATCATTGATTGCCGCTTCCTTCCCAGGCCGACTTCAATTACTGCTCAACATTCAAATTTTGAATGTTCCTTAGTCAGTCAGTAGTCAGAAAAGAAAACATCAACCAGTACTACAGACAGACAGACAGATTGCATAGAAGAACAGTCTTACAGAAATCAAAAGTTCTTTTTGCTGCAATCAGCCTTGGCCAGAGGACATCTTCAAGAAGAAGAACAAACAATCTCTATCAACAGTCTTCTTCATTCAATCCTCCAGGACAACTTCAGAAGGACAACAATTCTCTATCTGTCAAAGGAGTTCCTGAAGCAATCTCTGGTCTAGGCACTCAAGCTTTCAAGACCTATCACCCTGAAGCAGTGCTCCAGTTTTCCTGATTCATTCAAGATCTCAGGGGGAGCAATCTGCTAACATCAATCCACAGTCTTCTCAGTTGTTATTGAGAAAGAGAAGACACCGTCACCTTCTTTTTCATTCTATGTACAGGGTTTTAATTCCCTTCAAAATTATTCCTGCTTGTAAGTCTCCTATCAAAAGACTTGAGATTTTGGTTTTTGAGCACCTGAACAAAAGCTCATTGGTGTCAGGCACCTGATCCAAAACCTGAGTGGATTCCTACCAGGGTGGTAGAAGAGTGGATGTACCCAGGTTGGGGAACCACTATAAATTTCTTGTGTCGTCTGGTTGCCCCTTTTTTTGGCTATATTGTTCTGTGATTTATTAGGTTGCTGTGCTTATTTTCTTATTTGTTAATTTGTTCACTTAGGAGCTACAACAGAAGTTGTAAAAAGTTTGTAGTGAGCACAATACTCTATTCACCCCCCCCCCCCCCTCTAGAGTATTTCAGATGTAACATGCACTTTCAAAGTGTATGTGGAACAACCCCCAGATTTTGTTGATCCTAACCATCCTGAGTATGTTTATTTATTATTCAAAGCTTTATATGGTTTAAAACAAGCTCCACGAGCTTGGTATGAAACCCTGTCTAACTTTCTTCTTGAGAACAAGTTCATAAGGGGAAAGATAGATAATACATTATTTCTTAGGGAAGTAAAAGACATGATTTTGCTAGTGCAAATCTATGTCGACGATATTATCTTTTTCTCTATTGATGACAACTTTTACAAGAATTTTTCCAAACTTATCCAAGGGAAGTTTGAAATGAGCAGTATGAGTGAGCTGAAGTATTTCTTAGTACTTCTGGTGAAGCAATCTGAAGATGGAATTTTCACCTCTTATACGAAGTTCACCAAGGAGTTGCTAAAGAAATTCAGAATGGAGAAGCAACCTCTATGAGGACTCCAATGGGTTCAGCTATGTCTCTAGACAAGGATGAGAAAGGGAAACCTTTTGATGAAACCAAGTACATAAGCATAATTGGATCGTTGCTATATCTTACTGGTAGCAGGTGTGACATAATGTTTTCAATATGTGTGTGTGCTAGATATCAGGTGAACTCTAAGGAATCTCAATACACAACTACAAAATAGATTTTGAGATATCTTAAGGGAACACCAAATCTTGGCTTATGGTACCCAAGAAGTAATGATAGCGAACTAATTGATTTTTCAGATGCAGATTTTACAAGTAGCAAAGATGACAAGAAGGGCACTTCCGAGAATTTCTAATTCCTAGGAAGAAGGCTCATCTCTTTGAGTAGTAAAAAATAGAATTGTGTTGCAATCTCAACCGTTGAGTCAGAATATATTTCTACAGGCAGTTGTTGTGCAAAACTTCTCTTGATAAAAAATCAATTTGAAGACTACAACCTGAAGTTCAGTGACATTCCTATGTTTTCTGACTCCTCTAGTGCTATAACAATTGCCAACAATCCAGTTTATCATAGCTTGACGAAGCACATCGAATTGAGATATCATTTCATTCGAGAGCATGTTGAGAATGGGGACATCAACCTCTAGTATGTTCCAACTGATAGGCAAGTTGCAGATATCTTCACAAAACCACTAGACGAGGACAAGTTCTCCTTCTTCAAGACAGAACTTGGTATCCATAATAGGGAGTCCTGAAAAGTTCACATTTGAAGTCAAGAGAAGATCCTATAATCAACCACTCAGAAAATTCCAAGAGAATTCTACTCAGCAAACCTTCAGATAAATTCAAGCTCAGATATGTATTTCTTGGAAACTTATTGAATTTCTCGAAAGATAAACTTATATTTCTCGGAAAAATAAGTTTATATTTCTTTGAAACTTACTGGATTTCTTGAAAGCTTATGAACTTCTCCGAAAATTACGTGATTTCTCAGAAAACAGCTTATACTTCTCGAGAAAATTTAAATATTTCTCGAGAAAATTATTCTTCTCGAGAAATCTGCCGACTTAATCTTTTGAGAAGAATTCAAACAGTCGCTCCTCAGGTACGCTTTTCATAATTCTTCAAAATTTTCAATTTTATATAAATAGAGAAGTCCATAGAATATCCAAATCCACATTTTCGAAAAAGCTTTCCCCCTTCAATTCCGTCGAAGGCCTCCACCCTTCTTCTCGCAAACTCGGTCTTTCTTCTCGGAAAAGTGAGAAATTTCTCATCTTCTTCAATCGATGGCTCTTACTGCAAAGATTGGCATTAGCAGTGAGTTCGTTAGCTCAGGTATCGAAGAAATTTCTGAGGATTTATGCAATGTTATTCTACTTCTTGAAACCGCCGACCTGACCATCATTCTCGAGCATCCTTGCAAGGATCTGATTCCAGAAGTTGAAGAGTTCTTCAGAAATGCTAAGCTTAAGAGGAGTGGGAAACTATTGAAAAGTTCTGGTAGATATGTAAAGATCAAAATCAATTCGTCCTCTTTAATAGAATTTCTGAGATTGCCCTCCATTGATGAGGAAGATTACTTGGAAGAACCCAATTATTCTGGGGCTTTGTCATTTTGTGGCCTCTCCGAATCCACTACCTCCATTCGAAGACATCATATGAATGATGAAAGTAAGCTGTTGGCAGATATACTAGGAAAAGTTCTCCTGTGCAAAACAGGATCAATTGTGTGTCATAAGAAATTTCAATGGGGACACATGCTATTTGACAAGATTAAGGAAAGAATAAAAGCACCTAATTATGCAAGGATCATTTCTCTTTATATGAATCAAGTGCACCCTGAAATATTTGACTTGTCCAAAGGTGTGTTCATTCACCACCTGAAGAAAGTCACTCTCCCATCCATCAACAAATGGGAAATCTGAATTCCAAAGCCAGGCTAGGCTCCAGCAGTTCTTAGGACAGTAGTTGATGAGGACAGGACCACATCTCTCCTACATATTGATACAATTAGCATATCTATTGCAGTTGTTACGGGGGAGCCTACTCCTTCAGTTCATGAGGAAGATCAATAAGCCGAGGTCCCGAAAACAGAGTGTTAGTCAGATATTCCTACAGATCAGGTGATAGAGAAAATTCTTGATGATGATGTGACAGTGGAAGAGGAAAACACTCCTCAGTTTGATGATGAAGAGATTTTAGAAGAAATTCTTGAAGAGATTCCTGAGGAGACTCCAGAAGACTCTCAGTCCATGGAATATATTGAGGGGGGAATGTGGATATACTCTCTGATGAGGAAGAAGTTACCCTAGAACCTGCAGAACCTCCACTCAGTGATTTAAACTTGTCTCTACCTATTATTCTTGGTGAGGAAGGGGATGTGATGATATCTGCCCAAAGAGGCAAAAGTTCAGTGGTTATTAAAGAAATACTAGCTTGGACAACTCCAACACTACCTCCTCCACCTCCTCCAGTTGAAGTCATTCCTAATGATACCCTTTTGGGTAAGATTGAGTGTATGTTGACCAAGCAGAGAGAGTACTTTGTCAAGTCTCTCAAAAAGGTAACTGATAGAGTCACTACTCTTGAAAAAAAACGCAGAGGATTTGCTAAAATTCAGAATAATAAAGATGAACTTAAAAGACTGATAAATGTTGATGACAAGGCTTTGGACCATACTATCACTAGTGTTGGTGAAGTCATGGATCAAGCAGTTACTGTGGCCAACAATCAAATACTCTCTCTGAAGAAAACTAAACAATGGAACTTCAAAACCTATGAAGAGGTCGGGAAATTCAAGGAAGATGCCATAGAGACTCTAACATTATGTCGGGTTTTGTTACCAAAATAACCTTGATTTGAAGAAGTCCCCCTAAAACAAAGGTGAATTGTAGTTGTATTTGATGGTGTTTGTTTAGATGTGCTTGTAGGTTATAATTGCCAAGTTTAGACCAATGTCAGTCTACAATGAGTCACCAAACACAGGACCATACAATATAATCCCTCATTGTGTGATCCATGATGTTGACTCATGTGTAGCCTCTCTATTGGAACACACTTCATTCTCAAGTACTAAAACAATGGAAGAAAGAATAGTTGTTGTATACCTTGAAGAAAATAATTTTGAGACAGTAAAAATTTCCTAGTCCATTACTCGAGTAGTATATATTGTACTCGAGTAATGCTGGAATGAATTCTCAAGTATACTAAGTATAGTTCTCGAGTAATAGAAATCATTCTCGAGAAGGCTTAGTCAAATACTCGAGTAAGCCATGGAGTACTCGAGTACTACTTATCTATGTCTAGAGTAATAGAAGCCAGTACTCGAGTAAGAAGAAATTTAGTTTCGAGAAGAAGTATTGTTCTCAAGAAGTCATGATAGTTCTCGAGAAGTCTTACTATAGTTCTCGAGTAGTAGAAGTCACTTCTCGAGAAGTCAGAAATCACTTAGAAAAATTTTACTAAGTCTTGTTCTCGAGAAGTCATGGTAGTTCTCGGGAAGTCTTACTATAGTTCTCGAGTAGTAGTAGTCACTTCTAGGGAAGCCAGAAATCACTTCCAAAATTTCTCTAAGGATTGTTCTCGAGAACCTCACATACCTCTTCTCGGGAACAGAAGTTATTACTCGACTAGTCTATAATCCACTCGAGAAATGCAGGAATTTTTTTCAAAATTTCGTTAATTCCAAACGGAAAGGAGTTCAAATTTAATCTCAACTCTTATTGGTCCATGTGTGCAGTCATTTATGATTATGATAGTTAGGCTTGTCCTATAAAAGGTCTTATCAATTTTGACTAACCCTAACATGCAAAAATAAGTTTTCTGAATCATCCTTTCATTCTAAATCGAGAAAGCCGCCGCTCCTCATCGTTGTTCCCGCCGCTGCTCTTTTCTGACTCAAGAAGTTCAGAATAAGAATCGATCAACAGATCAAGGCGTTCAAATTCTACAAATATCTTTCTTGATCACTTTGATCTTAAGAGTTTCAGATCTAGAGATTTTGGCAGTCTTCCTTGATTTATTCCTGACAGAGTTTCAACTTTCAAGATGGAAGAAATCTGAAGTTCTCAGATCTGAAGTGAAGTTTATTTTACTGTTATTGTAAATCTATTTCAATTCTTGTTGGAGATTTTGTCTCCGAGTTTTGTAGGAATTTTTTCTTCCGAGTGTAGATCTCGTTTCAGGATCGAGTTGTAGGAGATTCTTCTCCGAGTTGTAGGAGTTTTTAAAAAGATTTGTAGGGGCGTTGCTCCAGGTTGTAGGATTGTTTTCAATCTGAGATAGTGGAGTATCCAAGTCTAGTGCGTTGCTAGATCGATGAGGTGGAAAGTGGATGTACCCAAGGTTGGGGAACCATAATAATTCTTAGTGTCGTCTGTGAATGCTTGCTTATTTTTCTGCGCTGGCTCGTTCACTTTTTATTCCGCAAAAAGACGCAAAACTCACCTATTCACCCCCCTCTATGTGATTTAGGTTGACAACTTAAACATTTTTCTATTGGTATCAGAGGGAGGTTGTTCATCAAAAGGTTAACACCTTGAACAGATCTACCTCAAGTTGTCTTTTAAGTGTTTCTAGGTTGGACAGATCCAAGGACTCCACTAAGCTTTCAGTGTGCAATAAGGCAAACTTTCCCATGTGGAAAGAAAGAGTAAAGTTCTTCATGGAAACTGTTGACGCCCGCATCTTCATGATAGTGGAATAAGGCCCTCATGTGCCTATGATCGCTTCCACTATTGATCCTACTAAGAAGATGCCAAAGAAATTGATGGACCTCAAAAAAGACGAGATTGCACTTGTCTCTCTTAACAAGAAAGCCAAAAACATCATCGCAAGTGTAGCCGATAAGTCTATGTTGCAGAACCTCATTCACTGCAATTTTGTCAAGGAGATGTGGCAGTCTCTAATCATCTTGATGGAAGGTACATAAGAAGTAAGGGATGACAGAAGATCCCTTCTAAATCAGAAGTATGAGGACTTCAAGCAAGGCCCTAAGGAAGCAATTGCCGACACATATGAAAACTTTTTCAAAATCGTCAATGGCCTAAGGAACTACGGCCGTGTGTTCACAGATGGTGAACTAAATGATAAGTTCCTTAGATTCTTGACAAAGGAATGGGATAACAAAATATGTGCCATTAGGGAGTTCGGGAGATTAGCAGAAACTGACCCTCATAATCTCTTCGGGAAGCTTATATCATATGAGCTGCAAATCAATTCAAGAAAAGCTGAAGAAGAGAAGAGTCGGTCTTCATTCAAGGAGAAGTCTGTCGCACTGAAGGCGGACAGCTCAAGGAAAGTCAAAGTTGCATCACTTGCTCCTGCAGAAGAAGAGAGTGAAGATGAAGCTTCAGATCCAAGCACCTCAGGCTCAGAGTTATCTGATGAAGAGTTTTTCCTACTCTCCCGACAATTCAAGAATTTTCTCAGCAAGAAGAAACAAATGAGAGGAAAGATTCCTCATTCAGAAGATCACATCACGACAGTGACTATCAAAGGAAAAGTCACACATCTGACAGGTATAAATCTAAACCTAACAAACATGTTTCATTTAATGTTGTTTGCTACTGTTGTAATAAGTTAGGGCATATAAGTACTGACTACCCTCACAAGGAGAAGGAGGGTGGAAAAAGAGAGGAGAAACAATCTTTTTACAACAAGAAGAGAACTGAAAGAAGTCTAGTAGCCAAGAAGGGCAAGACTCTCAGTGACTCTGACTCATCTGAGTTATGTGATATGGAGGAAGCCTACTTTAGGCTCATGGCGCACACAGATGAAGAAAAAGAGCTCCAGTTCACTGGGAACGTAAACTCTCATACCCCTCTCTCTGAATCAGATGCTTTTGACCATGATTATGAGGACAGCTCTTCTAACGATGAGTTTGAACTCATGGCTCAATATAAAGAGTTAATCAAGGCTTACGACAAATGTCAAAAAATTGTGAAAACCCAGACCAAGGAGATTAAATCTCTCAAGGCTGAAGAGACCACTCTGAGAGAGGAAGTCGCCAAGACGGACTCACTCAGAGAAATTTCAATGCTATAATAAAGCTCTCAAGCACTAGATTTGAATGAGAAAATCATCAAAGAATTAGGAGAACAACTTGCAGCTGAAAAGAAATTTGTTGAAAGTTTCTCCAAGCCCAATACTGTCCTTCCATTTGTTACTAAATTCTCAGCTCAGTCCAAAGGTGCTGGAATAGGCCATGTGGGTGATCCTAGTAAATCTTCTAAGAGAAATAAAGCCCAAAGGAGAAATAAGGCTGCCAAGAATGCTCTAGCCAAGGAGAAGAGGAAAGCTCCTCAAGAACAAACTCCGTTTAAAAAGGTTATCTTTCCAACAAACAGGTTTGATCTTGACTCAACCTACGGTCACTTTGCTAGGCCTACTTATGTAGAGCCCAAGTCTCGATACCACCTGTAACAGCCCAAATTTCTGAAACAGGCAATTTTTGGGTGACACGGCCTGGGATACGGGCGTGTCCCAGGGCGTGTCAGCTGACACGGCCTGCGACACGGGCGTGTCGCAGGGCGCGTCGAGGTTGTGTCGACGATCGGCCTTTGTCTCGACGATTTTTCGCTCGACGATGTGTCGAGAGGAGGCACACGGCCTAGGACACGGGCGTGTCCAAGGCCTTGTCGCATGCTCGACGACTTTGTCTCGGCGATCGTCGAGTGTTGAGACGTGTGTGTGTCGAGTGTCGAGAAGTTGCACACGGCCTGTGACACGGGCGTGTCACAGGGCGTGTCAAATCGGGTCGACGAACTCAGACCGCCGAAGGATTTCGACAGGGCGTGTCTTTGTGCCGTGTCAGGGCACACAGCCTGGGACACGGGCGTGTCACAGGCCGTGTGAAATCTCGGGATGATTTGGGATTTTTTTCGCCCAGGCACACGGCCACAGACACGGGCGTGTTCGAAGGCGTGTTGGTGACACGGCCCATGACAAGGGCGTGTCCCATGGGCGTGCCACTGGTTTGGATAAGTCGGTTGACCACCGCTTGAGGCACACGGCCTGGCACACGGCCGTGTCCGAGGCCGTGTCGGGTCAAAATCTGTGTTTTTGGCAAAATCGTGGCCGTCCATTCCTTCAGCTGGGATCCAAGGGCTGAAGCCTCTTCCTCTTTTTCCTAAAGGCCGAAAACTGAGAAGTGAATCTCATTTGTTTTGGCCTTAAGCTTTCTTCAAGTTAAGAGAAAGAGAGAGAGAAAGGAAGAGGAAGAGGGAAAGGGGGCTGCTGCTGGTGGTGCTGCGGTTTACCGACGAGAGATCCGAAGCCAGCGTTGCGGAGGAAACGATCTTGCGAGTCTTGCAAGCTAGCTTTGAGTCCATGGCGCCGAAGCGATCGTCAAGGGTAACGACTTTTCTTCCTAGCCATGTGAAGGCTTCTTTTTGGCATAGCTTTGTGATTTCCCCCACCAAGAGGTGGCTGAGTTTGGAAATCTTTGGGTGGATGCTTGAAATCCCCTTTGTTGGCATATAGATCCGAAAATGGAGTACGGAATAGGCATGCTGTGTGAAGCCCATCTGGACAGGTTGTTCTGGATTTGTGATGTTGCATACGAACCGGAGAAGACTCCGTGATAACGTGTAGGTTAAGGAGTCTACGGGTTATACCTGCGAAAAGGAGTAGCAGGAAGTACTGGGGTGGTAGCCCAGGAAAAATAGCCATGTGATGGTTTTGGGTCCAACCTGTGATTGAGGCACAGGAAGTACTGGTGGGACCAGGAAAGGCCCTTTTTGTGATGCTTGATGTCGTAGGGTGTCCACCTGTGAAGCGAGTAACAGGAAGTACTGGCATGAGAGCTAGGAAAGACCCCTGACATTTGTGCTTGTGCGGTGTCCACCTGTGGAGAGAGTCACAGGAAGTACTGGTGTGCCCAGGAAAGACCCGCTGTTACTGTGAGAGAAATGGGTATAGAGAAATACCCAGGCTTGAATGCCAGGAACAGGATCGGTGAGACCTACCCGCCCCTTTGATATAGCCATGAGTACGTTGTACTCAGAGAAGGCAAGGCGATTTGAGCAACGGGGGGTGGAGGATCCGACCTGCGCTATGTCCGTCCGACGTGAGACCAAAAAGTGCGGTCTGTTGGAGCGCATAGCAAGATTCTTCGGCCTGCGCGCCATGACACAACGGGGGGCTACGGGCCATCCCGGTGTTCGAAGACTAACTCCAGATGCACGCCATGGAGTAAATGCTCAAGAGAGTTACCGTTGGGTTGTAACCCTGATACGATGGTGGGCAAGAGGTTGCCAGAACACCAAGAATGTGCCCTGATTGCACGGACCGTTGGGTCGGGTGGCGAACGGTTGTGATGGCTTGTGTGCGTGAAAGCACATTTGATGATATATATCTAGATTGCCATCCTTGTGATTTGCTATGCTTGCAGGGAAGTACCGCTGCCCCGAAAGAAGGGGTAGGGTCGTTATAATTTGGTCAGCTGAACGCTGACCGTTGCTCTTGTTTGCCACCGTTGGGTGGATTGTCCCTTTACAGGTGCTGGAGAGCCGAGCGGGACGCATAGAGGTTGATGTTCCTGCTGGTGTTGCTGCGATTGCTGCTAGCCCTCGAAGGCTAGATGTGTTCTCTTGTGTGTTTTCTTTTCTTGTGGCCGGCCTGCGCGCCAATTTGTTTAGGCCACTGTGTGAAAGCCATGTAAGGCCCTAAGGCCAACTCTTTTGACTTGTAAGACATTCCTATATTGTATAAAATGTGGAGTTTTATGTTTGGACATTCATGAGGAGTTCAAGTGTAGTCTAGGCTTCCGCTAGAATGCTTTGTGGTAGGTGCGATAGCGCTACTCTGATATATCATGTGGGGCCCCGGCCGGACCTTCTAGAATATACCATATGAATGGATGGGGTTGTTACATTTTTGGTATCGGTTGTCTTGTTCTTTCCCTCTCGAAGTCGTGGCCGACTTCTTTTGTGGGGTGGCGAGCACGTGTTTGTGCAAACCAAAGTCTACGATGAACTCCTGCATGTCCATGATAGGAATGCATATTTGTGTGTTTGAGGAACCTGCGTGTTCTTATTTTGTGTTGTTTGCTTGGGTACGACCGCTAATGTGTGTGTCTTGTCCACCTTAGGTGACACGAAGTGGAGCTGGGCTGTCTGAGTCCCAGCGTTCTGATGAAAGTACGGCACCAGCCGCGGTGCCTACTCCTCCACCGTCTGCGGAACATGTGCATTTAGTTACGGAGGCCTTATTTACCATGATCCAAGGCCAGCCCCTTAGGCAGGAGCAAGCGGCTGTGAGGCCAGAACAGGTGGCTGCGAGTCCTGCACCTGTAGTAGATGTGGCTCCTCGAGCGGCTGAGAAGCATCTAACGCGGTTTATGAGTTTCCATCCGCCTACGTTCTCGGGAGAGGGAACCCCGACGCAGGCTGAGGATTGGCTATCGCGTGTCAAGCGAATGATGACGGCGATAGGAACGGCGGAGCATCAGAAAGTTACTTTAGTTACCTTTTTGCTTGAAGGCGAAGCTCGGTTATGGTGGGATGAGATGGAGTTGCATCATTTGGCGGGTCGTCCGTCAACCCAAGCATCGATGGAAGAATTCTCCAGGCTCTTCCTCGCGAAGCACCTTCCTGCGGCTCAGCGGATAGCCATGGAAAATGAGTTCCAAAGGTTAACCCAAGGAGATGGCAGTGTTGACGCCTATTTGCATGAATTTACTCGCTTGGGGCGGTATGCGGGTTCTATCTTTGCCGATGAGCAGCGGAAGACCAACAGGTTCTATGAAGGACTGAGGGACGAGCTGAGGTTCCTTGTGTCAAGTTCTGTGAACCAAGGTTTCCAAGCCTTGGTTGACACCGCGACCGCGTTGGAAAAAGATATGAAAAGGGTGCAAGGGAAGAGAGCTTTGGCTATGACGCAACCGGAGTGGAAGGCGCCCCGCTCTGGGAAACCATTTTATAAGAAGAGATGGGGCAAGAAGTCCAAGCCTAGTGGACATGCTCCTTCATCCGTTGCAACGGGAGCAACGTCAGGGGCTACCTCCAAGCCAGATACTCGGGTCTGCTTTAATTGTGGCCGCATGGGGCATATTGCGCGAGATTGTCGGATGCCGCCAAAAAGTGAAAAGAAGGCGGGAGCATCTTATGCGGAAAAAGGAAAGGCGGTGGTGGATTCCTCTGCCTCGCAGGCGCAACCCCGGGTCTATAATCTTGGCCTGCAAGAGGCCATCAAGCAGAATGACGTGGTCACAGGTATGAGTTTAGTTTTGCATATGCTATTGTTTGTATGCTTTGCTTAGTACCCCGATGTTTGCGGTTTGTATTGTGACATGTTTGTCATAGGCTTTGTGATGATTCGGGACACGCTGGCGCGAGCACTGTTTGATACAGGTGCATCGCATTCTTTTCTGTCTAGTGAGTTTATGACGCGGCTTGGGATACCCAGTCGTGCAAAGATAGATAGCGTCAGAGTGGTGTTGCCGAATGGCTATTGGATGCTTGCGGATCAAGCTTGCGATGTGGCGGTTCAAGTAGGAAGTCGGGATTTTTGTTTAACTGCATTTGTTTTGCCAATATCGGAATTCGATGTGATTTTTGGGATGGATTGGCTTGCGGAGCAGCATGCTATGATTGATTGCCAGTCCAAAGAAATCACGTTGGGCTAGAATACCGAACAGAAGACCAAGTTTGCGGGTATGCGAGGAGTGAGCGGGACGTTGATGTCTGCACTCCAGGTAGTCAAAGCTGTTCGGAAGGGTGCGGAGTGTTACTTTGCACTAATTCAGGTTGTGGAGCCTAAGGCCACTTTGTGCGAGGTTCCGATTGTGGCAGAATTTACAGATGTGTTTCCCACGGATCTCCCTGGGCTACCACCCCAGCGGGAGATTGACTTCACGATCGAGTTGGTGCCAGGTGCGAAACCTGTGGCCCGCTCTCCATATCGCGTTGCGCCAAAAGAGATGGCTGAATTGAAGGTTCAACTCCAAGAAATGTTGGAGCAAGGTTATATACGCCCAAGTATGTCACCTTGGAGCGCGCCTGTGCTTTTTGTAAAGAAGAAAGACGGTGGGTTGCGGTTGTGTATCGATTACCGTGAATTGAATAAGCTGACCGAGAAGAATAAGTATCTGATACCCCGGATTGATGAGTTATTCGATCAGCTGGTGGGCTCGACCGTCTATTCGAAGTTGGACCTGAAGTCTGGTTATTACCAGTTAAGAATTCGGGAAGGTGACATTCCCAAAACCGCATTTGGAACGCGTTATGGGCACTATGAGTTCACAGTCATGCCATTTGGACTATGCAATGTGCCCTCGGTGTTTATGGATCTGATGCACCGTATTTTTTGCGAGTACCTGGATCTGTTTGTGATAGTGTTCATTGATGACATCCTGGTGTACTCGAAGTCCAAAGCTGAACATGAGATTCACTTGCGGTTGGTGTTGAACACGTTGAGGCAAAATCAGCTCTATGCCAAGTTCTCGAAGTGCGAGTTTTGGCTATCGTCAGTGGCATTTTTGGGCCATGTAGTGAGTGGAGCGGGCATTGTAGTGGATCCAGCGAAGATAAGGGCCATACAAGAGTGGCCAATGTTGTCTTCCGTGGCCGAGGTCAGGAGTTTTCTTGGACTTGCGGGCTACTATAGACGATTTGTAGAAAACTTCTCGCGGATCGCTTTGCCGCTAACCACACTGACACGAAAAGATCAGAAGTTCGTTTGGATGCCAGAGTGCGCACGAGCTTTTGAAGAGCTGAAGATTCGGTTGACCACGGCGCCGGTGTTGTCTTCGCCACGTGGAACCGATGGATTTGTGATTTATAGTGATGCCTCAGGGAGCGGCTTAGGCTGCGTTCTTCTGCAGAATGGAAAAGTGATTGCTTATGGCTCATGCCAGCTGAAGGTGCACGAGCGAAATTTTCCCGTCCATGATTTGGAACTAGCGGCGGTGATTTTTGCACTCAAGTTGTGGCGACACTACCTTTATGGAGTGAAGGTGGAGATCTATACCGATCATAAGAGCCTAAAGTATCTTTTGGAGCAGAAAGACTTGAACATGCGACAACGAAGGTGGTTGGAGTTCCTTGGGGACTACACGTTCGAGATTCACTATACGCCCGGAAAGGGGAATGTTGTCGCAGATGCCTTGAGTCGGCGGGTTCCAGCTAGAGCGAATTGGTTACAAAGGCATGATAAACGCCTTATCCAGGAGTTGGAGGCGTTAGAGATCTATTGTGTTGACAAGAATTCCACTGCCACTGCATGTTTGAACTGGATCGAGGTGCAATGTGACCTGGCGGACCGAGTTTGACGGGCAACGGAGTTGGATGAAGATCTCTTACGCTATGTGAAGGAAGGGCCAGAGGGCAAATTCACCTGGATTGACGGTCTTTTGCGAAAAGAGGACCGTTTGTGCGTCCCGAATGTGGGGAAGTTGAGGGAAGAACTGATGTATGAAGCGCATTATACAAAGTATTCCATTCACCCCGGGAGCACAAAGATGTTCAACGATATGAAGAAGCTTTTCTGGTGTCCAGGGCTCAAGAAAGATGTTGCCCTTTATGTAGCCAAATGTCAAACATGTGCGTTGGTGAAGGCAGAATGCCAAAAGCCGGGCGGTTATTTGAAATCACTGCCAATCCTAGAGTGGAAATTTGATGATATTTCCATGGATTTTGTGCACGGGTTGCCAAGATCGCAGCGAGGAAATGATTCCATTTGGGTCATTGTGGACCGACTAACGAAAGTAGCACATTTTCTCCCGATCAGGCGGGATGATTCAGTTGACAGTTTGGCAAAGTTGTATGTTGACCAGATTGTGCGGCTTCACGGTGTTCCTCGGAGCATCGTAAGTTATCGAGATGGGCGATTCACGTCAAATGATTGGCGGCTAGTTCACCGACTGTTGGGCACGAAGTTGATTTTTAGTACGGCCTTTCATCCCCAAACGGATGGCCAAACTGAACATACCAACAGAACAATAGAGGACATGCTCCGAATGTGCGCCCTTGATTTCGGAAAGATATGGGAAGATCATCTCTATATGGTCGAGTTTGCCTATAATAACAGCTACCAGGCGAGCATTGGGATGGTACCATATGAAGCTCTATATGGACGGAAGTGTCGTACTCCCTTGGCTTGGGTAGAAGCGGGCGAAGCTCGGGTTGTGAAACCAAATGAGGTTGATGAAGCAAACTCAACCATACGGACGATTCGAGAGAGATTGCTTATTGCTCAAGATCGACAAGCAAAGTACTACAACGCCAAGCACCAGAATGTGGAATTTGCGGTTGGCGATTGGGTCTACTTAAAGATCAAGCCATTCAAAGGTGTCTCCAGGATTCGACGATTGAAAAAGTTGAGTCCTAGATATTTGGGTCCTTTTGAAGTGGTGGAGCGAGTTGGCGAAGCGGCTTATCGGCTAGCTCTGTCGGCAGACTTGGGTGGATTGCATGATGTCTTTCACATCTCGGTGCTTCGGAAGGCCGTGAAAGATCCAGCTCAAATGATCGCGGATGATCGTGTGCCGGTGGAGTATGGGCTAACAACGAAAGTTAGACCCATTCAGATCGAAGATCGAGCCGAGAAACAGTTGCGGAACAAGACGGTCGGCATGGTGAAAGTCCGATGGGACAATTGCGGCCGTGAAGAACTATCATGGGAGCGAGAGCAAACCATGCGCGAAGAGTTCCCTGAACGGTTTTTGTAGCTGTAGCAAAAATGTTGTAACATAAAATTTTATATGTTGTCACATTTTTCTTGCTGTTTTCTGTTACCTTTCCTATGTCTGAATTTCGAGGACGAAATTTCCTGTAGGAGGGGAGGATTGTAACAGCCCAAATTTCTGAAACAGGCAATTTTTGGGTGACACGGCCTGGGACACGGGCGTGTCCCAGGGCGTGTCAGCTGACACGGCCTGCGACACTGGCGTGTCGCAGGGCGCGTCGAGTTTGTGTCGACGATCGGCCTTTGTCTCGACGATTTTTCGCTCGACGATGTGTCGAGAGGAGGTACACGGCCCAGGACACGGGCGTGTCCAAGGCTGTGTCGCATGCTCGACGACTTTGTCTCGGCGATCGTCGAGTGTCGAGACGTGTGTGTGTCGAGTGTCGAGAAGTTGCACACGGCCTGTGACACGGGCGTGTCACAGGGTGTGTCAAATCGGGTCGACGAACTCAGCCCGCCGAAGGATTTCGACAGGGCGTGTCTTTGTGCCGTGTAAGGGCACACAGCCTGGGACACGGGCGTGTCACAGGCCGTGTGAAATCTCGGGATGATTTGGGATTTTTTTCGCCCAGGCACACGGCCACAGACACGGGCGTGTTCAAAGGCGTGTTGGTGACACGGCCCATGACACGGGCGTGTCCCATGGGCGTGTCACTGGTTTGGATAAGTCGGTTGACCACCGCTTGAGGCACACGGCCGTGTCCGAGGCCGTGTCGGGTCAAAATCTGTGTTTTTGGCAAAATCGTGGCCGTCCATTCCTTCAGCTGGGATCCAAGGGCTGAAGCCTCTTCCTCTTTTTCCTAAAGGCCGAAAACTGAGAAGTGAATCTCATTTGTTTTGGCCTTAAGCTTTCTTCAAGTTAAGAGAAAGAGAGAGAGAAAGGAAGAGGAAGAGGGAAAGGGGGCTGCTGCTGGTGGTGCTGCGGTTTACCGACGAGAGATCCGAAGCCAGCGTTGCGGAGGAAACGATCTTGCGAGTCTTGCAAGCTAACTTTGAGTCCATGGCGCCGAAGCGATCGTCAAGGGTAACGGCTTTTCTTCCTAGCCATGTGAAGGCTTCTTTTTGGCATAGCTTTGTGATTTCCCCCACCAAGAGGTGGCTGAGTTTGGAAATCTTTGGGTGGATGCTTGAAATCCCTTTTGTTGGCATATAGATCCGGAAATGGAGTACGGAATAGGCATGTTGTGTGAAGCCCATCTGGACAGGTTGGTCTGGATTGGTGATGTTGCATACGAACCGGAGAAGACTCCGTGATAACATGTAGGTTAAGGATTCTACGGGTTATACCTGCGAAAAGGAGTAGCAGGAAGTACTGGGGTGGTAGCCCAGGAAAAATAGCCATGTGATGGTTTTGGGTCCAACCTGTGATTGAGGCATAGGAAGTACTGGTGGGACCAGGAAAGGCCCTTTTTGTGATGCTTGATGTCGTAGGGTGTCCACCTGTGAAGCGAGTAACAGGAAGTACTGGCATGAGAGCTAGGAAAGACCCCTGACATTTGTGCTTGTGCGGTGTCCACCTGTGGAGAGAGTCACAGGAAGTACTGGTGTGCCCAGGAAAGATCCGCTGTTGCTGTGAGAGAAATGGGTATAGAGAAATACCCAGGCTTGAATGTCAGGAACAGGATCGGTGAGACCTACCCGCGCCTTTGATATAGCCATGAGTACGTTGTACTCAGAGAAGGCAAGGCGATTTGAGCAACGGGGGTTGGAGGATCTGACCTGCGCTATGTCCGTCCGACAGGAGACCAAAAAGTGCGGTATGTTGGAGCGCATAGCAAGAGTCTTCGGCCTGCGCGCCATGACACAACGGGGGGCTACGGGCCATCCCGGTGTCCGAAGACTAACTCCGGCTGCACGCCATGGAGTAAATGCTCAAGAGAGTTACCGTTGGGTTGTAACTCTGATACGGTGGTGGGAAGAGGTTGCTAGAACACCAAGAATGTGCCCTGAGTGCACGGACCGTTGGGTCGGGTGGCGAACGGTTGTGATGGCTTGTGTGCGTGAAAGCACATTTGATGATATATATCTAGATTGCCATCCTTGTGATTTGCTATGCTTGCAAGGAAGTACCGCTGCCCCGAAAGAAGGGGTAGGGTAGTTATAATTTGGTCAGCTTAACGCTGACCGTTGCTTTTGTTTGCCACCATTGGGTGGATTGTCCCTTTACAGGTGCTGGAGAGCCGAGCGGGACGCATAGAGGTTGATGTTCCTGCTGGTGTTGCTGCGATTGCTGCTAGCCCTTGAAGGCTAGATGTGTTCTCTTGTGTGTTTTCTTTTCTTGTGGCCGGCCTGCGCGCCAATTTGTTTAGGCCACTGTGTGAAAGCCATGTAAGGCCCTAAGGCCAACTCTTTTGACTTGTAAGACATTCATATATTGTATAAAATGTGGAGTTTTATGTTTGGACATACATGAGGAGTTCAAGTGTAGTCTAGGCTTCCGCTATAATGCTTTGTGGTAGGTGCGATAGCGCTACTCTGATATCATCCTGTACCTTCACCGCCTGTTTTGTGATATATCCTGTGGGGCCCCGGCCGGACCTTCTAGAATATACCATATGAACGGATGGGGTTGTTACACCACCGATGGACCCATCCCCAAAACTTTGGTGAGAGTGTCTTTAAGGCACCTTATGAGGAGATCACTCTTCAGAGCTATGGCCCTTATAGTCATGGTGATAACATCAAGAAAGATCCAAAAGCCAAACCTGTTGTTGAAAAGCATATTATAGAGAAGAAGTCATGTGAGTGCCATCACCACAAAGCTTCTTCCTCCAAGACTGATGCCCCTGCTAGACCACACTCTCAAAAGGTCAAGAAGGAGAACATCAGACAAAGATACAATAGATTTGTCTGTTGGTGTTGCGGCAAAGTTTTTCACTTTGCTATAGATTGCTGGTTTAACTCCAAAAATTATGTAACTCCTCAAGTTGATAATGTGAGAAAAACCACTCATAATGTTAACTCACGTAGGGGGAGTATGCTAACCAGAGACCTAGGACCCAAACTTGTTTGGGTTCCTAAGGGATTCTAAACTTGTGGATGTAGGTATGTCAATAGGCTAACAAAAACTCCTACCTGGCAAATGGACAAGATAAAAGTTCTAGGAAATCTCTTTGAATTAGAATATTTAATCTGTGTTGTTGAAAGTTTGACAACAAAGCAACTGAGGAAGATTTTCTCCTGAATTGGTTGAGGGGGAGCTTCTAGCTGAAAACTCTCTCCAAAAGGACCTCAGAGGTGATTGAGCTCTCAGTAAAGTAGAGGCCATGATTGAGTCCTCTGCCCTATCCCCTATTAAAGATGTCAGAAAGGGAGAGAGAGAGAGAGAGATGAAAAGAAAAGGGAGGATAAAAATGCAAGGTTAAATGAAGCTGTCATAAAGGGATAGAAATGCATTGATATCCCCTTAAGAAAGGTAAGGCAATATATTTTTTTATTCACTTCACAATTTTTTTACCTATGCAATTCAACTTAGTATATGGGGTTCTGACTTCTTTAAATAGAGGGAGATTGTTGGGTTTTGTTACCACAATAACCTTGATTTGAAGAAGTCCCCTTAAAACTAAGGTGAATTGCAGATGTATTTGATGGTGTTTGTCTAGATGTGCTTGCAGGTTATAATTGCCAAGTATAGACCAATATCAATTTACAATGAGTCACCAAACACAGGACCATACAATATACTCCCTAATTATATGATCCATGGTGTTGACTCAAGTGTATACTCTCTATTGGGACACACTTCATTCTCAAGTACTAAAGCAATGGAAGAAAGAATAGTTGTTGTATACCTTGAAGAAAATAATTTTGAGAAAGTAAAATTTTCCTAGTCCATTACTCGAGAAGTATATATTGTACTCGAGTAATGCTAGAATGAATTCTTGAGTATACTAAGTACAGTTCTCGAGTAATAGAAATCATTCTCGAGATGGCTTAGTTCAATACTCGAGTAAGCCATGGTGTACCCGAGTACTACTTATCTATGTCTCAAGTAACAGAAGCCAGTACTCGAGTAAGAAGAAATTTAGTTTTGAGAAGAAGTCTTGTTCTCGAGAAGTCATGGTAGTTCTTGAGAATTCTTGCTATAGTTCTCGAGTAGTAGAAGTCACTTCTTGAGAATTCAGAAATCACTTAGAAAAATTTTACTAAGTCTTGTTCTCGAGAAGTCATGGTAGTTCTCGATAAGTCTTACTATATTTCTTGAGTAGTATTAGTCACTTCTCGAGAAGCCAGAAATCACTTCCGAAATTTCTCTAAGTCTTGTTCTCGAGAACCTCATATCCCTCTTCTCAGGAACAAAAGTTATTACTCGAGTAGTTTATAAACCACTCGAGAAATGCAGAAATTTTTTTCCGAAATTTTGTTAAGTCCAGACGGAAACGAGTTCAAATTTAATCTCGATTCTTATTGGTCCACTATGCAGTCATTTATGATTATGACCGTTAGGCTTGTCCTATGAAAGGTATTAGATTTCCCTCCTAGACATTGTACTGTAATAGGGCCAAAAAGGTCCATATGTAGTAAGTACAATATTCTAGGTGAGTCACTTTTATTTATTGATTTAAAACTACTTTTAGTTTGCTTGCCTAATTGATAAGTCTTGCAAAGGCTTTCCTTCTTGTAGGGGCAAGAAGGCAATCCTCTAACAAGATTGTCCCTAGAGAGTTTGACAATGTTTTTCAAATTTACATGACCTAATCTCCTATGCCAAAGGTCATTATTATTGATACTTTGATTCAATAAGCATATTTCAGATTTAGCTGAATGGAAATTAACTATGCAAATGTTTCCTACTCTAGTGCCAGTCAATACTACATGGTTATCTAAAGAAGTAATAATACAAGAGATTTATTAAAGGATACCTGAAACCTTTCATCACATAACTGACTTATGGAGATAAGGTTATCCTTCAGTCCATTTACATATACAACCTTCCTAAAGGTGACAGCTCCAATCTTGACCTTTCCATAGCCTTTAATCTGTCCACAATTGGAGTCACCAAATATTACTTTTGGTCCTAGCTTTGAATTATAATTGATTAAGTTGTCCTTATTTCCATTCATATGTTTAGAACAGCCACTATCCAAATACCACTGTTACGCTGTGGTAGGATAGTCTTTCACCTGTAATAAAACAGATTAGCTATTTTTGACCCAGGTTACCTTG
The DNA here is from genome assembly GCA_039583875.1 of Platanthera guangdongensis. Taxonomy (NCBI): domain Eukaryota; kingdom Viridiplantae; phylum Streptophyta; class Magnoliopsida; order Asparagales; family Orchidaceae; genus Platanthera; species Platanthera guangdongensis. Next base: position 156,152,901 of record CM077167.1, read on the forward strand.
GGTCCTTCTTTCTTCATATAACTAAAACTAGAGATATAAGAATATTCATACTGGCATTTGTAATCTAAAGGATGATATCTTCTAGGTGGCATGATCCATTGATTAAATTGATTGAAAGATAATCTTGGTTGATTATTAGTTTTAGCAAAATTAAAGTTTTTGTTATACTGAACTGCGTTCGACGAATTCAAGTGAGTTCGTCGATCTGAGTTCGATAAATGGGGATGAGTTCGTCGAACTCCACTCAGAGAATGAAAGTAGTCATTCTCTGGGCCCCAAAATCATTGATCTCTACTCGACGAACCATACTGATTTCGTCGATCGTAGTTTAACGAATAGTTATAGTGTAAGTTTGCGTTCAGAGTTCGTCGAATGGAGTTCGACGAACTGTACACATTTCGTCGATCGGAGTTCGACAAAATTTGTTGAATATAGTTATAATTTGGATTTTTCTTATTCTTTTTCCTTTTCTTATTCTTTTGTTTTGATTCAGTTTGTTTAACATTATTATCATTTTCTATTTTCTCTTTTCATTTTTCAGAGACAAATTTAATTGGAGTTGATAATATATTCTTCTGGATTAGAGGAGGTTGACTTGATGAAGCACCTAAGCCCAGCTTGCCATTTAACCTGACATTAACTGTGCTTGTGATGTCCATCAACTTGATTCTTCTCCCATTTAGGGATTCTTCAAGTTGACTGGCCTCTGCTAACTCAGATTTTAGTGATATAATCTGTTCATTTGCTAAAGTCAATTCATCTTTTAATTAAATATTTTCTGAAACAAAGTTTTCTTGATCAGATAATTTTTCCCTAAGTATTTTAATTTATTTTTCGGAGTTTATTAAATCTATGCAGAAAGACTTAAATTCAGTTTTGAAGCTATCTGAATTATAATCAAAGGATGATAATACCTGATCTGCCTCTGATTAAGATTCTTCATTATCTGATTCTTCTATTTGTTCCTCAGCATCAGATGGGCTGCAAGAAGTATTGATAGCCATAAGGCAAACTTCCTTTGCCTTAGATTCTTCTTTCTCTTCACTGGAGCTAGATGATGAAGATTCTTCTTCAGTATCACTCCAGATTTCAGCAACAAATCTCTTCTCTTTTCTCTTGTGCTTGCTGGAGGAAGGCTTGTTGTAATGCTATTTTCTGGAGTCCTTCTCTCTTCTTCTTTCCTTCTTTTGATTCTCAGGACACTCTGAGATAAAGTGCCCTGGCTTCCTGCACCGAAAATAAACAATTTCTTTAGTGGGTGTTTTGTCATACCTTGGTCTGTCAACATGCCTGGATGACTTTCTCTAGAAGTCCTTCTTTGCCATTTTGCAGAATCTCTTGGCAAAGAGACTCAGGAGTTCTTCATCTGATGTTGGAGCTTCAGTTTCTTCTACAGCTTTAAAAGCTATGTTCTGCTCCTTCTTTATTGTTGTAGGAATCTTCTGTTCTGCAACTTCCATGGACTTGATCAACTACTCATAAGATTTGAGCTTTCCCAGGAGAGATTCTGTGGAAATCTCATTCAAACTTCTGGCCTCCTTTATTGGCCATATCCCGGAATCCCATGAGCTTGGGAAGCACATGAGGATCTTATCATTCACCTCAGTGAGAGAGATGTCTTTGTCCAAGGTCTTCTGCTCACTGATAATTGAACTTAATCTGTTGTACAAGTCACTAGTAGATTCTGATTGTTCCTTCTTAAAGTTCTCATACTAGGAGATGAGAGTTGATCTTCTGTCTTTCCTCTCATCAGCTGAACCAGCAACCATCTGATTTAGAGAGTCCCAGATTGCTTTTGCAGATGTGCATTCAGCCACTTTCTGAAATATGGCATTTGATATAGTCTGAGCCAATATGTTCATGGTCTTTGCATCTGCAATCTTTGCCTTTTTCTGAGCATCTGTCCACTCAGGTGGTGGAACAGCATGAGTGCTTGAAGTAGAGGTTTATGTAGTAGCTGTAGGTTGAGGAGGGCCTGTCAAAATAGAATTATATATGTCCTCATCAATGGAATTCATATACAGCCTGATTATTGCCTTCCAGATTGCAAATTTATTCAAGTTGTAGACTGGAGGTCTGGTGCTTGCATAATCTTTGTTCTGTGTCATGCTGTGAAATAAACAAAACTAAGATCAGATCTAACAAAGGATATTTTGGTTCAAGTGTTAGCTTGTACAACCAAAGGAACCTGCACTGATACCAATTAAAAGATAGGGGTTAGATCTGATTACTCTAGCGGGGGGGGGGGGGGGGGGGGGGGGGGGCTGAATAGAGTATGTTAAAACTTTGGGATGTTTTTAAATATTATCAGAGTAAATAAAAACAGGTGATACCAGTAATAGTAAAAGAAAAGATAATCTAATATAATCTATCACAACACAACAAACTAGTCTATCACAGCCACAGCAAGAATAACAAGAAAAGGGGAAACCAGACAACACAAGAAATTTTATAGTGGTTCCCCAACCTGGATACATCCACTCTTCTACCACCCTGGTAGGAATCCACTAGTAGGTTTTTGATCAGGTGACTGCCACCTTTGAGCTTTTGATCAGGTGCCCAAAAACCAAAATAAACCTTTGAAGGGAGTTAATAAACCCTTTATGCAGGAGGGGGGAGAGAGATTTGATGGTGTCTTATCTTTCTCTATTCAACAGAGAAGACAAGTGGATTTGCTGTTGTCAAGACTTCTTCAGAAATCACTTGAAGCCTTGCTCAGGGTATAGGTCTTCTGCATTGACTTGAAGTAATCCAGAAACTTCTGACTGATAGTGATTGTTGTCCTTGAAAGCTCCTGGAGTTCAAGTTGAAGAAGACTCTTGATTTTGGGTTTGTTGTTCTTCTTCTTCTTCAGAAAGATCAAGGTGAAAACAGGGTGTTTTCTGCTCAGAGAATTTCTGAGAGAATTTCTATATGTTCTTTGGTTTTGTATCACTGTGCTTCTATTACTTCCTCTGCACTTCTACTTCCTGAAAAGAGATAAAAATCTCTTTTATATTCTCTGTCAAAAATACTCCTTTGAATTTTGAATTCTCTACATTGAATGCTGATTGTCTGGAAAATGAAAATTGATTGGAGAATATTTTATTTAATGTGTTTCCACAACTGTCCTATTTAATTAAGCAAGTAATTAACCTGATGAAGACCATAATTAATGCTTCCAATAATTGCTATATTCAGAGAATATGTGCATTAATTACTCAGAAAATTATTGCTAAATAATATATAGGATGTGGACAGAAAATGAGGAAAACTCTAAGTCTGGAACTGCAACAGAAATCGTCGACCAAAGAACATATTTCGTCGACCTGAGATGTAAGTTCGTCAAGCTGAGAAATCATGTTCGTCAACCTGAGAAAACTTGTTCGTCAACCTGATATCCAAGTTTATCGAGCTGAGCACAAAGAACTGCATTCTATGAATAACTTGCCAATTCTGCGCTCCAAGTTCGTCGAGCTGATAATCTATCTTCATCGAGTTGAGTTCAGAGAAAATATTATGGAAAGAATGTATTGAAGTTGAAATCCAGACTTCGTCGACCTGAGCTCGAATATCGTTGAGCTCAACTCAGAGAATTAACTCTGAGTTCGTCGATCAGCGATCGACGATCTTTGAGCTGAGTTCGACGAACGTCGAACTTATATACTGAACTTGATTTCTTCTAAGTCTTGAGTCAATCTGAGGTCTTCTGTTGGCTGGTCCATGTAAGGTTGAACCTAATGACTTAGCCTAGACTTTAGGACACAAAGACATGACCCTGGCTATACATTGTGGGTCAGACATCCTAATTAGTGAACCTAGCCCAAATCCAAACTAGGGATCCAACACCATCAACACTAAAGGTGGTAGCGGATATTGGTTGTGTCTGTCTTGCGTAGCAGTCATGTGCTTCTTCTCCATCTCTGCGAACAACTCTCACTCCTCTAGGGGTTGGAAATTTCATTACGAGATGGGGGATTGATGGTATTGCTCTGAAAGTGAACTGAACTGGCCTTCCAAAGATATTGTTGTATGTCAAACTTGAATTGTCACGACAAAGTTGACCTCATGGGTAGCTTGCTTCGGGAAATCTCTCATCGTGATGGGAAACGTAATTGTTCCTTGGACCAGAATGAGGTGGTTATCGAAACCATAGAAGGGTCCTTCTACGTGGCTAAGATGCTGCTTAGTGAGCTTCATGCTTTCTAGGGTGGAGAGGAACAACACATCTACTGAGCTTCTATTGTCTACCAAGATCCTTTTGACGAAGCAGGGATCCCCGATCCCAGCATGGATAACGAGGGGATCATGGTTGGGCAACTGCAGCCCTTCGAGGTCCTTATTGTTGAATGTAATGGTGATATCCTGATTTGGCTTCCTATCTGATCCTTTTACCGAAAGTATCTACGTTAGGGGCCCAACGACGGTCTCTATATTGTCCACCATCTTCCTACCCCCACCAGTTCCATGTGGTGGGTTTTGCGCTTGTCCTTGTAAGAATCTCCCAAGATGCCCTTGGCGGATGAGGCGCTCAACTTCATCTTTCAGCTCAACACACTCTTCGGTGTTGTGTCCAGGTAAGTGGTGGAACTCGCAGTACTTTGTCTGGTTGGCATTATGGTTTGTCCGCGGTATTCTTGGTCGTTGGAATACCATATCATTTTGAATTGAGTACAATATGTTAGTGCAGGTGATATTCAGAGGGGTGTATTCTTGAAGTGGATGTTGCCCCCCATTCCTTAGAGGGTCACGTCGGTGTTGGCCATTCCGACGTTCTTCTCAGAATCTTCATTCTTGGTGTTGAAGGGCTGGCTCTTTCTCCCTCTTGTGCTTCTGGTTCCCGTGGAACTGTTGATGGTGAGCTTCAACAGCCTTGTCGGCTGCCATCTGTGCCTCTACGTGATGTACGAGCTCGGGATAGCAAGGGATGTTTTCCCTCATTAATGTTGAATAGAAGCTGCTAGGACGGAGACCCCCAAGGAATGCTCCGCTTAACAGCTCTGGGTCGACCCCTAGGATTTCACAAATTTCTGCAGATAACCTGCGGAAGAAGTCCTTCAAAGACTCCCCTTCATTCTGGCGGATACCTGATAAGTGGGAAGGGTTGCGAATGACCATCTGATTCACTATTAACTGATCCGCGGACTGTCTTGTTAGCTCTGTGAAGTTGGCAATGATGCCCACCCTCAAAGAGTGAAACCAAGTACGGGCCTGCCCCATGAGAGTGGCTGGGAACACTTGGCATAGTAACTGATCAAGTGTGTTGTAGATCCTCATAATGGTAGTGAAGTGGTTGACAAGATCTAATGGATCGTCTGTTCCATCGAATGTCTCGATGTTCAATAGTTTGAAACCATGAGGAATTAGATGAGCCAGAATTTGTGGTTCGAGGGGGGAGCCTTGGCAGAGTGGTTGGCGAGTATGAATGTCCCGTCGGTCGGCTTGCTAGTATTCTTCTTCGTACACCTCCTGAATTTCTTCCCGAGTGAACCTCTCGATTGGGGGAAGTCGGGCCTCGTCTCCCCAGTTGTGGCGATGTCGCCCAGTTTCAGTTCCTCCATGAGTCGGGTGAGTGGAAATGGCGGCTTCAGAGTATTCTTCAGGTGCATCTTGTCATGGAAGTTCTTGCGCCCTGCCATGATTTGGCTGTGGCGAATTAACTGATGCTAGAGGAGGAGTAGGAGGCGCTCCCAGATTCCTAAGCCGAGCAAGCATTTCAGTTTGCTGATCTTCCATTTGTCAAACTCACACCTCGAGGGCGGTGACAGGCGCGAAAGCGGCCTTAGAGGTCAATGGCACGTCCACAAGAGAGTGGGAGCGTGCTGGTAAAACATGTCCTTGTGGGACGGATCCTTTAACTATGTGAGTGCTTCTTTTCGCCATTGAAGTGAAACTTGAGTGTTGCAAGGATGGAAGTCTTGGCTTCTGAAGGAGGTTCGGGATCGTGTTCCCATAGACGACGCCAAACTGTTGCGGACTAACTCGGCGTCCCAGTCGGACCGTTATAAACTGGACCACCTTAGATCTCGGGACGGTCAAGCGTGCACACAGTCAATGAAGATTGAGAGTTGACATAAGAGGTTTTAACGTGGAAAAACCCCTCAACTGGGTAAAAAACCATGTGATCGGGTCTGTGCCGGTTAAATTCCACTATGAAGTTGTGGTTACAATATGTTTGAAGAATCGAGGGTGACAGGCTGCTGCTCATTACAACTTGGAGGTGAGAGAGAATTTCTGATTCGCAACGGGCAACAGGCTGCGCCGAGGGAGTGCTAGATGCTAACTTGGTGGCTGGCGCGCTTGAGCGTTATTGATGATTGTCTTCTTACTTTCTCTGCACACTTGCGGACTTGGACGTTCCTCCGGCTCGTAGGCGGCTTGTAGATGACCTGAGGCAGGAGTTCGGCAGAGCTCTGGTGTAGGACCCCGCCCCCTAACCTTTACCCGGGTCGGACTGGAGGGGATCTTACCTGCCCAAGACGTCTAGCTAGTGCTCCTAGGGGTAACGATGTAACGACTCCATCCGTTCATATAGTATATAATAGAAGGTCCGGCCGGGGCCCCACACCATATACCACAAAATAGGCGGTGAAGTCACGAAGTGATACCAGAGTTGTGCATCCAAACTCATAGCATTCTAGCAGAAGCTATAACACGAACTGAACTCCAAACATGAATGTCCACCATATAAATATCCACATTGATATAGAAACAGGAATGTTCATCAAATATAAAGTCAGTTGGCCTTATGAACTTACAGTTATTCTTTATAAAAGTGGCTACCAAACATCGGCGTGCAGGCCGACCACATATAAACAAAACACAACATTTTAAGCTTAGACTTCAAGGGCTAGCAGCAGCAGGGACTTCAACCTTTCAAAGTCCCGCTCGGTTCTCCAACACATGTACGAGGACAGCCCACCCAACAGTGGCAAACAAGGCAATGATCAGCATTCAGCTGACCAATTTATAAAGACCCTACCCCTTTCTCGGGGCAGTGGCATTACCTCCCTGCAGGCATAGCAATTCATATACATATATATACATCACATATTGTGTACTCATGCATAAACATTCCATCACAACCGTCAGCCAAGCGGCCCGACGATCCGTGCACTCCGGGTACATTCTTGGTGTACCGGGGAACCAGGGTCCCACCACCGTATTAGGGCCAAAACCCAACGGCAAAAGTTGAGCATTTACTCCATGGCGTGCAGTCGGAGATTTTAGTCTTAATGACCCGGTATTGGCTCGTAGCCCACCATGGTGTCGTGGCGCGCAGGCCTAAGACTCTCGCTATGTGCTTCAATAGACAACACTTTCAGGCCTCACGTCGGACGAACATAACGCGGGTCGGATTATCCACTCCCCATTGCTCAAGTCGCCTTGTCATCACCGAGTACAGCGTACTCGCGGCTAAGAAAAGGTGCGGGTCAGTTTCACCTTACCTGTTTGGCATAAAGCCTGGGTGTTTTCCTGGGCACAACAGTACTTGCTGCTACTACCCTTCACAGACACCACCCATTAAATATCACAAGCATCAGAGGGTCTTTCCTGGAATTCTGTACTTGTACTTCCTGCTACTACCCTTCACAGGCACAACCTAGTAACCATCACAAGTATCAAGGGTATTTTCCTGGATCTCAAATCCAGTACTTCCTGCTACTACCCTTCACAGACACAACCCATGAACAACAAACATTACAAGGGTATTTCCAGGACTTCAAATCCAGTACTTCCTGCTGCTATCCTTCACAGGTATAACCCATACAACATCACAAGCATCACAAGGTTATTTTCCTAGACTACCACTCCAGTACTTCCTGCTACTGCCCTTCACAGGTCTAAACCGTCGACTCCCAAAACTAAACATTTAATCACGGAGTCTTCTTCGGTGCGTATATACAACATCACCAATCCAGACCAACCTGTCTAGATGGGCTTCACACAGCATGTCTATTTCGTACTACATTTCCCGATCTATATGTCATATGATTCGAGATTCCATGAATCAACCCATGGTATTCCCGTAACAAGCCACCCTCTGGTGGGGGATCCTATGCACATGCCAAAAAGGAAGCCTTCATATGGCTAGGAAGAAAGATCGTTACCCTTGAAGATCACTTTGGAGCCATGGACTTTTAGCCGGCTGAAAAGGACCGCAGCGGCTTTGCCTCCACAATGTTAGCCTCAGATCTTGAAACAGAACTCCGCCGCTCCACCGGTGGCCTGCTCCATTCCTTGTCCTCCTCCTTTCTCTCTCTCTCTCTCTAAGTTTTTAGAAAGAGGATGGCCCAAACATCAAATGAGTCTTTCCAACTCATATTCAGCCTTAAGGAAAAGAGGGAGAGCCCTGAGCCATCAGATCCCAGCTGAGAAATGGACGGCCACGATTTTGCCACAAAAGGCTAATTTTTGCCTGACACGGCATGTGACACGCCCGTGTCACAAGTCGTGTACCTTATGTGACACACAACCGACTCATCCAGACCAGTATACGACAATGTGACACGCCCGTGTCGCGGGTCGTGTCACCTGACACGCCTTCATACACGCCCGTGTCTGTGGCCGTGTACGTCAGGCTGAACAAAACCAAAACAACTCGAGTGGGACACGACAAGTGACACGCCTGTGTCACAGGCCGTGTACTCCAAGACACGACCGTGTCATGCCCGTGTTCACCAAGCCTCAAAGTCCCTGGGCACGTCCAGTAAAGTACACGGCTTGTGACACGCCCGTGTCATAGGCCGTGTGCCCATACAAGGCAGCAGACACGCCTCTAGCTCAACTTCATCGACTGAAGTTCGTCGAGCAGAGGAGAACACGACCTCTGATACGCCCGTGTCAGATGGCGTGTTCCCTCATTTTCGTAGAAATGGATTTTCATCGTCTACTCGCCGGCTGCTCACCCGAGCAGGACATATCCTGGGACACACACGTGTCTTAGGCCGTGTCACCCAACTTTTTCCCAATCCTAGGTGTTGGGGTGTTACAACCCTCCCCTCCTTAAAAGAATTTCGTCCCCGAAATTTGCACACATGAAGAAAAGTAAACAGCAGACATTTTATTTCATAAAATTTTCATATAACTTTACACGCACTGCATAACTGTTACACAAATTGCTCGGGAAATTAAGCACGCATGCTCTGCTCTCGCTCCCATGTTAGCTCCTTACGGCCACAGTTGTCCCACCGGACTTTGAACATCCCGATTGTCTTGTTCCGCAACTGTTTCTCGGCACGATCCTCGATCCGAATGGGCTTAACCTTCGTCGTTAGCCCATACTCCACCGGCACACGATCAGACTCGATCACTTGAGCTGGATCTTTGACGGCTTTCCGAACCATCGAGATGTGAAACACATCATGTAATCCACCTAAGTTTGCCGAAAGAGCTAGCCGATATGAAGCTTCCCCAGTACGCTCCACCACTTCAAACGGACCAAGATACCTCGGGCTCAACTATTTCAGTTGCCGAATCCTGGACACGCCTTTGAAGGGTTTGATCTTCAAATAGACCCAGTCGCCCACCACGAATTCCACGTTCCAGTGCTTGGCGTTGTAGTATTTCGCTTGACGATCCTGGGCTATCAGTAGACTCTCTCGGATAGTTTGTATTGTCGAGTTCGCTTCCTCGACTTTGTTACGCCTATACACTGTAGATTCACCTGCTTTTGACCAAGCTAATGGTGTGCGGCACTTTCGACCATACAACGCTTCGAACGGTGCCATACCGATGCTCGCTTGGTAGCTGTTGTTGTAGGCAAACTCCACCTGATAGAGATGATCTTCCCATCTCTTTCCAAAGTCCAGGGCGCACATTCGGAGCATATCCTCCATAGTTCTGTTGGTCCTCTCAGTTTGGCCATCCGTTTGGGGATGAAAGGTCGTACTGAACGTCAATTTCATGCCCAACAATTGATAGATTACCCTCCAATCATTCGAAGTAAAGATCCCATCACGATCTCTCACAATGCTACGAGGAACACCATGTAGCAGTACAATCTGCTCGACATAGAGCTTTGCCAAACTCTCCAATGAATCGTCCCGTTTGTTCGGAAGGAAGTGCGCCACTTTTGTCAACCGGTCTACAATCACCCAGATTGAATCATTCCCGCATTGAGATCTCGGCAACCCGTGCACGAAATCCATTGAAATATCATCGAACTTCCATTCCGGAATCGGCAACGACTTCAAGAAACCGCCAGGCTTCTGTCATTCCACCTTTACCAAAGCACAAGTCTGGCATTTGACTACGTAATGAGCGATATCGTTCTTCAGTCCCGACCACCAGAACAACTTCTTCATATCTTTGAACATCTTTGTGCTCCCAGGGTGAATTGAGTACTTCGTAAAGTGAGCTTCGTACATCAACTCTTCTCGTAGTTTACCCTTACTCGGGACGCACAACCGGCCCTCTTTCAGCAAAAGGCCATCATCCTAGGAGAAGTTGCCCTCTGGCCCGTCCTTTGCATAGCGTTGGAGACTTTCATCCAGCTCTACTGCTCATCGAATCCTGTCCGCAAGGTCATATTGCACCTCCGTCCAGTTCAAACATGCATCAGTTGAGTAATTCTTGTCAACACAAGAAATCTCTAACGCTTCTAACTCATGGATTAGACATTCATCGTGCCTCTACAGCCAATTGGCCCTCGACGGAGCCCTCCGGCTCAAGGCATCAGCGACCACATTTCCCTTCCCGGGAGTATAATGAATCGCAAAGGTGTAGTCCCCAAAGAACTCCAGCCACCTTCGTTATCGCATATTCAGGTCCTTCTGCTCCAACAAATACTTTATGCTCTTGTGGTCCGTATAAATATCCACTTTCATGCCATACAGATAATGTCGTAATAACTTTAGTGCAAAGATCACCTCCGTCAACTCTAAGTCATGGACAGGATAATTTCGCTCGTGCACCTTCAAATGGCGTGAGCCATAAGCAATCACTTTCCCATTTTGCATAAGAACACGGCCTAAGCTGCTTCCTGAAGCATCACTACAGATCTCGTATCCGTTGATACCACATGGCGATGACAAAACAGGTGTCGTGGACAATCGACTCTTCAACTCTTCAAAAGCTGGCGCGCACTCCGGCATCCATACGAACTTCTGATCCTTTCTCGTCAGTGTGGTCAGAGGCAAAGCAATCCGCGAGAAGTTTTCTACAAACCGTATGTAGTAGCCCGCCAGTCAAAGGAAGCTCCTGACTTCAGCCACTGAAGACAACACCGGCCACTCCGGTATGGCCCTTACCTTCGACGGATCCACTACGATGCCCTCTCCACTAACCGCATGGCCTAAAAAAGCCATCAACGACAGCCAAAACTTGCACTTCGAGAACTTGGCATAGAGCTTATTACTTCGCAAAGTATGCAACACCAACCGCAAGTGGTTTGCGTGATCAGCTTCAGATTTTGAGTACACCAAGATGTCGTCAATGAACACAATCACGAACATGTCCAGGTACTCTCAGAACATTCGGTGCATCAGATCCATGAATACCGATGGCGCATTGTAGAGCCCAAACGACATTACCGTGAACTCATAATGACCGTAGCGTATTCCAAATGCGGTCTTTGGAATGTCTCCTTCCCGTATACTCAACTGGAAATACCCAGACTTCAAATTCAAATTCGAGTAGACGGTTGATCTCACCAGCTGATCGAACAACTCATCAATCCGTGGAATCAGATACTTGTTCTTCTCGGTCATCTTATTCAGTTCGCGGTAGTCAATACATAACCCCAAGATGTCGTCTTTCTTTTTCACAAACAGAATAGGTGCGCTCCAAGGTGACATACTTGGGCGTATATATCCCTGCTCTAGCAAATCTTGCAATTGGATTTTCAACTCAGCCATTTCCTTTGGCACGATGCGATATGGCGAGCGGGCCACAGGTTTCGCACCTGGCACCAACTCGATCGTGAAGTTGATCTCTCGCTGGGGTGGTAGCCCAGGAAGATCCTTAGGGAATACATCTGCAAACTTCGATACAACTGAAACATCACTCATACTAGCCTTTGGCTCAACAACCTGAATCAACGTGAAGAAAACCTCTGCGCCCTTTCGAACAGCCTTGACGACTTCGAGTGCAGACATCAAGGTCCCGCCCACTCCTCGCATACCTGCGAATTTAGACTCCTATTCGGTATTCTGGCCCAATGTGATCTCTTTGGCATTACAATCAATAAAGGCATGCTGCTCCGCGAGCCAGTCCACACCAAAGATCACGGCGAATTCCGATATCGGTAGTACAGATGCAGTTAAGCAAAACTCTTGACTTCCAATTTGCACCGCCACATCGCAAGCCCGATCCGCGAGCATCAAACAACCATTCGATAACAACACCTTGACACTCTCTGTCTTCACATGACTAGGTACTCCAATGCGAGCTACAAAGTCTTGAGACATAAATGACTTTGAAGCACCCGTATCAAACAGTGCTCGCGCCAGCGTGTTCCGAATTAAAACAAAGCCTCTGACAATCGCATCAAACACAAGCCACATACAAAGCATACAATAACAAGCATGCAATCAGCACAACAATTCAATAACTTAACTCATACCTGTGATGACATCACTCTACTTAATGGCCTCCTACAGGCCAAGGTTGTAGACTCGGGGCTACGCCTAAGATGCAGAGGACTCCACCACTGCCTTTCCCTTCCCAGCCTAAGACGTTCCCGCCTTCTTTTCTCCATTCGGCGGAACAACCTGGCAGTCACGGGCTATATGCCCCACTCGTACACAAGTAAAGCACGTACGAGTCTCTGGACTTGACGTGGCCCCTGACGTTGTACCCGATGCAACTGTAGAAGTAGCTTGTACTGACGACTTGGACCTCTTGCCCCATCTCTTCTTATAATATGACTTCCTAGGTCGGGGCTCCTTGAACTCTCTCTTTGTCACAGCCAAGGCCCACTTTCCTTGCACTCTCTTCATGTCTTTTTCCAGCGCGCACGCAGTATCAACCAACGCCTGGAATCCTTGGTTCATGGAAATTAAAAGCAGGAATCGCAACTCATCCTGTAATCCTACATAGAACCGATTGGTTTTTCGCTGCACGTCGGCGAAGATTGAACCTGCATACCGCCCCACCCTCGTGAACTCATGCAGGTAAGTTTCAACACTGTCTTCTCCTTGTGTCAGCCTTTGGAACTCGTTTTCAATGGCAATGCGTTGGGCCGCTGGTAGGTGCTTTGCTAGGAAGAGTCGCGAGAACTCCTCAATCGACCCTTGTGTTAATGACCTGCCCGCTAAGTGGTGTAGTTCCATCTTGTCCCACCATTGACGAGCCTCTCCTTCAGGTAAGAATGTGGCTAAGGTGACCTTCTGATCTTCCTCCATCCTAATTGCGGTCATTATCCGCTTGACACGTGACAACCAATCCTCTGCCTACGTAGGGGATCTCATACCCATAAACATAGGCGGATTGAAACTCATAAACTGCTTTAACTGCCTCTCAGCTGCTCAAGGGTCCACAGCAGCGACAGGTTCTGGCCTCGCCGCAACCTGTTCTGGCCTTAATGTCGGCTGCGCCTGCCCAGTACGCTGTGCTTGAATCATCGCAAATAGGGCCTCAACAATTAATCGAATAGTTTCCGTAGAAGGGGGAGGTGTAGGCACCTCAGCTGGTGTCGTACTCTCATCAGAATGCTAGGGCTCCGACTGCCCAGCACCACTTCGAGTCACCTATAGGTGAACAAGACACCCACATTAGTGACATCACACAAGCAATAACAACAAAAATAGGAACACGTAGGTTCCTTAAATACATGTATTTGCATTCCTAAAGTGGACATTCAAGAGTTCATTAGTGTTCACTCGGTTCGCACGTACACGTGATCGCCACCCCCAAAAGAATTCGACCACGAATTCGAAAGGGAAAGACCGAGACAGCTCATTCCAAAAATGTAATGACTTCATCCATTCATATAGTATATAATAGAAGGTCCTGCTGGGGCCCCACACCATATACCACAAAACAGGCGGCAAGGTTATGGAGTGATACCAGAGTTGCGCATCCTAACTCATAATATTCTAGCGGAAGCTACAACACGAAATGAACTACAAACATGAATGTCCACCATATAAATATCCACATTGATATAGAAACAAAAATGTTCATCAAATACAAAGTCAGTTGGCCTTATGGCCTTACAGTTATTCTTTACAAAAGTGGCTGCCAAACATCGACGCGCAGGCCTGCCATATATAAACAAAACACAGCATTTTAAGCTTAGCCTTCAAGGGCTAGGAGCAGCAGCAATAACAACAACAACAGCAGGGACTTCAACCTTTCAATGTCCCGCAAGGTTCTCCAACACCTGTACGAGGACAGCCCACCCAACGGTGGCAAACAAGGCAATGGTCACCATTCAGCTGACCAATTTATAATGACCCTACCCCTATCCCGGGGCAGTGGCATTCCTTCCCTACAGGTATAGAAATTCATATGCATATATATATATCACATATTGTGCACTCACTCATAAACATTACATCACAACCGTCAGCCACCCGGCCCGACGATCCGTACACTCAGGGCACATTCTTGGTGTATCGGCGAACCAGGGTCCCACCACCGTATCATGGCTAAAACCCAATGGAAAAAGCTGAGCATTTACTCCATGGCGTGCAGCCGGAGATTTTAGTCTGAATGACCCGGGATTGGCCCGTAGACCCTATGGTGTCGTGGCGTGCAGGCCTAAGTCTCTCGCTATGTGCTCCAACATACCGCACTTTCAGGTCTCACGTCGGGCGGACATAACGTAGGTTGGATCATCCACCCCTCGTTGCTTAAGTCGTCTTGCCCTCACCGAGTACAATGTACTCGCGACTAAGAAAAGGTGCGGGTCGGTTTCACCTTACCTGTTTGGCATAAAGCCTGGGTGTTTTCCTGGGCACACCGGTACTTACTGTTACTACCCTTCACAGACACAACTCATTAAATATCACAAGCATCAGAGGGTCTTTCCTGGACTTCCATACCAGTACTTCCTGCTACTACCCTTCACATGAACAACTTAGTAACCATCACAAGTATCAAGGGTATTTTCCTGGATCTCAAATCCAGTACTTCCTGCTACTACCCTTCACAGGCACAACACATGAACAACAAACATTACAAGGATATTTCCTGGACTTCCAATCCAGTACTTCCTACAACTATCCTTCACAGGTACAACCCATCCAGCATCAGAAGCATCACAAGGTTATTTTCCTGGACTACCACTCTAGTACTTCTTGCTACTGCCCTTTAGAGGTCTAACCCGTCGACTCCCAAAACTACATGCTTAATCACGGAGTCTTCTCCGGTGCGTATATGCAACATCACCAATCCAGACCAACCTGTCCAAATGGGCTTCACACAGCATGCATATTTCGTACTCCATTTCTGGATTTATATGCTAAATGATTGGGGATTCCATGAATCAACCCAAGGGATTCTCGTAACAAGCCACCCTCTAGTGGGGGATCCTATGCACATGCCAAAAAGGAAGCCTTCACATGGCTAGGAAGAAAGATCGTTACCCTTGAAGATCGCTTCAGAGTCATGGACTTTTAGTCGGCTGGAAAGGAACACAGCGGCTTTGCCTCCACAACGCTATCCTCGGATCTTGAAATGGAACTCCGCAGTTCCACCGATGGCCTGCTCCCTTCCTCCTCCTCCTTTCTCTCTCTCTGTCTCTTGGTTTTTAAAAAGAGGATGGCCCAAACATCAAATGAGTCTTTCCAACTCATATTCGGCCTTAAGGAAAAGAGGGAGAGCCCTGAGCCATCAGATCCCAGCTGAGAAAATGAACGACCATGATTTTTCCACAAAAGGATAATGTTTGCCTGACACGGCCTGTGACACGCCTGTGTCACAGGTCATGTACCTTAAGCGGCACACAACTGACTCATCTAGACCAGTACACGGCCATATGACACGCCCGTGTCACGGGCCATATCACCTGACACGCCTTCAGACACGCCTGTATCTGTGGCCGTGTACGTCAGGCTGTACAAAACCAAAACAACCCGAGCAGGACACGACCAGTGACACGCCCGTGTCACATGTAGTGTACTCCAAGACATGACCATGTCATGCCCGCATTCACCAGGCCTCAAATGTCATGGCCACGTCCAATAAAGGATACGACCTGTGACACGCCTGTATCACAGGCTGTGTGCCCATACATGGTAGCAGACATGCCTCCAGCTCCACTTCGTCGAACGAAGTTTATCGAGCAGAGGAGGATACGGCCTCTGACACGCCCGTGTTAGAGGGCGTGTTCCCTCATTTTCGTAGAAATGGATTTTCGTCGACCACTTGCCGGCTGCTAACCCGAGCAGGATACGCCCGGGGACACGCCCGTGTCCGAGGCCGTGTCACCCAACTTTTTCTCAATCCTGGGATTTGGGGTGTTACAACTGATCCACCCTATCTAAGCACTAGTTGGCTGCCTTGCTTGGCTAGAACCACAACATTCACAATACATTAGAGATTTGCGGAAGCATTAACAGGGAAACACTATCAAACATATATAACATCTTATATATTTACATGAGTACTAGGGCCATAACCCAAGTTCTTGTGAAAAATGGACAAAAAGCAAAAAAAAACTGCAAATTTTATTACTTCAAAAAAATTATTATTACATGGGTATACCCCCTTATTTATAGAAACTAAGGGAGATGAGAGATTTACAACAAATGATGTGGGACTAAATACAGTCTGCACAGCTTGTGCGGTTTGGTAATGCCAAACCACACACTATACAAAAGATTAACATAGCTCCCAACAACACCAAGGGAAACCACCAGTCCTCTAGGGAAGACCGTTGAGTAAGCCGCCAGACTGCAACTGTGGGTTTCCACCGGACTGTATCTGCGGGTAATCATCAGATCGCTGCTGCGGCAAACCTCCAGACAGCAACTACGGGTGGCCACGAAGCCACAGTTGCGGCTTATCATCAGACTGCCAGCTGTAATGCCCCAGAATTTTTCGTATTTATTTTTATTCCCGTGATGTCATAATTTTGACCTCAGAACGTTACGTGGACGCGTATTTGGCATGCGCTGTGGTCAGAGCATGGTTTTTGCTCTTTGAGTTTTCTTTGTGGCTGGGTTTATCCTGTTTGCAAGATTCCCTTGCGAGCCGGGTCTGTTTTGTTGACTCAGTGGAGTCTTTTTGGGAATGTTTGTGTTTTGGCTTCGGGAGGTGTTTGCCCGAGTTTGGCCTGCCAAATTTTAATTTCGGCTTCGCCATTGGATTCGTAGCATCGGTATTTAGCTACAATGCGATTTTAAACAAATTCTGAGTTGTTATGGACTTCGGATCATTTTGGATGATTAATAGTGATTGTAATGTGATATCTTATAATAAATAAATTAATTATTATTATAATATTATATTTATGTATAAACTTATATGTGTAAGGTAAACGAAACCAGCACTGTTCATTATCTTCCCCAACCCGATGGCGGTAGTTTTTTCACGGAAGGCATTCGGAGGATGGAGCGGGGCTTTCGGCCGGCAAAATTGGGAGTTCGGGTGGTCGGTTTCGATGTTTGAGTAGAGATTTGGAAAGCTCGTAGCAAGGGCTTCGCAATCGTGGTAAGATCTTCCTGTTTCCCCTATTTTTGTGAGTTAGGGTGCGGTTTTGACCTCCTTCCTCCTCCAAATGTTTCAGGAAATGTTGCTTAGGACATTTTACGGCCAAACCTTGAAGTTGCGCGAGAGGATGACGTTTCTCCGGAGTTTCGAGGAAAGTGGATCTCTCCCCATGCTTGCCTATTTTTCAGTCCTTATCTACCTCTCTTCTTTCTTCCCTTAGAGATTAGGAGTATTGTAGAATGAGTATGGAAGATCCCCATAGGTTAGGGCTTGATTTTTGGCCAAACCATAGAAACCAGGAATTTGGGTCAAGTAAAAAATCGGCGTGTATCGTGATGGAGTTCGTCGAGTATCGTTAGGTCCGTGTTCGCCGAGTATAGGTGTAGGAAGCCATAAATTCGTCGAGTAAGGTGATGAGGGATTTTCGTCGAGTATTGGTAATGTTAAAAGTAGCGAACATGCAGCTAACAAACAGACAGAATTTTGAATAGTTGAAATTTTATTATCCAAAAAAGATATCTATTACAAAGGTATACCCTTCATTATATAGAATGGAGGAGAGATGAGAGAATACAAATAAGAGATGTGGGACTACAAATTTACAGGACTAAGAGGACTATACAGAACAAACCGCACAAGCCGCGCGGTTAGACTGAAGGGGCTAACCGCACGGCTACCACCAGAGAGAAAGAGAGATCGTCAGGGTAGACCGTCTGGTCTCCAAGCCGGCTGAGACAAACCGTCGAGACCGCGCGATCTCCAACCCTCCAAGACAGACCGCCAGACCGCCCGGTCATCAACTTCAACACTCCCCCTCAAGCTGGAGCATATATATCGATCATTCCCAGCTTGTCACAAATTTGAAGAAACGAGGCGGAAACTGGCTTGGTGAAGATGTCAGCCAGCTCTTTATCAGATGTGACAAAGGGAGTGCAAATTTGTTCCTCTAAGATCTCTTCACGAATGAAATGACAGTCGACCTCAATGTGCTTTGTTCTTTCATGGAAGACCGGATTTTTGGAGATGTATATGACAACCTTGTTATCACAGAACATAGGTAGAGGATGGTTGTAGACCTCTCCTAAATCTAGCATGAGAGCCCGCAGCCATTTTAACTCACAAGTGGTCGATGCCATACTGCGATACTCAGCTTCTGCACTGGACCTGGAGACAACAGACTGCTTCTTGCTCTTCCAGCTCACCAGATTTCCCCCAACAAAGGTGCAAAAACCAGAGGTTGACTTGCGATCCCCTTTGTCATCGGCATAACTTGCATTTGAGTATGCTTCAACCCTCAGATCACCATTCTTCTGAAAAAGCAATCCTGTCCCAGGCGCTGCTTTGACAAACTCCAAGATTCGCAAGGCGGACTGAAGATGGCACTCCCTAGGTGCTTGCATGAATTAACTCACCTTGCCCACAGCATAGGAAATGCCGGGCCTGGTCACTGTGAGATATATGAGCTTACCAACCAGACGCCTGTACCGCGAACTATCTGAAAGAGGAGGCGAATCATCTGTCCAGGTTTTGCCTTCTCCTGTTGCCATGGGGCATCAGGCAGGTTTTGCTCCAGTTAATCCTGCCTCTTTTAAAAGATCAAGGACATACTTACGCTGAGAGAGAACTAAGGAGCCGGGCTTCCGAGAGATTTCGATCCCCAGAAAGTACTTTGGAGAGCCCATATCTTTCGTCATCAGATGTTGACGAAGATGTCGCTTTGTCAGGGCTACCCCTTCCGGGTCATCGCCAGTGAGAAGAATATCATCGACGTACACAGCAAGAACAACCAGCCCCGATGGGGTTTTGCGAATAAATAGAGAGTGATCGGCAGAGCTTCACGCAAAACCAACGACCGCCACGATGCCGCTGAACTTGTCAAACCAAGCTCGAGGGCTCTGCTTGAGGCCATAGATTTTCTTCTTCATCCGGCATACTCGTGTCTCCCCCTGAGCAACATACCCAGGAGGTTGCTCCATATAGACGGCCTCTTGAAGATCACCATAAAAGAAGGCATTCTTGACATCCAGTTGGGAAATCGGCCAATCCTTATTTACCGCCACAGAGAGAAGGACCCGGATAGTGCTGAGACGAGCCACGGGGGAGAAGGTGTCAAAGTAATCAACCCCATAGGTCTGAGTAAAGCCCTTAGCAACAATGCGAGCCTTATAACGATCTACAGTGCCGTCTGGGCCAAATTTGACCACAAAGACCCAGCGACAGCCAACAACATCAGTGCTGAAGGGAGGAGGAACAAGAGTCCAGGTACCCCGCTCAGTTAGGGTCTCCATTTCCTCATCCATGACCATCTTCCAATGAGGAATAGCAAGGGCCTCCTGGTAGGAGCGGGGTGTGGCAGTGGCAGAGATAGCCAGTGCAAATGCCCGACGAGAAGGGGTAAGACGATCATATGAAACAACCGCAGCAAGGGGGTGGAGGGTACATGTCTACACCCCTTTTCGAAGAGCTATAGGAAGATCCAAGTCAGCGGGTCCCGCGGCATCCGGAGCATCCGTGGTAGAGAGAGCTGGCCCGGGAGGAGAGAGCGACGACGACGGAGATGAGGGAGATGGTGGTGGAGAAGGGGGAGAGAGAGGCGGAGGGAGAGGAGTGGAGGAAGACGGTGTAGGGGTGGAGATCATAGTAGGAGATGAGGGAATGAAGGGAACGTCAGGAGAATCAGAAGCTGGGAGAAGAGGAGAGGAGTCATCCGAGAAGTAGGAGGTATTCTCGAAGAAGGTGACGTCAGCAGAGACGAACTGCTTACAAAGGACGGGATCAAAGCAACAATAGCCTTTCTGAGTGGTGGAGTACCCCAAAAAGACACCTTTGGTGGAGCGAGGGGAGAGCTTATCACGGGTGGCAGAAGGGGCATGCACAAAGGCAGTGCATCCAAAGATTTGGAGAGGTAGAGGAAACGGCTCCTTGCCCGCATACAGAATGGAGAATGAGGTTTTTCCGTGGAGAACCGTGGAGGGAATGCGATTGATAAGGTAGCAGGCAAGGAGAACAGCATAGCCCTAATAGGAGCGAGGAACATGCATCTGGGTCATTAAGGTGCGAGCGACATCGAGGATGTGACGGTTTTTGTGTTCTGCCACACCATTTTGTTGTGAAGTATAGACACAACTAGTTTGATGAATAATCACACAACTAGTTTGATGAATAATCTCATTTTGCATGCAGAATGTAGAAAAGTCATGACTGATATATTCTTTGGCATTATCAGATCGAAAAACTTTGATAGAAACATTAAACTGAGTTTTCATCATGAGATAGAAGGACGTCCATACAGAGAATAATTCGGAGCGATCTTTTAACAGATACACCCACGTACAGCGAGAGAAATCATCAATGAACGTGACAAAATATGAACTACCCCGACCAATGGTAAGAGTAGGAGAAGGACCCCAAATATCGGAGTGGATGGGATCAAACGGACGGGTAGATCCACGAATGTGCTTTGGAGTTAAGGAGGAGCGGTGATGCTTGCCAAGCTGACAGGCCTCACAGTTGAGCGAAGGACTGTGTGGAGGAAGGTGCGGCAGAAGTTGACGAAGAAGACGTGGAGGAGCATGACCAAGGCGGAGATGCCATTGGAGAATATCGGTGGATGTGGAGGAGAAGGTGGAGAAAGCAGAAATGCTGTCCAGGAAGTATAGGCCGCCACTCTCAGTCCCAGTAGCAATTGTACGTTGGGAGTCCGGATCCTGAAAAGAGCAAGAAGTAGAGGTAAATGTGACGAAACACTGTAATTGCTTGCATAGAGAGGTAACAGATAGTAAGTTGCACGGGAACTTGGGCACGTATAGAGTATCTGCTAAGTATCGAGACGGAGTGACATGAACTATCCCCGTCCCATGGACTGAGGAAGAATAGCAGTCAGCGAGAATAACCGGAGGCAATCAATCATGTGTTTCTATGAGAGAAAAACACTGGAGATTGCCGGTCATATGATTTGTAGCACCGGTGTCGATCAGTCATTTTTCTTGAGTAACAACGTGGGCACTACCAGAAGACGTGACCAACGAGGCTAACGGCTTTGAGGAGTATATGAAAGCCATGAAGGGAGGAATAAAAAACTGCAGCGGTCACGGTGATAGATACCAGCAGCCAGAAAAACCACGACCAAGCTGCAGAAGCAAGCAGAGGGAAAGAAGTCGAGCGGCTAGAAATCAGCCCGCGCGAACAGAAGAAAGAGACACTACGTGAACAGAGAAAAGTCCGCTGGGAGGCAAACAGGTCGCAGCAAGAAGAAGGAGAAACAAATAGGTCGCGCACACAAAGGGCAAGGACAATGAGAGAAGAAGCCGCGCGAACACCAGCGGCCAGGAAGCAGACCAAGGCACAGGGAAGAGGTCGCGCGTATCGAAAAGTCCGAGCGAACAGAAGAGAAGAGGAAGCAAGAAGCAGCGGTGACAACAACAAGTCGCGGCGACTAGGAAGCAGGAGCGGCTAGAAGAAAACAGGTCGCGACGACTACTAAACAGGTCGCGGCGACGAAGAGCAGCTAGAGAAGAGAAGCAAGGAGAAACAAGCCGCGCGAACAAGGCAGCGGGCAGAAGAGAAGGCAAGCCGCGAAGACAGGTTGCGGTAGGAAGAAACAAGCCGCGAGAACCAGAGAGTGCACACAATCAGGAGGAAAAGACCGTGCCCTCTGATACCATGTTAAAAGTAGCGAACATGCAGCTAACAAACAGACAGAATTTTGAATAATTGAATTTTTATTATCCAAAAAGATATCTATTACAAAGGTATGCCCTCACTTATATAGAATGGAGGAGAGATGAGAGAATACAAATAAGAGATGTGGGACTAAAAATTTACAGGACTAAGCGGACTATACAGAACAAACCGCACAAGCCGCGCGGTTAGACTGAAGGGGCTAACTGCACGGCTACCACCAGAGAGAAAGAGAGATCGCTAGGGTAGACCGCTAGACCGTCCGGTCTCCAAGCCGGCTGAGACAAACCGCCAAGACCGCGTGGTCTCCAACCCGCCAAGATAGACCGTCAGACCGCCCGGTCATCAACTTCAACAGGTAAGTTGCCTAAGTAGGATTCAGCGAGTATCGCATGTCCGTTTGTCGAGTATCAACAGGAAATCGTCGAATATCGTCGATTGTCGTAGGGCATTTTTGCCGAGTATAGAGAGATTCACCGAGTATCGCCGTAGAATTCGTTGAGTATGCATGAGTTTCGCCAGGTATACATGCTGAATTTGCTAGGACTTATAAATTTTTCGTCGTTTTTGTCTGATTTGGCAGGTTTAGTCCTTATGGTCATTTTAGGACTGGTTTAAGTTTTTCTATTAAAGTTTAGACTTGGGGTTTGGGTAGGATCCGATGTTTCTTTGGCTATGAAGGTTGGTAGTGGTTAAAGGACAGCCAATTGGACGTTGCTTTGTGGATCATTGCACTTGGAGGATGTTTGGTCTCTGTTTCTAAGGACTGTTAGTTGGGTTTGGACAATTGGTCACCACTACAGGGCTTTTTTTGAGACATTTGGGCTTGGGAGCCTGGTATGGGACAATTGGTCACTGACTCTGCCAAGTTGATTTTTTTTGCCAAGTGTCATTGATTCACATTTTTTCGAGCTGTTTTATGCTCAGCTTGTCTCTTAGATCAATCTATGCTTTTTATGCTAATCCTTATAGATATTGTCGAAGCATGGCTTCGTTCCGCACTTGGTGCATTTATTCAATTGACTCATTTACTTCAGATTTTACTGTACTTATATTTATTTGGCTATCCAGCTGTGGTCTTCAACATTTTTGTACTCGGGTTTGGTAAACTAGTCTCTTGCTTTGCACATATTACCTGATTATTTCTCTATTCCACTTGTATTTTTTTGCTGAGGTATTCTTCTTTTGAATGCCTCAGGTTCAAGGTAGTAGCCGGTTGAGCGGCTAGGTTGGTGTTGCTAGTGGACTGTTATGTTGCAGAGGTCTTACTCACCGTTGTGAGGTAGTTATTGGTTGTTTTCTTGTTAGTACAAACATAAATGCTCACCAGGGGGTTCATGTTAGGTTGTTGACGCTCACTGGTGGTTTTCTTTTGAAATGTTAATTACTTTGCTAAGCTGCTGAGTACGCCTGTTTTCTATTGTTGTTTATATTTTCTCTCTTGGAAGGCTTTATGCTAGGTTGCATGTTAGATATTTTAACTTATAAAAACGTTATTACTAGTATTTCATACATGTCATCTCTTTCAAAACCAAAACACTATTTTTTAGTTAGTGCAAAGACATTTTCTATACTTATTATAAATCTAAAGACTTGCAAACCATGAGTTATCCTACATAGATGTTTAAACTCATGTAGGATGTTAAAATCAACTTAATCAAAGAATTTTTTTGTAGCGTATAACTATATTTTTAATCGTGGACTAGTTGATCCACTAAGCCGAGGGATACGGCTAACTGCTAAACTTAAAACTGGATTTCCCTTAAATAATTTATAAATCTTTCTAAAAGGTGTTTAGTTGTGGTCTCTCCAGAATGTCTGCAGTTATCTCCTACTAACATGGCATCATGACGCGTGTTTTCTCCTTACTCTGGTATATCCTTTAATGCGAAGAAAATGCAGGTTATGATAGTTGGTATCAGAGGGATGGGTTGTTAGACAATTGGTCGATCAACCGTCTCTAGTTAGCGACAGTTGTCTTGTTTCATTTCATACACACACCGATGTGTCATCAGTATGTCTTGGTTGAAGCATGAACACTACACTCATAGCATGATAAGAAGTATACGTGGCATATTATATAGTATGGGATGCATAATATAAGTTTGTATATGGATCCATAATAGGTGGCAGCATGTGACGGTTATGTAGTATGAGATTCATAACCATCATCACGTGGGTGCACATTAGCACGTTTTCTTTTTTTGTTGCATTCGATGTTATATAGTATTGGATGCATAACATTTCATGTGTATACCGCTCATAACATGCATTAAGGCCTTTTTAGATTGCATAGCATAACATGTATGACATAATATTGCATCTGCACACGTGCCAAGCTAAAGATTTACATGATGACATATGTACACACATGGTTTTGAGTCAAAAAGAATAAGAAATTTATTTATTCATGGTTTAGGAACATGAGTTAGTAGGATGATGGTTTATCATCCTAAGTTTTGGCATGACATCATTATTGAAAATCATAGAGCAAGTTAGCAGCTTGAGCAAGTACTTAAGTATGTTTTGTCTAAATTATGTTGTTTGGTGCTAGCGGTTGGGCTAGGTTTTGATTAGATGATCGTTACTTGTTCAGATTTCGCATAAGCGTATGGCGACTAGGTTGACTCCCCAGTCGGAGGGCGAGTCTTCAGGTGCGCAGAGCGAAGTGGTGATTGAAAGTCTGCGGCAGAGTAATGAGACTTTGTCCAGATAGATAGTGGAGATGCAGTCGCAGATCCAAGCCTTGTTATCAGTTGTGTCAGGACAGTTGTCGCGAATGCAGGACACGACTGTGGGTCACACTATTCTTATTCCCCCTGCCCCTCTGGTGCCCCCGATGTTATTGTCATTAGAGATGACATTTATCTCGCATTTCCAGATACTAGGACCCCCTACTTATGATGGTAGGGCATATTTTATGGCCTTTGATGATTGTATAATAGCAATCGAGGAGATGTTTGCTTGCTTGGGAATCTCAGCAGACCAGAGGGTGATGGTCATTGCGTATCAACTCAAGGGACTTGCTAAGAGTTGGTGGCTAAGATAAAGGGAAAATTTGAAGGATGGATGCTCATGGGAATCCTTCAAGGAGTTGCCGATAAAGAAGTTTCTGCCATCAGTCGAGAGAGACCGCCTAATGAACGATTTTCTGCATTTAAAGCAAAGGCAGCTTACTATTATAGAGTACGAGGTAGACTTCAGCAAACTGAGTCGTTTTGCCCCGGACATGGTGTCTTCAGAGTCAAACCGAGTTAAACGATTTATGGGTGGTTTAAGGAATGACATCCAGCAGCTAGCTAGTACTTATAAATCTAAAAGCTATGCTGAAGTTGTGGAGGCTGCTCTAAAGGTTGAGGCAATTGACAATGCCAAGAATCGAGGTCAACAAATAAGAAAGGATAAGAGCAAGACCGGTGAGGGTAAGAGTTCCAAAGAATCTGGCACCGCTTCAGGGAAAAGAAGTAAAGAGATATGCAGTTTTTGTGGCCGGCCAGGCCATTCGTTTAAAAGATGTTTGATGGCGATGATGATGATGCGGCCGTGGATCCCCGCCATAGAGAGTTCGTGGATTGGGACGGTCATTGCTGCAAGCTCGAAAATGGGAGTCTACCACGACGTTTCTTCATCAACACCGCCGCCGCTACATGTTTTGCTCGACGTATGCCACCGCCAATAAATAAAATATATAATTATAAATTACATAATCATAATTATATATTTTATCATTTATATTTTAGCAATTTTATTTTTAAGCAATTAAATTTTAAGATTTTATTTCATGTATTTTTATTTAATGTATTTTTATTTCATGTATTATGATGGGTGTTGATAACCATCATGTGTTGTTTTTGATTATTTCATTTCATATGTAAGATGGGTGCATATAACCATCAAGAGTGGTTTAATTTTCAAGGGTGGATATTGAGTGGTGTAGCTTATATATAAGCCATGTCATGAAGGATTTTGTAGAGAATGAATGAAAAATTAAAACCCTAAATCTATTGAGATTTCCCCCCTCTTCTCCTCTCGTCCTTTAAAAAATTCAGCCCCCTTGCTTTCTCTCTTTCCCCTATACGGCGGCTACCTCCTCTCCTTCCTCCTCCTCCTCCCCCTCTTTTGCTAACCTCGGCCACCCCGCCCTATTCTCCAACCCGAGCCCCAACTCCCCTCCAAAATCGTTGGCCACCAACACCCAAGCCGCCGCCCTCTCTCCTCCCTTTACTCTCTCTCGGCCTCCTCCCTCTTCCCCTCCAAAATTCTAAGCAACCTCCTCAATCCAAACCAAAAACCGACCCCCCTCAAATTCCTAAGGAATTTCGTCCAAGACCATAACCCTCTCTCTTCACCACCTTTATTCTCTCCTCTTTCCTTATATAGTATACATCAAGTTTGCTCCCTCTCCTAGGGTTTATTGCAAAGGGAAGACGGCTCGTGTCTTCATCGTCCGGTGTGGATCCGTGGAGTTTGCGTGGAAATAGAAAATGAACCACTGTCGTGTGCGATTCCTCCACCATCTTGTGGATGGACTTCTTAGGATTGTGTAATGATTTACTATAACCTCTTTGTGTGATTTCTTCTATAAATTTGTGAGGTATTGGTGGAATTAGATAGCTAGTATTTAGTACTGATTTATATTGAAATTGTGCTAATTAAAATCTGAATTTTCAAGCATTATTTTTCGAATATTCTCGTATAATTTGGAGCGGGTAGATCTCGTGAACAATAGAAGAAATCGGGTTCATCACACTTGATTTCCCCTTGAGTTCAAGAGATTTGGTATACCCTCATATAAATTTTTTTTTGGATTTATTTGGACTTTATTTTGAAACATTTTTTTAGTCCGGATCCTCTCGTATTGGTTTGTGATTTTGCTAGCGAATAATTTTATTTGGAATTGCTACTTGTCCGGATCGGGTATGTCCTTTTCGCTTGAGAAAATATTGGCAATTAGCCATTGTTTAGTCTTTATAAGGGGTAGCGTCCCTTTGCGTTGTACATTGCTATATTGGTTGGTCATCATTAGTATTAATTTAGATAAATATTGCTCGCTGCTTATTTAACTTAATTATCGAACCTGAGAGCGCGTAGTTTCATCCGTCGAGACCATGGGCCTGCATCAATTTGGTATCAGGGGGAGGTTCACGCCAATTTCCTAATTGACACCCCTCCCCTTTTACTATTTCGCCGACAGGCACATTCATGTTTCTATGTCAAAATAATAAAACAAAATTTTTTGTTTTGGTCTGCCAATAACAACTTAAAATTCTCAGTTTTTCTCAAAATTCAAAAAATAATTCTGAAAATTCTCCATCATTTTATTAGTAAGAAATCAAAAAAATATTTTTTTTATTAAGTCATTATTTAATAAAAAAAATATATGAAAAACCATTTATTTATTATCCTAGTCTGCAAAATAAATAAAAAACATTATTTAATAATCTTCATAATATTTTCAGCAAGAAAATCAAAACAATTTATTTATTACCCTAGTTGCTAAGCGGGAACAATTCCGTCATTCCTAGAGTTTAGTGGGTCAGGTTCATATTTCATTGCATGTGCAAATCAGAATGCACATCCTGACATTAATAAGGTGCGAGTGGCGAGAAAAAAGTTGTTAGGTAGAGCTAAGATATTCTGGTTGAATGAGGAACGACGTCTGAGAGCAGAAAACGGTAAGTTACTTATTAGTTAGATAGACATGAAGGCCATACTGACAGAACAGTACGTCCTTAGGTACCATCGAACGCAGATGTTAGATGATTTGGCTACCCTTAAACAGGGGAATAAGTCGATCTCTAAGTATATGAGTCTTCTTAAGGATATGATGGCTAGGTGTGGTGTGAACGAGGTGCCAGAGCTCACCCTCTCTAGGTTTCGTAAGGGGTTAAACCCCTACATCCAGGGTAAATTACTGCGTTATGGTCACACCGAACTAAACACCACTTTTAATGCTGCATTGGATATTGAGAAGCACAACATTCATACGAATAAGACTCGCTCGTTTCAGAATGGAGAGTCCGTCGTAGGACCACCACCCACTTTTAGGGAAACCATTCCTAATAGGTCTTATGTCTTGGACTCCAAAAATATTACTACTAGGTGGTTGCCTCCGTTAGCCTCGACGACTGAGCCTCCTAAAATTGTGATTAAAATTAATGAGGATTCTGATGTAGATGTAGTATCTCTTGATTCTGAGGATGACCCCGTAGGTGAGAGTATCCATCATGTACGTCAGTGTCCAACGATTCTGATGAGTCTAAAATTGAAGGAATACCTAGTGATTTAGAAGACGATGTATGTGATGATTACATTCCGATCTGTGAGAGTATTGCATTTCCTATTACGTGCCCTACTAGTGTTGTGTTTGATCACCCTAGTATTGAGTGCCCTCTCCAGTATGCGATCCCCATCATGATATAGCCCATGATTACACCCACTGAGATTGTATCTGAGTTATCTGAGGAGTCTGAGAGTGATAATGACTCTAGTGATATTGTGGATGATTTACCATCTGAGGGAAGGGTACTTTTGGATGATTATTTTGTAAACCCGGCTGAGAGTTCTTTGATGATATCACCGTTTTGTGAAAATTATACTGATTTGGATGTTATCCCGGGTTTTATTTTGCCAACCCTTCCTCCTGTTCATTTGTCCACATTGGATCACTTTTTAGGACGTGAAACTGGTAGTCCTAGTCTGAGTTTTTGTGTGACACCCACTTTATTAGTTCTTATATTGGCGTTATCTCAGCGTATAGATATTACTAGGTTGAGTGCAGTAGTATTTGGTCTAATCACCGCACCTCACAGATCTGACTACACGTCACATTTGAATGTTTATTTTTCTGTGTGTCCGTCTATGTTTCTGTCCTCGACTATTTCTGACTCTTTGTATATTGTGCTTGTGGATGTGCTATCCCCTAGAAATACTTATATACCACACCCGGTCGCACGTATTTACCCACCCTCTTTTGATGAGCCTCATTCCCCCACATTAGTGACTTCAGTTGGGTCCCTTGAGTTGTATCCCTCGCATATCCTATCATATCCGGGAGCGTCCAACTCTATTTTTCATGATGACCGCTTCTCCTTAGCATATCGTGCATATTTAAAATATAAAATTAAAACTGCGAATTCGGAGCCCATTAAAATCATCTCTGATTATAAGGCTCCCGTGTCACTTGACTTAACCCTATTATCCTCAGCATTTGGGTCTAGTCCTGTAGCACATGAATTTTCTCATCATGTATCTTGGACATTAGTGTTTCATTTTAAGTTATGTCGTACGCACTTCAACTCCTTTTCGAGACCGTTCGACGCTAGACTTACTGATTTAGGTTTAGTCTGGTCAGTCCCCGAGCGGATGCCTTCTGGCTCTGTTAATAAATTATTACTTAGGAACGCTGACCCATCCATGATTATGAAGAACGTTGGATTTCATGCTTTTATTTCTGATTTTTATATAGCACAGGGTGTTTCACTTTATTTCAAGTTTTCAGACTTTTTACTTTACGGCTATGTTCCAGCTGAGTGGTTTTCTTTATCGTTCTTCTCTACCACTACATGTTCTCTTGGGATGGGGAGTATTAGTTCTACCGTGTCTATTTCCCATGTTGATTCCATGGTTTTTGAACCGGATGGTAAGATTCAAGTTTTATTTATTTTGCTTGACAGCCTTTCGAGTTTCCTTGGAAGTTTTGTGTTTCTTTGCCAGACAGTTCTCAGTGCTGATAGATGTACATGCTACTACGACATGGATAGCGGGGCCAGATTAACCCCATGTTGTTGCTGCTTCTGTCTATCCTCCCCTCACGGGACACTCATCGGTTATGAGCAATTTTGAGTGGTGGAGGATTGATGGCGATGATGCTGATGTGGCCGTGGATCCCCGTCATAGAGAGTTCATGGATTGGGACGGTCGTTGCGCAAGCTCGAAGATGGGATTCTACCACGACGTTTCTTCACCAACGCCGCCGCCGCTATATATTTTGCTTGACGTACGCCGCCGCCAATAAATAAAATATATAATTATAAATTACATAATTATAATTATATCTTTTATCAATTATATTTTAACAATTTTATTTTCAAGCAATTTTATTTTAAGAGTTTATTTCATGTATTTTTATTTCATATATTATGATGAGTGCTTATAACCATCATGTATTGTTTTTTATTATTTCATTTCATATGTAAGATGGGTGCATATAACCATCAAGAGCGGTATAATTTTCATGGGTCGAGATTGAGTAGTGTAGCCTATATATAGGCCATGTCATGAAGGATTTTGTAGAGAATGAATGAAAAATGAAAACCCTAAATCTATTGAGATTTCCCTCCTCTTCTCCTCTCCTGCTCTAAAAAAATTCGGCCCCCTTGCTTTCTCTCTTTCCCCTAGCCGCCGGATACCTCCTCTTCTTCCTCCTCCCCCTCCCCCTCTTTTGCTAACCTCGGCCACCCCTCCCTATTCTCCAACCCGAGCCCTAACTCCCTTCCAAAACCGCCGGCCACCACCACCCTAGTTGCCACCCTCTCTCCTCCATTTCCTCTCTCTCGGCCTCCTCCCTCTTCCCCTCCAAAATTCTAACCAACCTCCTCCATCCAAACCCAAAACCGACCCCCTCAAATTCCTAAGAAATTTCGGCCAAAACCATAACCCTCTCTCTTCACCACCTTTTCTCTCTCCTCTATCCTTATATAGTATACATCAAGTTTGCTCCCTCTTCTAGGGTTTATTGCAAAGGGAAGACGGCTCTTGTCTTCATCGTCCGGTGCGGATCCGTGGAGTTTGCATGGAAATAGAAAATCTCGTGTGCGATTCCTTAACTCATCTTATAGACGGACTTCTTGGGATTGGGTAAAGATTTACTACAACCTCTTTGTGTGATTTCTTCTATAAATTTATAGGGTATTGGTGGAATTAGAAGACTAGTATTTAGTCCTGATTTATATTGGAATTATGCTAATTAAAATCTTAATTTTCAAGTATTATTTTCCAAATATTCTCGTATAATTTGGAGCGGGTAGATCTCGTGAACACTAGAAGAAATTGGGTTCATCATCCTTGATTTCCCCTTGAGTTCAAGAGATTTGGTATACCCATATATTAATTATTTTTCGGATTGATTTGGACTTTATTTTGGATAATTATTTTAGTCCAGATCTTCTCGTATTGGTTTGTTATTTTGTTAGCGAATAATTTTATTTGTAATTGCAAATTGTCCGGATTGGGTAGGTCCTTTTCGCTTGGGCAAACATTGACAAATAGCCATTGTTTAATCTTTATAAGGGGTAGCATCCCTTTGCGTTGTGCATTGTTATATTGGTTGGTCATTGTTAGTATTAATTTAGATAAATATTTCTCGTTGCGTATTTAACTTAATTATCGAACCTGAGAGCGCGTAGTTTCATCCGTCGAGACCATGGGTCTGCATAAATTATCGAACCTCCCTCTAATACCAAATTGATGCAGGCCCATGTTCTCGACGGATGAAACTATGTGATCTCAAGTTCGATAATTAAGTTAAATACGCAGCGAGCAATATTTATCTAAATTAATACTAACGATGACCAACTAATATAGCAATGCACAACGCAAAGGGACGCTACCCCTTATAAAGATTAAACAATGGGTATTTGCCAATGTTCGCTCAAGCGAAAAGGACCTACCTGATCCCGACAATTAGTAATTCCAAATAAAATTATTCGCTAGCAAAATCACAAACCAATACGAGAGGATCCGGACAAAAATAATTATTCAAAATAAAGTCCAAATCAATCCCAAAAATAATTAATATGAGGGTATACCAAATCTCTTAAACTCGAGGTGAAATCAAGGGTGATGAACCCGATTTCTTCGAGGGTTCACGAGATCTATCCACTCTAAATTATACGAGAATTTTTGGAAAATAATTCGTGAAAATTCAGATTTTAATTAGCACAATTTCAATATAAATGAGGACTAAATACTGGCCTTCTAAATCCACCAATACCTCACAAATTTATAGAAGAAATCACACAAAGAGGTTGTAGTAAATCGTTACCCAATCCCAAAAAGTCCATCCACAAGATGAGTGGAGGAATCACACACGATGGTGGTGGATTTTCTATTTCCACGCAAACTTTATGGATCAACACTGGGCGATGAAGACACGAGTCATCTTTCCTTTGCAATAAACCCTAGGAGAGGGAGCAAACTTGATGTATACTATATAAGGAAAGAGGAGAGAGAAAAGGTGGTGAAGAGAGAGGGTTATGGTCTTGGCCAAAATTTCTTAGGAATTTGAGGGGGATCAGTTTTGGATTTGGATGAAGGAGATTGGTTAGAAATTTGGAGGGGAATAGGGAGGAGGCCAAGAGAGAGGAAAGGGAGGAGAGAGGGTGTCGGCTTGTGTTGGATCCCTAGTTTAGATTTGGGCTAAGGTTCACTATTAGGATGTTTTGACCCACCTTGTATAGCCAGGGTCAAGTTTGTTAGTCCTACAGTTTAGGCTAGTCTTTAGAATCAAGCTTCATGGACAAGCCTGTAGTGGACTTCAGGAGACTCAGACTTAGAAGAATTCAAAGTTCAGATTATTAGTTCGAAGTTCTTCGAACTCAGCTTGACGATCGTCGATCTCGGATCAACGAACTCAGAGTTCTTTCTCTGAGTTGAGCTCAACGATTCGAGCTCAGGTCGATGATTTCTTCCCTCAAGATAGATTCTCTGATCGACGAACTTGGAGCTTAAAATTAGCAAGATATTTCCAAATTGATGTTCGTTGAGCTCAGGTCAAAGAAGACGATTTCTCAGCTCGACGAACTTTGAGTTCAGGTCGACGAAATCTGTTCTGAGGTCGACGAATTCTGTTAGTTCAGTATTTCCTTCTCTGGGTTTATTTCCAAATTGACGAAGGCTGATTTAATATATTATTGTCTATATTGCTCTGAGTAATTAAATGCATATACTCTTATGAATATAGTTGTTCATTGGCAGCATTAATTAATGGATTTCACAGAGTAAAAATTCGGCTTAATAACTAGGACAGTTGAGGAATCAAATTAATGCCCTTTTAGCCGTTTGTCCAAGTTCCAAGAATTCAGCAGTCAATCAAGTAGTAAAATTCAAATTCAGAAGAGATATAGAGAAGGATGATCTGCTATCAACAACACAAAAGAGAAAATGAGAAGTTAGAGAATCTACTAAGTTATACGGGCAGACACAGAAAGTTTTTGGAGTCTGAAAATTCATTCTGTCTTCATCATCAGCAAATCTTCTCCAAGCTTTCAAGAGAAATCGAATACAATTAGTCTAAAAAGCTTGCTAGAGATCAACATCAATATAAATACCTACACCCGGAAGCAAAGCTTCCCTCTTTCCTGAACTACTCTACATCTCAGGGGGAGCTTTGACAACAAAGATCCACTTTTGTCTTCTCTGTTGTTTAGAGAAAAAGAAAAGACATCATCAACTTTTCTTTCACTGTATAAAGGATTTATTAACTTCCTTCAAAAGTTTATTGTTGGTTTTTGGGCACCTGATCAAAAACCTAAAGTGTTGTGAGATCTCCCTGCAAATAGATCTTGTGGTGATAGGACACCTGAGCAAAAACTTGTGGTGGCAGTCACCTGATCAAAACCTGCTAGTGGATTCCTACCAGGGTGGTAGAAGAGTGGATGTACCCAGTTTTTGGAACCACTATAAAATTTCTTGTGTTGTCTGGTTGCCCCCTTTTTTCTTTTTGTACTGTGTTGTGATAGTTTAGCTTTAATATCGTTACATAATATTTGTTATCACCTATTTTATAGCTAAATCATATAAATCTATAAATAGTTTTTGAAGCTCTATTCACCCCTCCCCTTTAGAGCTAATTAGATCTATCCAATTGACTTTCAATTGGTATCAATGGATTATCAATTGACTAAGTCACTTTCAATTGGTATTAGAGGTTTACCATTTCTTTCAATTGGTATCAGAGCGTAGTTTATTTGGTTGTACAAGGTAACACTTGAACCAATAGATCCTTCTAAGATCTAAATTTCTCTAGCACATTACTTATACCATGGCACATAACAAGGACTATGCAAGCACCAGACCTCCAGTTTGCAACTTGACCAAGTTTGCTATCTGGAAGGCAAGAATTAAACTATATATGAACTGCATTGATGAAGATATTTTTTTAATTCTATCTTGACAGGTCCACCAGCTCTAGTGGCTACATCTACTGCAACTTTCAGCAGTCATGATGCTCCACCACCTGAGTGGACAGATGCACAGAAGAAGGCCAAGATAGCTGATGTCAAGGCCATGAACATTCTGGCTCAAACAATGTCAGATGATATTTTCCAAAAAGTGGCAGAGTGCACCTCAGCTAAAGCCATCTGGGATTCTCTAAACCAGATGGTTACTGGATCTGCAGATGAGAGAAAAGATAGGAGATCAAATCTCATCTAATAATATAGGAATTTCAAGAAAGAAGAGTTAGAGTCAGTGAGTGATATGTACAATAGACTCAGCTCAATCATAAATCAGCTGAAAACTCTGGATAAGGACATAACCATCACTGAGGTCAATGATAAGATTCTCATGTGCTTCCCCAACTCATGGGATTCCAGAATCTGGCCAATCAAAGAGGCCAGAATTCTGAATGAGATTTCCACTGAATCTCTACTAGGAAAGCTCAAATCTTATGAGTTGTTAATAAAGACTAGAGAAGCTGCTGAGAAGGATACTCGCTCATCAGCTAGAAAGGAGGAAAACATAACATTCAAAGCATCTGAAGAAACATAAGCTCCATCAGCTAGTTAAGAATTTTTGAGTCTCCAAGCCAAGAGATTATACATAATGGGCAAGAAGGATTTCAGAAGGAAGTAATCTAGACAAGAGGACAATCCAAGGTATGATAAAACCCCAACTAAAGAAAGTGTCTGCTTTGGTTGCAGGAAGCCTGGACACTTCATATCAAAGTGTCCAGAGAATCAAAAGAAGGAGAGAAGAAGAAAAAATGAGCCCAGGAAGCAGTACTACAACAAGCCCTCCTCTAGCAAGCATAGGAGGAAGGGTAAAGGCTTTGTTGCTGAAACCTGTAGTGAAACTAAAGATGAATCTTCATCTTCCTGGTCCAGTGAAGATAAAGAAGTGACAAAAGCAAAGGAGGTTTGCTTGATGGCTATTGATGCATCAGGCAGCCTCTCAGTATCTGAGCAGTCAGACAGTGAAGAACCTCAATCTGAAGAAGATCAGGTACTGTCCTCTTTTGATTTCAATTCAGTTGGTTTTAGAACTGAATTTAAATCACTATGTATTGATTTAATAAACTCTGAGAAGAAAATCAAACTCCTTAGAGAAAAACTAACTGAACAAGATAATTTCATTTCTGAAAACATCAAATTGAAAGATGAATTAACTTTAGCTAATGAACTAATCATCTCTCTAAAAAGTGAATTAGCTGAGGCAAGGCAACTTGAAGAATCCCTAAATGGGAGAAGAATCAAGTTGATGAACATCATAAGCATAGTAAATGCCAGACTTAATGTCAAGCTGGGCTTAGGTGCTTCATCAAGTCAACCTCCATTAATTCAGAAAAACATACTGTCAACTCCAATCAAATTTGTTACTGAAAAAGGCAAAGAAAAGATAGATGATCATAGTACTAAGCAAATAGAATTAAAACAGAAAAAAAAGAAAATGAAAAAGAACAATAAAAATTCTAACTATAACAATGTTCAGCAGATTTCGTCGAACTCAGATCGATGAAATGTGTACAGTTCGTCGAACTCAGGTCGACGAACTCCGAACACAGATTTTTATTATAATTATTCTTTAAACTGCGATCGACAAAACAGTATGTTTTTTCGAGCCGAGATCGATGATATTGGGGCACAGAGAATGAATATTTTCATTCTCTGAGCGGAGTTCGACAAACTCATCCCCATTCGTCGACCTCAGATCGACGAACTCACCAGAATTCGTCGAACCCAGTTCATGATAACAGAAATCTTAATCCTTTCAGAACCTTTAATCAACCTAGGGAATATCTCAATCCATTCACCTAGTGGATAATACCACCAAGAAGATATCACCCCCTAGGGTATAAAAACCAACCTGAATATTTTTATATTTCCAGTTTTAACTATGAAAAGAATCAAGGATCCAAGGTAACCTGGGTCAAGAACATCTAATCTATTTAAATGCAGGTGAACGTCTATCCTACCACGGAGGAATAGTGGTACTAAGATAGTGGCTGCTCAAGGCACATGACTGACAGCAAGGAAAATCTCACCAACTATAAGTCCAAGCTAGGTCCAAAAGTGATCTTTGGTGATTCTAACTATGCCCAGACTAAAGGCTATGGGAAAGTAAATATTGGAGCTGTCACTTTCAAAAAGGTGGCATATGTAAGTGGACTGAAGCACAACCTAATCACCATAAGTCAATTATGTGATGAAGGGTTTCAGATATCATTTAATAACTCTTCCTGCTTTATCACTTCTATAGAATATATAGTAGTTTTAACTGGAACTATAATAGGAAATATTTATATAGTAAATTTTAAGACTGTTAGGTCTGAGATATGCCTATTCAACCAGGTTAGTAATAATAATGAACTGTGGCATAAGATATTAGGACATGTTAACTTAAAGAACATTGCTAAATTATCTAGAGACAACCTTGTAAGAGCATTGCATTCTCACCCCTATAAAAAGGAAAGCCTGTGCAGGGCTTGTCAATTAGGCAAGCAAACTAAAAATAGTTTTAAAGCCATTAATAAGAGTGATTCACCTAGGATTTTGTATTTGCTTCACATGGATCTTTTTGGACCCATTACTATACAGAGCCTGGGAGGGAAATCTTACACCTTAGTGATTGTAGATGACTTCTCAAGGTTCACTTGGGTGTTCTTCTTGAGGAACAAGTCTGATAACTTTAAAGTACTTATAGACTTCCTTAAGAGCATAAGGTTGAGTATTCTACTCCAGTTGCATTGATCAGAAGTGATCATAGTACTGAGTTTGAGTCTCTTCCCATGCAAGAATTCTATGAGATGGAAGGTATCAGGCAGTGTTTCTCTGCTCCTAGAACTCCTTAACAAAATGGGGTAGCTAAAAGGAAAAATAGGACCCTGATTGAAGATGCAGGCACATTACTTGCAGATGCTTACTTGCCACTATCTTTTTGGGCAGAGGCTGTATGCACAACAAATTATGTACTGAATAGAAGTCTGATACATAAGCTTAAGGGCAAGACTCCCTATGAATTACTTAAAGGGAAGCAACCTAAAGTAGATTACTTTAGAATTTTTTGTTGTTTATGCTACATTCATAACAATGACAAGAAATATCTTAGAAAGTTTGAAGCCAAGGCTGTAATGGGAATTTTTCTAGGATATTCCCAAGTCAGTAAGGCATATAGGGTATATAATAAATCTACTATGAATATGGAAGAGACTGTACATATATCATTTGATGAAACTAACATATCTTACAAAGAGAAGAATCCTTCTACCAGTGAAACTTTGCAGGGACCACACTTGTGTGAGAAGTTGGATGAGTTGACCCTCAGAAATGAGACTGTAGCACATTCCTCTCCACATATAAATAAAGACAGTGAAGATGAATCCACTGAAGTGGATGTTGAACCAACAACAGCTCCCATAATTCCACAAGAGGAATTAATTACCCAAGCTATTGCTGAACCAACGCCACCTACTGAGTTTGTCACACTTAGAGATCATCCTTTATCTCAGGTGATTGGAGACATGTCAGTAAGTGTGCAGACTAGGCATCAACTCAACCAAAACTTGATGCATGCCTGCTTCATATCTTAAACTGAGCCCCAATCCATAAAAGATGCTGAGCAAGATCCATACTGGATTATTGCAATGCAAGAGGAGCTCAACCAGTTTGAGAGATGTAGAGTTTGGGATTTAGTTCCAAGACCCAAAGACTACCGAGTCTTTGGAACTAAATGGGTATTCATAAATAAACTAGAAACCCAAGGTATTATCATCAGGAACAAGGAAAGGCTAGTTGCTCAAGGCTATAGACAAGGGGAAGACATTGAATATGACCAGGCATTTGCAGCTATTGCAAGGCTGGAAGTAATCAGAATCTTCCTTGCTTATGCTGCCTACAAGAAGTTCAAAGTATATCAAATGGATGTCAAGAGTGCATTCTTAAATGATGAACTTAAAGAAGAGGTTTATTTGTAGCAACCACCAAGTTTTATCTCTCCTACTCATCCCTCTTATGTTTTTAAATTACATAAGGATCTCTATGGTCTAAAGCAAGATCCAAGAGCTTGGTATAAAAACATAGCCAGCTTTATTCTAGAGCATAAATTATCTAGGGGCATAGTAGATAGGACATTATTCACTAGACATCATAAGGATTAAATCTTATAGTATAAATTTATGTATATGACATTTTTTTAGCTCTACTAATTCTAAACTATGTAAGAGGTTCTCTGACCTAATGCATTCCAAGTTTGAAATGACTAGCATGGGTGAGCTCTCTTACTTACTTGGCATCCAAGTGAAGCAACTACCTGATGACATCTTCATATCCCAGTCCAAGTATGCTAAGGAGCTAATCAAAAAGGTTTGGGATGTGAGATGCCTTAGCAAAGAAAACACGCATGGCTTCTAATGTTATGATTGACTCTGATGAACATGGCAAGCCTGTTGATCAAAAACTATATAGGAGCATTGTTGGGTCCATGTTATATCTCACAGTAAGTAGGCCAGATATAATGTTTGCTACATGCCTTTGTGCTAGGTTCCAAGTGAACCCTAAAGAATCCCACCTTACTTTTCTAAAAAGGATTTTAATATATATAAGGGGTTGTCCTAGTCTAGGACTCTGGTATCCAACTGAGTAAGAGTTTGAGTTGACTGGATACTCAGATGTTGACTTTGCTGGATGTAGAGTGGACAGAAAAAGCACCTCAGGGACATGCTAGTTCCTTGGTGTTAGACTAGCGTCTTGGTTTTGCAAAAAGCAGACATCTATGTCTACTTCAACTACAGAAGCAGAATACATAGCAGCTGGCAGTTGTTCCCAGATACTGTGGATTCAGAACCAACTCCTAGATTATGGTTTCAACTTAAATAATTCAACCTTATTATGTGATAATATAAGTGCAATTTCCATTGCACAAAATCCAGTGCATCATAGTATAACTAAGTATATAGAAATAAGGCATCATGTCATTAGAGATTGTGTGGACAAAAATAAAATTAATCTTGTCTACATCTACATTGATTTGCAAAGTGCATACATCTTCACCAAATCCTTGGATGAGAGGAACCATCTATTCCTTATGAATCAGCTAGGTATGATAAATGGAGAGGCTTTAATTTAATTTCTATCTGTGGTTGAAGAATTTATCAAAGTTCGTCGAATGGAGATCAATGAGCTGAGAAATCTTCTTGAGATTTTTCATCGACCTGAGATCAACGATATCTTAGTGTGAAGTCATTTTTGTCGACTTGAGATCGATGAAATTACTTCCGAAAATATTTTGTCAACCTAAGATCAACGAACTATTTTCCCTCATCTTCAAACTGAGATCAACGAACATTCAGCATTCGTTGACCTCAGATCGAAGAATTTTTATATTCGCAGGATGGAGCTCACCGCTTTATATTCTGAAAACCTTATAATAGGTTTTTTCTTCAAGCTAAATCCCGCACCTTCAGAACTCTCTTGCACTTGATCTTTCTTATTTTTGCAGGAAACAATGGCGATTCCAGCAAACTCTCTCACAAGAATGAAATTCGACACTGGGTTTGACATTGATTTTGACTCCTTCCAACACTCTGATCAAATATTCATGGATATACTGCAGTTATTCGAAGAACAACAGTTAAAGAAGTTCATGACCACAAGGATGAAGTTGCCAACGGCTGAAATAAAGGAATGGGTATATACTTCAACCACACCTGATGCTGAGACAATGACAGGAACAATAACAGGACAATAGGTTATTCTTAATCCTGTCATTCTATCTGAAATTTTCGGCTTTAATAATGGAGAAGAAGATATAGAAATAGACAGTTCTGAGTATGATGCTATGCTGCTAAAAATGTGTCACTCAGAGAGAAACCCTAACAGATTATTAAAAAAAAATTATCCGCTGAGTATAAGTTTTTGGCTGATGTTGTGGGAAAAGTCTTGCTGGGCAAGCATACTGCCCCTGATTACATTACCAGCACCAGTTTTTGGTGATGTGTGCTGTGGTGAACAAGAAGGCAGTATACTGGGGAAAGATATGGTTTGATTTAATCAAAAAGAAGAATATTAAGAAGGAAGTCTGTTTTGGGAGGATTCTAGGGATTTTCCTCCAGGACAAGGCATCTGAATGACTGGTCTCTCAGACCATATTGATCAAAGCATCCAAGAGGCTGACTTGTGCCTTATTTGGCAGATGGGAGAGGACCATCACTAAGCCATCCAGGGCTTCATCCTCTTCCAAAATTTTTGAGGACACAAGGGCAGTAATAGCCACTCCTCCCCCTCTAGAAGAAATTCCATCCATCAGGATTCCATCACCTCCCTCTCAACAATAATCTCCACCTCACCTTGATGACATACAGGTTTCACTTCCTTCATCAACTCCCCTCCAACAACCATCCACTGCCTCAACATCACAACTTCAATCTCCAACACCACCTGCCTCACCAGTGCATAAACCAACACCCCCTGTATCTCCAGAACACATCACACCACCTTCATCGCCATTACTACCTCACCTTGGTGACATACCACTTCACAAACTTTTGTCACCTCCATCATTGGACTTACTAACATCATCTCCTCACCATATTCCATCATCTCTAGATGAAATCATGACTAATACTCCACTTTTCATTTCATCCTCCATCATCCATCCATCTGTATCTACTCAGAAACCTCCTGGGTTTATGCAATTGGATTCTCCATCCATCTTCAATATCCTGGAGCTCATCATTCCAATCCTCAGGAATCTCATAGCAGAGGCAATTGTATCTCTTGCTGATTCCATCTCCTCCCTCTCCGCTCTCTTTGTTGTTGCCCCCTTTGTCCCTTCTTCTTCTTGGGGCCTGGCTTCAGGACCCTCTGAAACCAGGTAGGGGAGATATCCTGTGAAGAAGTTCCAGTTCTTTCTCCTCCATCAGCAGTAGAAGCAACAGCAGATGTACATATGGATATAGTAGTTACAAAAAGTGTAAATACAGATACAGAGCTATTAGATTTTCTTGAGGTAGATCCTTCAGAATTTGATATTGAGCTCACTAATGTTGAGATTGCAGAACCTTTGGCAGTTGCACCATTCTTTTACCTAGTCCCTTCTGTGAACTTAGTTGATTTATTAAGAGATTTTGATACTCTTTATCATTCTCTTCCTCTTCCTGAGCAAGTTTTCTCCAAAGCTATTATATGTCATTCTGCTCCAGTAAGTCCAGAAGTTATGGACCAAATAAGGGCAAGGTTTGCAGCCCCTGTGATCTCAGAAATACTAGTTGCTGAAGAGGTGTGCAGTCCTCCTCCTCGCATGTGGGCTGAGTCCCCAATGCCAAACTTGGATGACATAATGTTTGTAGATATGGAAAAAGAAGATGAAAATCAAATTGTTGCTGAAAGTGTTACTCAGCCAAAAGTTCCAGAATTTCAAGTGCTACCTAAGGATGAGAGGCAAATCTCCAAGGAAGCATTGAAAGAGATTGATGACTTATATGATAATCCTCCTGGTTCTTTTGATGATAAAAATGATGATGATGATGACTCTGAAGACTCTGATGAACCAAAATCTAAGAAAAAGATACCTAAAAAGAGAAAAGTTATTCCTAAGGCTGTTCCTAAGCCTAATCCAACTACAGACACACCATATTACATATTGAACAAGATTATTCCTTATCTTGGTATGCCTCAGTGGATGTGGCTATCTAAGAATGAATAAAAGGAAAGGAAAAAGAGGAGAAGATACAGGTCCCCTACTAAGCAATTCAGAAAAGGATCCTCCTTCTCCTTCTCCATCTGCAGGGGCCTCTAGAAGTGTCTCCCATAGATTAACTCCAATCACTAAAGCATATCAAAGACATTCTAAGCCAAATTCTCAGAGCAGCAAGCATCAGCACCAGTAGTAGTCTACAAGAGGCAATCTACCTTCAACTACAGAGCTAAAGAGTCCTTCAAAATCTCATGGTGAATCAAAGAAGGACAACTGTCCTAAAAGGCCTGAATATCCACCAATTCCCTCTGTTGATCCTGAACAGGAGAACACTGCTAAAATGGCCAGATTTCAAGAGCTAATTGGACTATCTTTTATTAACAAAACTAAAGCAGAAGGTAAGGATCCCTCTCAATATTCTACCATGTCTTCCTGTAGGAAAGAAGAGCTAAAAAGGTATGATAAAGCAAATCAGTTTTTCAATGTAGATGCTTACATGAGTCTTCACCCAAACGAAGTTGTTCCAAGAGCAACTTCTTGCAACATTATTGGAGCAGCTGATATGATAATGTCTAAGAAAGAAGCTGTCAATCCCAACAGGGAAATCATCTTCAGACAACCTTCTGAGAAAGCTGAGAAAGACAATTCCAAGAAACCTAAATAACTTTTTGATTAGTTTATTTTGGGAACTATTTATGTTCATTTGTCACAAAGCACTTATTGTATATATCTGGTAGATTTTTTATTTTATGCCAGATATTTGTTTTCTTGCTTTTTGATTATTTCTTATATTTTGTTTATTAGTGACCTCACCCAAATAGTGAGAGATTTTTGGATCCCTAGTTTGGATTTGGGTTAAGGTTCACTATTAGGATGTTTTGACCCACCTTGTATAGCCAGGGTCAAGTTTGTTAGTCCTAGAGTTTAGGCTAGTCTTTAGAATCAAGCTTCATGGACCAACCTGTAGTGGACTTCAGGAGACTCGGACTTAGAAGAATTCAGAGTTCAGATTATTAGTTCGAAGTTCTTTGAACTCAGATCGACGATTGTCGATCTCGGATTGACGAACTCAGAGTTCTTTCTCTAAGTTGTGCTCTACTATATTTGAGCTCAGGTAGATGATTTCTTCCCTCTAGACATATTCTCTGATCGACAAACTTGGAGCTCAGAATTAGCAAGATATTTCCAGATTGATGTTCGCTGAGCTAAGGTCAACAAAGACAATTTCTCAGCTCGACGAACTTTGAGTTCAGGTCGACGA
The DNA here is from genome assembly GCA_039583875.1 of Platanthera guangdongensis. Lineage (NCBI taxonomy): Eukaryota > Viridiplantae > Streptophyta > Magnoliopsida > Asparagales > Orchidaceae > Platanthera > Platanthera guangdongensis. The sequence continues at coordinate 156,196,333 of CM077167.1, forward strand.
AATCTGTTCTGAGCTCGACGAATTCTGTTAGTTCAGTATTTCCTTCTCTACAGTTCATTTCCAGATTGACGAAGGTTGATTTAATATATTGTTGCCTATATTGCTGTGAGTAATTAAATGCATATATCTTATGAATATAGTCATTCATTGGCAGCATTAATTACTGGATTTCACAGAGTAAAAATTTGGCTTAATAACTGGGATAGTTGAGGAATCAAATTAATGCCCTTCTAGACGTTTGTCCAAGTTCCAAGAATTCGGCAGTCAATCAAGGAGTAAAATTCAAATTCAGGAGTGATACAGAGAAGGATGATCTACTATCTACAACATAAAAGAGAAAATGAGAAGTTAGAGAATCTACTAAGTTATACGGACAGACACAAAAAGTTTTTGGAGTCTGAAAATTCATTCTATCATCATCATTAGCAAATCTTCTCCAAGCTTTCAAGAGACATAAAATACAATTAGTCTAAAGAGCTTGCTGGAGATCAACATCAATCTGAAGACCTACACCCTGAAGCAAAGCTTCCCTCTTTCATGAACTACTCTACATCTCAGGGGGAGCTTTGACAACAAAGATCCACTTTTGTCTTCTCTGTTGTTTAGAGAAAAAGAGAAGACATCATCAACTTTTCTTTCAATGTATAAAGGGTTTATTATCTCCCTTCAAAAGTTTATTGTTGGTTTTTGGGCACCTAATCAAAAGCCTAAAGGGTTGTGAGATCTCCCTACAAATAGAGATTGTGGTGACAGGGCACTTGAGACAAAACCTGTGGTGGCAATCACCTGATCAAAACCTGCTAGTGGATTCCTACCAGGGCGGTACAAGAGTGGATGTATCCAGTTTGGGGAACCACTATAAAATTTCTTGTGTCGTTTGGTTGCCCCTATTGATGCACGAAAAGAGAAAGGGAGTCGAGCACCACCAGCTAATGGTTCGAGCACCGGGGAATGGAAGGGAAAAGGCAAATGCACATAGCAATCTACTGAGCGGACGAGAGAAAGAGAACAGCAGATCCATGAACCACGGCAATAATAGAATTCGCCCATCGTGGCCTGAATGCCTCTCTTGCGATGGGCTTTCATTTGATTGAAAATGAGTTTGATTACAGGGTTGATTGAAGGAAAAGAGCAAGTGCAGAGCAAGCTGGAGACCGCAAAGCCTGAGATTCGAGTCTGCATCTTTTAACAAGTAGGCTCTTGGGCACGCATCAGCGTACTTTGGGTGCACTGCTTCACCTTATTTATAGGTTAGGGGGCCTTCCCAAACGGTTAGGGCTAAAATAACTAGCTTCCCTGGGTACAGGAGAACTGGGCAGCGGTGACGGGAAGCAAAAAATAAAAGACACGCCAATCCGCGCAAGAGGGGCGGACTAGGCTCGCGGTCTGATGCTTCCATCTGTTGCTGCAAGGCGCAATCCTCCCGGAGGGCCGCGGCCTGGGCAGACTGAACTTTGAGACCGCCTGAAGAGCAGTGCGATCCAGAGCTTACCACTAGAGGATCAATCCTTGGAGTTGATCTCTGAGGCATGTCGAGCCTGGGCGGACTGAGCACTGAGTCCGCCGCTGAAGAGGATCAATCATGGGAGACGTCAATGCTTTGCCAACCAGGGCGGACTGCCAAACCGAGTCCCTCGCTGATGTGAGCTTGGAACCTTGTACGTGTTGCGAACTTTGGGGATAACATAATCCCCGTACATTTTTAAGTTTCTGGAAAGTTCGAAAATGTTGGCTTAACTACTGAGTCCGTAAGCCTCATTAATGTCGTCAGCGCCATGAATATCGCTAGAGGTTCTGCATTTGCCAAAAGTTTACCAAAACCACGGGTCACTTCTCACCTCTTGCGGCCTCCATTCCGCAGTCTGTCATGGCGAGACTTGGCGCGTTCTTGAGCAGCCTCACTTCCAAAGATGATAACTAAGGCCACCCATGAAGACCAAGAAAGTGGCGAGGAGAGGAGAGCCCGTCCGCTCTGCAGGAGAGAGTTCACAGAGTAAGATGCCTGCTGTAGAAGTAGTCCGCCAGGCTGATGAGCCTGCGTGCGAGAAACCTGGGGATGCCATTGCATCTCAATCTACAAACCCACAAAAAAGCGCGGACAAGACTCTGAGTCCGCCTAAGACTACTGATAATCAAAAAACTGTGAACGAAGCCGAAGTTTCTTCACTGGCCCAGCAACCTATCATTGATTTGGATCAAGATAGGCAGCCTATTGGAGGGGGAGCTGAGGAAGAGATGCCTTCACAGGCATTGGTTGCTTTGAACCAGGAGACAGTCCGCGAGATCCTGCCGGGCTTAGGGCAGGTCGCCGCAGACTCCACTGAGAAAGAAGCCCCTTATACGAAGAAGAAGAGGAAAAGGGACAAATCTGCCGTTGCTGAGCGGGTTGAGAAGAAGCTGCGAGCAAGGAAGGAGAAGAACATCTCCTTGCAGACTGGGGCTGCGAGCTTGCAGCATAGGCCGCGAGAGAAGGAAGTCTCTGAATGCAGACTTGTTACACTGGAGGCCGATATCCCGGGGAATTATTCCCTCTCAACGGTTAGTCTGTCAACCGACGAAATACTGAATTTTATAGATGTCGAGTAGCTTGACCACATAAATCAATCCATATTGGAGGTGTTGCAGCCTGATGTTGAAATCATGCGGGAAAAGATTGCCGACTACCCTTCTACATCTGCCGTAGAAGAAGAAGAGCAGGAGAAACTAAAGAGGAAGATCGCCAAACAGCAGGAGAAGATTGACGCTCATAAGGAGAAAGTTGAGGCGGCTTTGAAGCAGATCGACGCGGACAATCAAGCGGAGGATCTGCGAGCTACTACAGAGCTGCTGCGAATAGGTAAACTCCAACCAATGCCAAAATACTTTAAGCATCAGTGGCTTTACAGGTTGCCGCAGCGGAAGTCAAGGCCAATCAAGATCATCACTAAGACTGAAGATATTGTTGTGTCGACGAGCTCGACGGCTGAGAAGAGAGCCAAGGTCCATCGTGAATGGAGGAATCAACTAAGCGGCTTTGACCCAGAGCGGATAAGGTGGTCTGTGTTTGATAGTCGCCAGTTCATCGTGGCATTTGCTAAAAGTGATCTTTTATCTCTATATTTTGAGTTTGTTGCGGCCTGGATTTGAATATGATCTTTTCTTTCTTTGTTGTAGGAAGGAGATCGCCACCAGGCTCTGTTGAGACTGGCGAGATTGTGCCCATACCAGATGCTTCAGCTGACGCGATCTCACTTGATGAGTCCGCAAAAGGTGGGCAGTCCGGCCTGGACAAAATTGCCATGTTCGAGAAGAAATTTCTGGATGAAATTAATGAAATTCGAGCAGAGTTGAAGAGAGGGGCAGAGCGCGAGAAAGCTCTGAAAGACCAGGTCGCCAATATATCAAGGGAGCTGGAGAGGTCTGACAAGGAGAAGAAGCGGTTTGCTGACGACGCCCGCTTCTACAAAGGCAAATACTTGGCGCTGGCGCAGGAGGACAAGGGCAAGCGGGCTGCCGAGCTGCCGGTAGAAAGGTCGCGATTGCCAAATCGCACTGCACCATCGAAGGTTTCTGCTCTAGCTAAAGGCAGCCAGCCCACCGTGGACGAGATTCCAAGGCCAGCAATGGATCCAGTAGTCCCTTTGAGTCGGGTAGACCGGGAGGCCGCACACATGCACCGAACTATCAACTCCATACATTGACATATCTTTCATCTGTATGGTGAAGTGCTTCTGATGAGCAACCAGGCGGCGCAACTATGCAGAGACCAAACTGAGCGACCTATGCAACCTGAAAATAGAGACCGCTGAGGTCGTGAGATTTGTGAACTATGATTTGTTTGATGTATAATGTGTACGCTGAACAATTCTTTGATTTCTGCTGCTATGTGATGTATGAACTGTGATTGCATTGTTGCTTGAATAATGTTGCGGCCTGCGTGATTTGAGTTCTGTGTGGTACTATGACGAACTGTGCGGACTAATGTTGCATCCGCTTCTTTGATTTGAACTATGCTGGTGAATTAATTTGCATGTTAATGATGCGAGCTGAGCGGACTGAATTTGTGTCCGCATATATTATGCTTTGAAATATGGTGAGTTGCAGGTTGAGAATGTTGCGAGCTAGGCGGACTTAAGTTGTGTCTGCGACAACTTATTATGCTTTTGTATAGAATTGAACTTGGATGCGAGCTGGCGGACTAGAGGATCAATCTGTGCCATCTGGCTGAAAGGCTGTCAGACCCCGCTGCTATAAATATAGCCCTATTGTCTCTTCTATGCAGGAATGCGATTGAAGTAGAAGACCATGCGGCCTAGGAACATGGTGTCCGCCAGAACTGATGCCGCGCTCGCCATCCACACTACCGAGCACAAGAAATGCAAACTAACAGAGGCCAATCTCGAGGCCTTCGCTGAGAAGCATATGGCGGACTCGCCTGTGCTTGTCTGCCTTCCAGCCGATGAAGAAAGACTGAACTTTCCACTGCGACCCAGATCGCGGTGCCCATTGATAACTTTGACTGCGAAATCAAGTTCCCACTACTATGGGAAATAGTAGAGATTTTTGAGCATTATGGGATGGTGTCGGGCCAGCTCGCGCCCAATACTCTTGCAGCGAACTATAGCTTCATCTCATATTTGCGAACTGAGAAGATCACCTTTTCCTTGAATATTTTCAGGAAAATATTCTTAGTCCGCACGATTACTCCATCTGGAGGCCACCCATATAAGGGAGTAATATACTTCTACTGTAGAGGGATGAAGGTTTTGGGTCTGCCAAATAAGATCCATAACTGGACTTCGCGATTCTTGATCTTTGAGGGCGAGCTCGGGTTCACGCACACCCACCCGTAGGAGCGTGCGGACACCGCTTTCAAGAGAATCAGGATTAACGCAGTGGAGTCCGTCATCGTTGAGTTTCTTGCAGGAGCCAGACTGTATATTGAACACTACATCCCGCTCCTAGCGAGCCTTGGCAGCGTAACTCGCGAAGACAGTAAGTGCCAGTGGACAAAAATTGGTATCCGCCGTGACCTGCAGTTTGCTGATTTTTTTCCTTTCTTTCCTTGTAGAGGTCTTGGCTGTGCCCGCAAATCCGCTGCAAACCCATAGCGTCCTAACCCCAACCCAGAGGGAGAGGAAACAGGAGCTCACGAGGAAGAGGAGGGGAGAGGTGGATCCCGCTACGGACTACTCTCCCTACGAAAGCTTCAGGATGCGTAGTTTTGGAATCCGCCAGCAGGATCTGCGGGGCAATCCAATGATCCACTAGCATAGAAAGAATAAACATGTCTGCCTGTCGACCGCGCTGCCATCATGGAGAAACCCAAGGATATCCCGTCATGCTCATATCGCGATCTTCGTGCTATATGGGAAGAGGAATCTGCGCGAGCTGAAACAAGTGCCTCCAGCCGAGCTCCTCCTCCTGGTCGCGCAGGCTAACGCAAATTGCATCGTCACCAGTCATTTCCTGGGCAACTTGACCATGGACCTTCTTGAAGAAAATGAACAACTTCAGCAGGAGATGAAGGCGCTTAAAGAAAGAAACAAGCGGCTAGAGAAAAGAGTCGCTCTGTAGAAGGAAGATTTGGTGGTAAGTTTTGTATCTGCAACGGTCTCCCTTTGAAGTCCGCAGCGACCTGATTCTTATGCTTTTTGTATTTCTGCAGGTCGCATACGACCTGGGGAATAAAAATTTCAAGGCCGTCGTGCTCCCTTTTGTGAAGGAGAGCGTCGAGATCGCCATTGAGCGGTTTGTTGATGGCGGCTTCGCAAAGGAGGGCATGGATGGCGTGCCATTTCTCGAACATGTCCCTAAGCTAGAGCAGCAGGTCGCATCTATGGGGCAGACTGCCAAAGGAAAGGAAGTCATTGATGAGGTTGAAGAAGAAGAAGATAAATAAGGTGGCAGTGAAGCCGAGGTTGTTGCTGATGATGTCGGTTCAAGCCAGTGAGGTGGAGATCTATCTGCCGAGTCCGACTCGTCCTCATCTGGCTCTGCTGACGAGAGCTCACCTATCGAGTCTGCGGTCAGCAATAGTTCAGATAGTAGTAGAGGAAGCGGCTCGGAGGACTACTCTCCCAAAGTTGACATTGAAGGTTCAAGTCCTGACGCTCCTACAGAGAAAAAGCGGAAGAAGAGCAAAATAGAGTGATGTATATTTTGTTTCCTACTATTTTTTGTAAAAGAGGTAGCGTACTCAAAATTGGAGGCCGCCAATCTTATGAAAAGTTGTAATTTGACTGATAAATATAAAGGATATTTTCGGATCAGTTCCAGTCTTCTGCAATGTTTTTTTGCTTATTTCTTCCTTGAATGCAATCTTGTGTGTAATCAATGAGCGAACTCCGTGGATAAGTCCGCAAATTTTAGAAACTATCAGTGCCGTATAATTTTTCAACTCGCCTATTAGAAGATAACCTTGAAAAATAATCCAACTACAGCTCGCCGCAACATCAATAAGATTAGTTATTTTCTTGCTTGCCAAAATAATAGATCACTAAGGCGGACTCTGGCGAGCACCATTTGCAGTCCGCAATACCATTGACCAGAATTAAATAAACCTTTGCAAATTTAAGAAAATTTTGATAATACGTGTTGCGGACTCAGAGAGAATCAGTTAGACTGCGAGCTGAGAGAATTATAGATAAGCCTGCGACCTGAGAAAGATGGGTTACAGACTTAAGTGACCAAGCGGGCAGTTGCGAACGGATCCCATTACTTTCCTTGCAAGGTCACGAAAACTGTAAGCCACATCACCCAAATAGCTTTGGTGGCCTGTCAGATCAAACATTGTTGATTGAATAGATGAGTTGAGTCCGATTTGACATGATTGCTGACCAAGAGGGCGGACTGGGCGGATACCAATTCACAGTCCGCAATTAATTGAATGGATGATTCACAGCTCAAGTAACAAAGCGGGCAGGTGCCGCCGGAGCGGCATTGCTTTCCACGCAGGGTCACAAAAGCTATAAGCTCAAGAGAATTGGCGGATTGGGCGGATACCAATTCATAGTCTGCACTCAATTGAATAGAAATGGTTCATAGCTCAAGTGACAAAGCGGGCAGGTGTGGCCGGACCGGCATTGCTTTCCTCACAGGGTCACAAAAACTATAAAACCAACCCAATGAATACCAGTAGACTGTGCGGATACAACATACAGTCCGCGCCTTGTCAATTTCCTGTGAAGAATGAGCTACAGACTTGTGTGACCAAGTGGGCAGGTGCGGCCGGAGCGACATTACATTCCTCACAGGGTCTCAAAAGTTGTACACTCAACGGAATGGTTTACTGCCCTCTTTCCTGGAGTACAACCCAGATTGATCTGTCGTGCAGGTGCGGCCGGAATGACATTGCTTTTCTCCGAGATCAACAGGGTTGTGGGTCTCCTGCAAGCACTTATTGAGGGTACCAAAGAGTATTCGAGGGTCATAAGCTGAGATAATCTGTGGGCAGGTACGGCCGGAGCGGCATTGCTTTCCTCACATGATCATCAAAGTTGTAACGATATCTCTTACAAGGCAAGGTAGAGCTAACACCCACCCTGTCCCTCCATAATGCAGAGGTGAGGCTAGATACTGGTCGGGATCCGAAATTCAGTATCCTGCCGAGCTTGAACCTGCAAGCTCCCACTACACGGTGTGAAATCTCCACGCAACTCGTAGTCTTTGTTGTGTTATGCTAATGACAACGGTTCAAGGGGATGTCCCAGCTGAACTCAGCGATGTCTCCTGGCGTCAGTTAGCCATTAGAGTTGTTCAGGAGACAAAAGAGAGAAAGAACTTGAAAACGTGTCAGTAAGGGTTATTTGATTAATAATATCTTTTGAAAAACTTTAAATAAGGAAGAGAAATGAGAAGGTTCAAGTACAGAACCATTTGAATTCATCCTTACTCAATGTGTTATCTATTGTTGTTTAAGAGAGAAAAAAACACTTGAAGAAGTGTTAGCAAGGAGATTTTGATTAATAATAACTTTTAAAAAGTTTACATATGAAGAAAAAGAGAGGAGGAGGTTCAGGAAAAGAACCACTTTAGATCATCTCCGCTCCATGTATGTGATACATCTTCTCCTTCAAAAGTTTGCAAGCGGTAAGCCTCGTTCTTGAGCACCTCTTTGACAATGAATGGGCCAGCCCAATTTGGATTAAGCTTCCCCACAGAGCCGGCTCTTGCAGCAGCGTCAACTTTTTTAAGAACTAGATCTCCCACTAGAAAGTGTTTGATCCTCACATTCTTATCAAAATATCGGGCCATTCTCCTCTTTATTTCTTCTTGCCTTATTGTTGCCTGATCTCCGATATCTTCAATATGCTCTAAACTGAATTTCATCTCTTCATTATTCAGCTCAAGCCAATCCTCCCAGCCTTGTCTAGCAAGCAGAACTCTTGGTGAAGGGACTTCAAACACAACTGGAATAAGAGCTTCTGAACCATTAGAAAGCATAAATGGAGTTTTCCAGTTATAGATGAAGGTGTTCTTCTTAGGGTCTAGAGGAGCGAAGGAAGTTGATCAGCCCAACTGCCTTTGAGATTCTGCACTTTCTTTTTTAGCAAGCTGAGAATCTGCTTGTTAGCTGCTTCAACCTGGCCTTTGCTTCTGGGATGATGGACTGATGCAAAGCGCAGCTCTGTTTCGATCTACTTACAGAAATCAACCATCTCAGCGTTGTTGAACTGTGGCCCGTTGTTAGTGATTATTGCCATCAGAATGCCGTGTCGGCAGATTATCTCTCCCGAATTGAAGTTCTTTATGACCTGAGTTGTTGTTTTTGTTGGGTATTGCATCCATAATAGCCTAGATTTGTATGAAGTCACTCTTAAACTAAGATGAATTAAGTTTGTATTTGATGCTCTTTTGTTAAGTGATTACATGACTTAATTGTTGAGTGTAGACCAATGTCAGTCTACAATGAGTCACCAAACACAGGACCATACAATGTAATCCCTCATTGTGTGATCCATGGTGTTGACTCATGTGTAGCCTCTCTATTGGGACACACTTCATCTTCAAGCACTAAGGGCAAGAGCAATACAAGGATGCTGATTTTAATAAAGGGTGAAGATTTTAAGTTTTTCAAAAAAAGTCTAAGACTTTTTCTCAAGTACTATAAGTTGTCCTCGAGAAGGACTTATAGCTATTCTCAAGTAAGACTTGTCCTCATGTCGAGTAACAGAAGTTGTTCTCAAGAAAGATTCTTGTTGTTCTCGAGGACTTTTGTTCTCGAGTAATATATGACTTTTCTTCTCGGGATATTTGTTTTCCAGATAAAATTTTTCTAAGTCTTTTTCTCGAGAAGAATGAAGTTATTCTCGAGAAGACTAAAGTTTGTTCTCGAGATGCAGAAATCATTTCTCAAGAACCAGAGCATTTTTCTCGAGAGCTAGCTATTTGTTCTCGAGATGATCACGTGTTTTCGAGAACCAGAATGTTTCTTCTTGAGAACAAAATGTTATTTTTCTCGAGTACTTCCTTTCTTTCTCGACTCTGCAGTTTTCCACCTCCACATATTTTTCTAAGTATATTTTTCGAGATAGTCTTTTGTTCTCGAGTACATAATAATTTCTTCTTGAGAACAATCAACAATTTTCTCGAGTAATTTTCTTCTTTCCCGGGAAAGCTTTTTTCTTCCTCTACATCATATTTCTCTAAGTCTTCTTCTCGAGAACTTCTGTATTGTTCTCGAGTAACAGAATTCTTTTGTTCTCGAGTACTAACCTTCTTCTCGAGAACACCTTGATCTATTTTTCTGAAAATGGCTAAGTCCAGACAGACGATCATTTCAAACATAATTAATGCGTTATTGGTCCACGTGGATGTCATTAATGACGATTATGACCGTTAGGGTAATCCTATAAAAGGTCTTGTCATTTTTGACTAACCCTAAGAAGTTTTCAAGAAGATTTTAAGAAGATTTTTTTAGCCACCGCTAGAAGAAATTCCAAGTTTCTGAATCCGTTCTTTATTTCCAAATTGAGAGCCGTAGATCTTCTTCTTCATTGACAAGGGCTTTCGATTCAGACAGATTCAGAGAAGAATGACTCACAAGATCGAGATTACTGTGAACTACAAATCCTCTACTTGATCATGTGAGTCCAAAAATTTTCAGATCCAGAGTTTGCCGATTCTTCTTCAAAATATTCTGATAAAGCCGCAAATCTCAATGAAGGAAGAACAGGTAGAAGGATTTCAGATCTGAAAATAAATCACTATTTGTATTTGCTATTCATTTTATTCTTGTAGGAGATCTTTCTCCGAGTCGTAGGAGTTGTTTACTCTAAGTTCTTGTAGGAAGATTTCATCTTCCGAGTGTAGATCCAGATTTGGGATCGAGCTGTAGGAACGTTGTTCCGTGGTGTAGGATCGGTTTCAATCCGAGATTAGTGGAGTAGCCGAGTCTAGTGCTTTGCTAGATCGGTTAGTGGAAAGTGGATGTACCCTAGGTTGGGGAACCACTATAAATCTTTATGTCATCTATGATTGCTTGGTTATTATTCAGTGCATAGCTCGTTATATTTTTTATTCCGCAAAAGACGCACAACTCACCTATTCACCCCTTTTAGGTGATTTAGGTAAGACAACTTAAAACATTTCAATTGGTATCAGAGCCAGGTTGTTCATAAAAAGGTTAACACCTTGAACAGATCTGCCACAAAGTTGTTTTTAGAGTTATCCAAGCATGGACAAGGCAAAGGATTTTGCTAAGCTTCCTCTGTGTACCAAGACTAACTTTACTATGTGGAAAGAAAGGATTAAGTTCTTTGTGGAAGCTGTGGATGCAAGGATCTTCATGATTGTTGAAGGAGGTCCTTATGTTCCAATTACTATCTCCACTATAGATCCAACCAAAAAGGTTCCTAAGAAATTGATGGATCTAGATAAAGATGAGATTGCACTTGTCTCATTGGAAAAGAAAGCAAAAAATATTATAGCAAGTATAGTCGATGATTCTATGTTGTAGAATCTGAATCAGTACCAATCTGGTAAGGAGATGTGGCAGTCTTTTCTCACCTTGATGGAAGGCACTGAAGAAGTTAGAGATGACAGAAGATCCCTATTGAATCAAAAGTATGAAGCCTTCCGACAAGGATCAAAGGACTCAATTGTAGATACATTTGAAAATTTCTTCAAAAGTGTTAATGGACTAAGAATATATGGTTGCGTCTTCACAAATGGTGAGCTGAATGATAAGTTCCTAAGGTCCCTGACTAAGCAGTGGGACAATAAAGTCTGTGCTATGAGGGAGTTTGGGAAGTTGGCTGAGACTGAACCTCAGAACATCTTCGGAAAGATAATGTCATGTGAGCTGCAGATAAATTCTAGAAAAGTTGAGGAAGAGAAGAGCTGGTCGTTTTCCAAGGAGAAGTCTATCGTATTAAAGGCAGGAAGCTAAGGAAGGTTAAAGCTGCTTCACCTGCTCCTGCATAAAAAGATAGTGAAGAAGAAACTTCAGAGCCAAGCACTTCAGGATCAGAATTATCTGAAGGAGAGTTTTCTCTACTCTCAGGGCAGTTCAAGAAATTCTTGAATAATAAGAAGCAATGGATAGGCAAGGATGTGTAGGCATTGAGATCATGTCATGATAGTGACCGATACAGAAAGGCTCAAGTAGCCTTGACAGGTATAATACTAAACAGAATAAACATATTTCTACTGACATTGTTTGCTACTATTGCAATAAGCCCGGTCATGTTATCGCTGATTGCCCTTATAAGAAGAAGGAGGGTGGAAAGAGAGAGAAAAAGAAATCCTTATATAAAAAGAAGAGGACAGAAAGAAGCCTTGTAGCCAAGATAGGCAAAACTCTTAGCGACTCTGACTCATCTGAGTCAAGTGAAGAAGAGGAAACCAACTTCAGGCTTATGTCACAAACAGACGATGAACAATAACCCCAGTTCACTAGGAAGTTAAATTCTCATACTCCGCTTTCTGAATCTGATGTTTCTGAACATAATCATGAGGACAACTCTTCCGACGATGAGTCTGAACTCATGGCCCAGTACAAAGATTTGATCAAGGCTTACAACAAATGTCGGAGAGTTGTGAAAACTCAAGCCAAAGAGATAAAGTCTCTTAAGGCTAAAGAGAGCATTCTGAGAGAGGAGGTTGCCAAGACAGACTCACTCAGAGAGAACTACAATTCTGTCATAGAAGAATATAACAAGGCTCTCGAGCACCTTGATCTGAAAGAGAAGATCATCAAGGAGTTGGAAGAACAACTTGCTGCAGAAAAAAAGCTTGTTGAAAGTTTCTCAAATACCAAGACTATCCTTCCTTTCATTGCTGAATTCTCAGCTCAGGCCAAAGATGCTGGCCTAGGCCATGTTGATGCTCCTAGTAAATCTTCTAGGAGAAATAAGGCTCAGAGAAAGAATAAGGCGGGCAAGAAGGCTTTGGCCAAGGAAAAGGGGAAAGCTCCTCAAGATCAGACTTCTTTCAAGAAGGTCATATTTCCAACAAACGAGTTTGATCTTGACTCGTCCTACGGTCACTTTGCTAGGCCTACTTATGTAGAGCCCAAGTCTCGTTACCAAGGATGGACTTGTCCCCGGAACTTCGGTGAAAGTGTCTTTAAGGTACCATATGGAGAAATTACTCTTCAGTGCTATGGCCCTTATAATCATGGTCATAACATCAAGAAGGCACCAAAGATAAAGCCTATTATAGAAAAGCCTCTGAAGGAGAAGAAGACATGTGATTGCATCACCATGAAGCTTATTCCTCTAAGACTGCTGCCCCTGCTAGACCACAATCTCAAAAGGTCAGGCAGGAGAATATCAGGCAAAGATACAACATGTTTGACTGTTGGTGTTGTGGCAAGATTGGTCACTTTTCCATTGATTGCTGGTTTAATTCCAGAAATTTTTGCAACTCCTCAAGTTAGCAATATGAGAAAGACCACACATAATGCAAATACTCGTAGGGGAGTGTTCTAACTAGAGACCAAGGACCCAAACGTGTTTGGGTTCCTAAGAAAAATTGATTTGTAATTGCAGGTATGTCCAAAGGCCACCAAAACGCCTATCTGGTATTTGAACAGTGGATTCTCTCGGCATATGACCGGGACAAGAAGCCTTCTTCAGAACTATTCTTCAGTCATGAATGGGCCAAAGGTCATCTTTGGAGGTTCAGACCGAGGAATTACTAAAATCTATGGTATGATCACTAACGGTAGTGTATCCTTCTCAGATGTGGCTTATGTTGAAAGGTTGGAACACAATCTCATAAGCATAAGCTAGCTCTGCGATAAAGGATACGTTGTTGAACTTTATCAGATAAGTGCTTGATAAAATCGGTTGACAATATGAAACGATTCTATCAGGCACTCGAAGCAGAAATATATTTTATTTAAATTTTATTTACATAGACTCTTCTACACCAGTGTGTCTTTTGGCTAAAGATAGTGCGTCTCTTGGTGACCAATGACACAAGAGATTAACACATATTAATTTCAAAACCATTAATAAATTATTTTCACTTAATTTAGTACGTGATGCCCCAAATGTCAAGTACACTAAAGATAGACCTTGTCACGCATGTGTAAAAGGCAAGCAAACAAGGGTTACCTTCAAAAGCGTTATTGGCAAAGATTCTAATAGATGTTTACATCTACTTCATATGGACTTGTTCGGTCCACTGCAAGTTAGAAGTTTGGGAGGTAAGGATTATACATTGGTTATTGTTGATGATTACTCGCACTTTGCGTGGGCGTTCTTTCTAAAACACAAGTCAGATACTTTTGACATCTTTACTAGTTTTTTCAGGCAAGTCCAGAATGAATACAACTATTCCATAGTCAAAATCAGAAGTGACAATGGAACAGAGTTGAAGCCTAGGGCCATGATAGAATTTTGTGAAAGCTTAGGTATCTTTCATGAGTTATCCTCTCCTCGTACTCCTCAACAGAACGAGATAGCAGAGAGAAGAAATAGAACACTCATAGAGGCCTGCATGACCATATTGATTGATGCCTCACTACCGGAATACTTCTGAGCTGAAGTCATCAACACTGCATGCCACGTGCAAAATCGAGCAATCATAAACAAGAATCACAATAAGACACCGTACGAACTTCTAAAGGGTATGAAACTAACTATTGCATATTTTAGAATCTTTGGCTGTAAATGCTTTGTCCTTAATAATGGCAAGTATCATACTACCAAATTTCGCAAAAACAGTTTTGAAAGTATTTTTTTAGGGTATAGTAGCCATAGTAAGGCATATAGGATATTTAATAGAAAAACTCTGGTTGTAGAAGAATCTATTCATGTTGTATTTGATGAGACGAGCTTGCTGCAAGGCAACTCTTCTAGTGTGCTTGTTGAAGATGCAGGTTCAAAGCTATACAAATTAAACTTGGATAAGCAAATTGAAGAAAAAGGCGAAAAGTTCATCAAGATCACCACTCCAACCCCAATTGGAGAGGTTGATGATAAATATGAAGGGACCATTCAAGTTGATGAGGTCACTCCTGTGATTGAAGAAGCTCTATATGCAAGGACCATAGAGCTCAGACACTTGAAGGATCACTTGATGGACCAAATCATAGGAGATCCCTAGGATGATGTCAGAACTCATAGAGGTACAGCTAATGAGAATTTATTTTTGAGTTTTTTATCACAAGTTGAACCGAAGAAGTATGAGGAAGCAAACTTAGACGCATCATGGATAATGACAATGGAAGAAGAATTGAATCAGTTCAAGTGTTACCAAGTCTGGAAGCTTGTTCCAAGACCCAAAGGCAAGAATGTCATCGGGACAAAATGGGTCTACAAGAACAAGATGGATGAGGATGTAACTATCATAAAGAACAAGGCCAGACTCTTCGCCAAAGGATAACGACAAGAAGAAGGAATAGACTTTGACCAGACATATGCTCTAGTGGCAAGGCTGGAGCAATTAGGTTGTTCCTAGCATATGTTGTACTTAAGGGCTTCACCGTCTATCAGATGGACGTAAAGTCTGCCTTTCTTAATGGTGACATAAAGGAAGAAGTGTATGTGGAATAACCTCCAGGTTTCGTTGATTCTAACTTTCCTAATCATGTTTATCTTATATTTAAAACATTATATGGTCTGAAACAAGCTCCTCGAGCTTGGTATGAGACGTTATCTAACTTTCTTCTTAAGAACAAGTTTACAAGAGGAAAGATAAATAAGACATTATTTCTTAGGAAAATAAAAGGCAAGATTTTGCTAGTGCAAATCTATGTCGATGATATTATATTTGTCTCTACTGATGACAACCTCTACAAAAGGTTTTCCAAACTTATGCAAGGGAAGTTCGAAATGAGCAGCATGAGAGAGCTGAAGTATTTCTTAGGACTTCAGGTGAAACAATCTGAAGATGGAATTTTCATCTCTCAGACAAAATTCAACAAGGAGTTGATTAAGAAATTCGAAATGGAGAATGCAACCTCTATGAGGACTTCAATGGGTTCAACTATGTCTCTGGACAAGGATGAGAAAGGGAAACCTTTTTATGAAACTAAGTATAGAAGCATAATTGGATCCTTGATTTACCTTACTGCTAGTAGACCTGATATAATGTTTTTAACATGTGTGTGTGCTAGATTTCAAGTGAACTCTAAAGAATCACACTACGCTGCTGCAAAGAGAATTTTGAGATACCTTAAAGGTACACCAAATCTGGGCTTATGGTACCCAAGAAGTAATGACTGCGAACAAATTGGTTTTTCTCTAAGGTTCATTAAGTCTTGCTTCTGCAAATTTTGTTTCAGAACATTCTACAAATTGATTTTGAGTACCATAAGCCCAGATTTGGTTACTATTGCTTCTGCAAATTTGGTTTCAGAATAAGTTTCATCTCTCAGACGAAATTCAACAAGGAGTTGATTAAGTTACTACTGCTGCTACAAATTTGGTTTTAGAAGTATCTCAACCTACTGCTACAGATCTTCCTTCTATTCCTACTGCTGCTTCCTCCTCCTTGCTGCATTCAGATACACAATTTCCTGCTGCTGACTCAAAATTTCCAGATGTTGTAGATCAGACACACGCTCAGACTCAAGATGAGATTCTTTCTACTGAAGAAGATATAAACAAGATGATTGAGGAACTTACTTCTAAAGAAGCTCCTTTTCATATTCCTGAAGATCCTCCTCCTTCTATAGCAACCTCTTCTCAGTCTCCAGCATAGCTAGTAAAATCTCCATCTCCTACACAATCTCCAGAACCTAAAGAATCACATCCACCAGCAAACTCTCCAGTACATGAAGCTGATAAGTCTTCTGCTGAAGATATACATGCTTATGAGGTTGTCTCAATCCATGATGCAGATGAAGAAATTCCATTTGAAGCTGCAGAACAAAGACTACCCTGTCTTTATTTTCAGATTCCTACCTTACTACCAACCATTAATGAAGATGAAACTAGTATAGTAAATATAAGAAAAGCCTCCACTTCTACAGTTGTTCTTGAAGAAATACTTCCATGGACTGTTCCTGCCCAGCCTCTTCCATCTCCTCAACAAGAAGTCTTCCCTGAAGGTTCAATTCTACAAAAATTGAAACTATGCTTGTTGAACAGAGAAAGTATTTTGATGATCTCTGAAAGTGGTCACTGATAAAGTAAGTGCTTTGGAAAAAGAAATGAGTGGAGGCCTTGCTGAAATCTAAGACAATACTGATGAATTTAAAAAGGTTCTGCAAATAGGTGGCAAAGCCATTGACCATACCATTACTAGCATTGGCACAATCATGGAGCAATCTGTTACTCTTGCCAATAATCAAATTATCCTAGATAAAAGAGGAGATGAATGGAACCTTAAGACTTGTGAAGAAGTGGGTGAATTCAAAGAAGATGTCATCAACACCCTCTCAGTAGAAGTCAGAAAGGGGGAGGACAAAGTGAAGGAATTATTAGAAAAACAAGCTGCTACTATGAAAACGCAGTGGGAATATCAATTAAAAGAAATTCAAACCTTTGTTCTAAAAGAAGTCAAGAGCACCAACTTATACACCTATGATACATTTGTATGGATGCATAATCAGCTGTTTCCTGAATTTGCCATGGATCTAAATGCCCCTCCACCTGCTAAACTAAATGTCAACATGCCTACTTTCTCTCCTGCTCCAGAACATTTTAAAGGACCTCCTCCAGCACACTTTGAAGGATCTCCTCCAGATTATTTTGAAGGACCTCCTCCTGATTTCTATGAACAGGTACGGGAATCTGAACAGACAGGACTGACTCCTCATCCTTCGGAAATTCATAAAGAAAAGAGAAGAAAGTATGGTGATGGAGTCTCTACAAGAATATCTACTCCTCATCCAGAAGCTGAAGGGAGAAGATCCCAAGAATATACTGATTTTTAAAGTCCAACCTCCAAATCCCTTATTTTGGAAACCTTGAATCTAGTGGTTGATTTTAATGTGAACAGAAGCTTGCACTATAGTTCAGATGAATGGAAATTGTATGAGAAGTCCCTCACAAAGAGAAGAATCTATGATAGGATACATGGCAAAAACAATCCTAAGGCTCCTCCAAGACCACCCAAGTACTTCCTAAAGCCTTTCAGTTAACAGAAAAGACAACAGGACAAGCAAGAAAGACAAGGAAAGCAACCTTCTCAGGATCACTAAACTAAAGATGATAGAAGTTCACTTTTGAAATTATAGAATTTAATTCTCTTAGATAATTTTCTACTTGTATGAACTTTTATTTCTGATTTGATTTTACATATTAGTGCATTTCTTCATATTTTCAAGCTATTAGTATCTATATGTGTTTTTCTCTTAATGTAATTCACCTTAGTGTAGAGAGTTTTGACTTCTATAAATAGGGGGAGATTGTTGAGTATTGCATCGACAATAGCCCAGATTTGTATGAAGTCACCCTTAAACTAAGATGAATTAAGTTTGTATTTGATGCTCTTTTTGTTAAGTGATTACAGGACTAAATTGCTAAGTGTAGACCAATATCAATCTACAATGAGTCACCAAACACAGGAACATACAATGTAATCCCTCATTGTGTGATCCATGGTGTTGACTCATGTGTAGCCTCTCTATTGGGAAACACTTCATCTTCAAGCACTAAGGGAAAGAGCAATACAAGGATGCTGATTTTTATAAAGGATGAAGATTTTAAGTTTTTCAGAAAAAGTCTAAGTCTTTTTCTCGAGTACTATAAGTTGTACTCGAGAAGGACTTATAAGTGTGGTTTTGGACATGACTAGGGCATGACAAAACCCTAGGAAACTAAAAAGGGCCAAGTGATAGAAGGCCAAGGTGACAATCACCTTGGTCTACCTGTGGCACAATCTCATCACAAAACCTAGGGCTTGATCTTAGTGCTTCAACATGACTCCATGGCCCCACCACAACATCTCTAACCTATCATAGGGTCCAATAGAGCCATAATGGTCCATTGGAGTCAACCCAAAGTGGCCAATTTGACCTAGGACCACCATAGGCCTAAATTGGACAAGGTGCCCTCACAAAGGGTAGTTGGCCTCTAATGTGTTCAACCAACCTTTCCCAGGACTTCCTAGACCTAAAGTGAGGTCAATGGGTCACTAAGGACACATTGAGTGTAGTCATAGAGGCCAAGTTGACACAAGTCAAATCTAGCCCGTAATCTGGTCAAAGTACCCTTACTAAGGGTAGGTGACCTCCAAGGTGCAAGATAACCCTACATAACCCTTCCTAGACCTCAGGGGGAGCCATGAGGTCACCAAGGACTCCTTGGGGTCAACCCAAATGATCATGTTGACCCAAGTCAACAATAGCCCTAAAGAGGTCAAAGTGCCCTTACCAAGGGACAAGTGACCTCCAAGATGCCATGTCAACTCTATCCAACCCTAACTAGGCCTTAGGGGAGATTAATGGGTCACCAGTGACTCTTTAGGGGCAACCAAAAAGGTCAAAAAGACCAAGGTCAACCCAAGCCTACCTTGGGTCAACCTAGACCAAATAGGCTAGCCCAAGTTCAAGCCTCCTCATGTGGCTTCTTTAGGAGATGATGTGTATGGATGGGTTGCCAATAGACCTCCAGATTGACCAAGTCAACTGGTGACTAGGAGAGTGGGTGAGCTTCATTTCCATGGTTATGGAGGAGAGAGAAAAAATGAAAGAGGGGGAAGGAAGGGGCTCGACCAAGGGGAGGCCAAAGGCCACCTTTAATGGCTGAATTCAACTCCCCAGGGAAGGGGAGAAGTTTCCAGCCATTTACCTGGCCACCAAGTGTAACACCCCCTATCTGTCACATAGCATATAGCAGTAGGTCCGGCCGGGGCCCGACATCGTATGCCACAGACAGACCGGGTGGTTACTTATGGAAACCATCCAACCAATCTCAACGTCCTACACAGAGCATTCTAGCGGAAGCAGTTTATAAAAGTTGTAAACAAGAACACAGCAACGAAGCACGAATGTCCACTAGAACAAATTAGGAATGTTATTACAAAATACCCAAAAAGAGCCTTAAGGCCTTACAAAATGTTTCACTTGAATAATACATGTTTTACAAACCACGGCACGCAGGCCGGTCATACATGAGTAAAACAGTAAACATTTCCAACTTAGGCCTTCAAGGGCCGGCTTCGCAAAAAGGGCTTTAGCCCGCTATTGACCGCTTGGTCCAGCTGCACCTGCAAGCAACAAACCACCGCACGGTGGCAAAACAAGGCAACGGTCAGCAATGCTGACCAAATTATAACGATCCCGCCCCCAACTCGGGGCGGCGATGCTCCTTCCCTGCATTTCATTAGCATAAGCGAGCAATGTATATCAATAGCCATTTCATCATAGACGTTGACTCGCACGGCCACACGCCCCATGCACTCAGGGCACATTCTCGGTGAACCGGTCGATGTCACGTCAATTAAAGCCATAGACATTCCGGACTCACCACCGCCACTTGGACGGCCAAACCTATGAGCAATTTGTCTTCCTGGCCTGGGTCACGACAATTTAAGCCATCGACCGTCGAAGACCCTAATCTATGCCAACGGTAAGTGCCACGTGCCTTTAGGTCTCTTTAACCGAACGACATAGAACGGGTACGGTTCCATCTAACCTGTGCTCACATCGCAATGGCAATTTAAGCCATATGCGCGGGTCAAACTTCCACCGAGTCCCATTTCCATCACAAGTCACATAACCCCGTTATATTCAAGTTGGCTCTCAAGCCA
Source organism: Platanthera guangdongensis (assembly GCA_039583875.1). Taxonomy (NCBI): domain Eukaryota; kingdom Viridiplantae; phylum Streptophyta; class Magnoliopsida; order Asparagales; family Orchidaceae; genus Platanthera; species Platanthera guangdongensis. The sequence continues at coordinate 156,216,466 of CM077167.1, forward strand.
CCAAGTTGGCAAGATCTCGTATCCGCCCAGTTTTCCGGGTGCACCTTTGGGTTAGTCCCCAAGGCTCCCTGCTGCAATCTACCGCGTAGAAAACCCGAAAAACAACCAATAGCACGGAGTCTTCTCCGGCCTTATGCAATGCAACATCACCGATCCAGACCAACATGTTCGGGTAGGCTTCACACATCATGCCTATGTCCGTTCTCGCATACGGACGCTAAACAACGGGGACTTCACATATCTACCCGAAGGAACGCCTCCAACTCTCCGCAAACTCGCGAGAGCGGGCTTCCTATGCTAAGAAAGAGAGCGACTCATGCTCAAGATGAGGATCGTTACCCTTGAGTTCCTCTTTGGCGCCATTGAAAAGTAATCGGATGGAAATGACCGCACTAGCGTTGCCTCCGCAGATCCGGAGTCGGCTTGCGATTTGGAGCTCCGAAGCTCCTCCAATGGCGGATCTAGCTCCTTCTTCTTCACTTAGCTCTCCTCTCTCTCCAAGGACTTAGAAAGAGAACAAGGTATGTAAAGTGAGGGTTTTCTAAGTCAAAACCCGGGTATATCCCTTCAGGGACAATCCCCAGCCGTTGGATCTTCAGTCAAAGAAATGAACGGCTTCGATTCGGGACTGAAACGCCTAATCTGGACCGAACACGGCCTGGCACACGCCCGTGTCCAGGGCCGTGTGCCTCATTCGCCGTCAAAATCGGATCACCTGGAACCTCACACGGGTATCGAACACGCCCGTGTTCGAGCTGACACGCCTGTGTTCCACCTAACACGGCCGTGTAGCCGGCCGTGTACCCCATGATTTTTCCCCGTTTTCAACCCGAGCACTGCACGGGTTCTAGGACACGCCCGTGTCCCTACCCGTGTCACCTTGACATGCCTGGGCTCCGGGCCGTATACACGGTCTCGACACTTCGCGGCTAAGTGTCGACACGGGTCGACACGCCCCGCGACACGCCCGTGTCGCAGGCCGTGTGCCATATCTCGACACATTGTCGACACCAAAGTGTCGACTTCGCGGGACGAGTGTCGACACGGGCTGACACGCCCTACGACACGCCCGTGTCGCAGGCCGTGTGCCATGTCTCGACACATTGTCAAAGCACAGTGTCGACTTCGCGGCTAAGTGTCGACACGGGTCGACACGCCCTGCGACACGCCCGTGTCGCAGGCCGTGTGCCATGTCTCGACACAATGTCAAGATCAAAGTGTCGACTTCCCGCCTTAGTGTCGACACAGGATTGACACGCCCTGGGACACGCCCGTGTCCCAGGCCGTGTGCCTGCAGCCAGAACTCAAACTGGCCCAAAATGTCCCCCTAGGCTCCTTTGAGTTTCGGGGCGTTACAACTCTCCCCCTCTTAAAAGGATTTCGCCCACGAAATTACATAAGGGAAAGACATGTACAAAACCAAAATTTGTACCTGAGCGGAACAACTCCGGATATTCGTCAAGCATATTCTTCTCTCGCTCCCAAGAGAGCTCCTCACGACCGCAATTGTCCCACCGGACCTTGACCATCCTGATCTCTTTATTGCATAGCCGCTTGACCTCCGAGTCTTCAATCCGCACGGGCGTGACCTTTGTCGTTAGCCCACTTTCCACCGGCACTTGATCGACCGCGATCACTTGCGTAGGCTCCTGCACCGCCTTCCGAAGCACCGAAATATGGAATACATCATGTAGACCACTTAGGTCCACTGAAAGCTTCAACCTATAGGCCGCTTCACCAACTCGCTCCAGAACCTCAAACGGTCCAAGGTATCTTGGGCTTACCTTTTTCAATCGTCGCACCCGCGAGACACCCTTGAACGGCTTGATCTTTAAGTATACATAATCGCCCACAGTGAACTCCACGTTCCTGTGCTTGGCATTATAGTACTTTGCTTGCCGGTCCTGAGAGATAAGAAACCTCTCCCGAATGGTTCTCACCAAAGAAGTAGCATCCTCCACTTCCGATCGCTTATACAACTTTGACTCACCCGTTTCTAACCAAGACAATGGCGTGCGACATCTTCTACCATATAGGGCCTCGAAGGGCGCCATCTGAATACTTGCTTGGTAGCTGTTGTTGTATGCGAACTCCACCAAATAAAGGTGGTCTTCCCATTGCTTTCCAAAATCCAAGACACACATGCGAAGCATGTCTTCCATGGTTTTATTGACCCTCTCGGTCTGCCCATCCGTTTGCGGATGGAAGGCTGTGCTGAATTTCAGCTTTGTTCCCAACATTTGCTGCACCAGCCTCCAATCATTGGACGTGAACCGCCCATCTCGGTCACTCACGATGCTGCGGGGCACACCATGAAGCCGTACTATGTTATCCACATAGAGCTTTGCCAACTTCTCCACCGGGTCATCCTTCCTATGCGGAATAAAATGCGACACCTTCGTCAATCGATCAACAAACACCCAAATGGCGTCGTTCCCCTTTTGCGACCTTGGCAAACCGTGCACAAAGTCCATAGAGATGTCGTCAAATTTCCACTCCGGAATAGGCAAGGACTTAAGAAATCCTCCCGGCTTTTGGCACTCCGCCTTTACCAAGGCGCAGGTTTGGCACTTTGCTACGTATAGCGCCACATGCTTTTTCAAACCCGGCCACCAAAATAGTTTCTTTACATCGCGGTACATCTTCGTGCTCCCCGGGTGAATCGAGTACTTGGTATACTGCGCCTCGTACAACAACTCCACCCATAAATTGCCCACACTTGGGATGCACAGACGACCGTCTTTCCAAAGCAATCTGTCCTCCACGACGAATTGGGAATTTGACCCATCCAGACCCTCTATCATGAACTGCTTCATATGAGCATCCATATCCAAAGCCTGTCGAATCCGATCAGTCAGGTCATATTGGACTTCAGTCCAATTCAGAACTGCTTCAGCACTTGCTTGTCTGTCCACACAAACAATCTCCAACGCCTCCAACTCCCGCACCAACCGCTCATCATGCACCGATAGTCAATTGGCTTGAGCTGGGGCTCGGCGACTCAGCGCATCCGCAACCGCATTCCCTTTGCCAGGCACGTATTGGATCTTGAATGTATAGTCCCCCAGGAACTCCATCCACCTACGCTGCCGCATATTCAGATCCTTCTGATCAATTAGATACTTTAGGCTCTTGTGATCGGTGTAGATATCAATCTTCACACCGTACAAATAGTGTCTCCACAGCTTCAAGGCAAAAATCACGGCCGCTAACTCCAATTCATGGACCGGATAATTCCTCTCGTGCACTTTTAGCTGTCTCGAGCCATAAGCTATCACGCTTCCGTGCCGCAGTAGCACGCAATCCAAACCGCTGCCCGAAGCATCACTATATATCTCATAGCCTTCGGTTCCACATGGCGAACTCAGCACAGGCACCGTGTTCAACCGACACTTCAATTCCTCGAAAGCTCGCGCGCACTCCGGCGTCCAAACGAACTTATGCTCCTTCCTCGTCAATGTAGTGAGAGGTAACGCTATCCGCGAGAAGTTCTCTACGAAGCGCCTATAATAGCCGGCAAGCCCCAAAAAGCTCCGGACTTCTGCTACCGTAGCAAGCTCAGGCCACTCCCGTATCGCAACAATTTTCGCCGGATCCACAGCAATACCCTCTCCACTTACTATATGCCCGTGGAACGCCACTGAGGATAGCCAAAACTCGCACTTCGAGAACTTGGCATACAACTGATTTCTCCTTAGCGTTTCCAATACCAAATGAAGATGCTTGAAGTGATCTTCCTCACTTTGCGAGTACACCAAAATATCATCGATGAAGACGATCATAAAATGGTCCAAGTACTTCCTGAACGTCCTGTTCATCAAATCCATGAATACTGACGGCGCATTAGTCAGCCCAAACGGCATGACCGTAAACTCATAATGCCCGTATCTCGTACTAAACGCTGTCTTCGGGATATCACTCTCCCTTATTCGCAGCTGATAGTACCCAGCCTTGAGATCTAACTTCGAGTACACCGTCGACCCGACTAACTGATCAAAGAGATCATCAATCCGAGGGATCGGGTACTTATTCTTCTCAGTCAGCTTGTTGAGCTCCCAATAATCAATACATAGCCTCAAGATTCCATCCTTCTTCTTAACAAAGAGGACCGGTGCGCTCCAAGGCGAAGAACTCGGGCGCACATACCCTTGCTCCAACAACTCTTGCAGTTGAACTTTCAGCTCCGCCATTTCCTTAGGCGCTAGCCGATACGGAGATCGTGACACATGCTTTGCACCTGGCACTAGCTCGATCGTAAAATCTATCTCCCACTGAGGCGGGGCTCCAGGAAGATCTGCGGGGAACACATCAGGGTATTCCGATACCACTGAAATACAATCCAACGCGGGCTTCGGCTTTGCAACCTCCACTAGTGTAAAGAACAGTTCTGCTCTGGCACGAACCGCCTTCACCACCTGAAGAGCAGACATCAATGTCCTGCTCGACCCCTTTAAGCCCGTAAAAGTCGTCTCACGACTTGCTCCCAGCTTGACTTCCTTGCTACCACAATCTATATGGGCCTGCTGCTCCGAGAGCCAGTCCATGCCAAATATGACGTCGAACTCCGCCAACGGAAGTAAAGACGCCTGCAGGTCGAACTCCTGCTCCCCAATACGAACCTTAACATCGCAGATCCTATCCGCTCGCATCGAACACCCGTTGGGCAACAACACATCCAACTTATCCTTTGCCATCGAAGAAGGGACTCCGATGCGTGATATAAATCCTTCGGACAAGAAGGAGTGTGAAGCTCCCGTATCGAAGAGTGCTCGTGCCGGATTTTCACAAATCAATACAAAACCTAAACAAGCAGTGGTAAGGTAACATGTGCGTAACAAGTATTTAAATAAATTGACTTGCTATAATTAAACCGTACCTGTCACCACATCAGCTTGTTTGATGGCCTCCTGTCTGCCAAGATTATAGACCCTTGGTTGGGCCGGAGCATAGTGGGATGCGGTCGACTCCACCGCCTTTCCCTTCTCTTCATAAGTAGCTCCCGGCTTCCTCTCGGACTTAGGACGTCCGCTCCAACAGTCACGGGCAAAGTGCCCCGTCTTTCCGCATGTAAAACACGCGCCCGGTGTCCGACTCGTAGTCGCCCCAGAAGCACCAGAAGGAGCTGGACCCGAAGTCCTATGCTTCTTGAAAGCCCTCCGATAGCCGGTCTTTGAATTAGTCGGCACTTTAAATTCAGATATCTTCTCACCCAAGCTTTTCTTTGCTTGTACGTTCTTCATGTCCTTCTCCAAGGACCGGGCAGTATTGACCAAGGTTAAGAAACCCTGCGTCATCGGCCCCGAAAGTAGTAACCTTAACTCATCTCTCAAGCCTTCATAGAAGCGATTAGTCTTGCGCTCCTCATCCGCGATGGTGAAGCTAGCATAACGACTCAGACGAGTAAACTCGTGGAGATATTCATCCACGCTCCTCTCACCCTGTACCAACTTCAGGAACTCATTCTCCAATGCTATCTTCTGCGTCGACGGGAGGTATCTAGCCAAAAATAATCTCGAGAACTCCTCCATCGAGACATCACCAAGTTGCCTGCCTCTCAGTAAGTGCAGCTCCAATCCTTCCCACCACATCCTCGCTTCACCGTCCAAAAGGAACGTAGCGATGGTGGTCATTTGCCACTCCTCCGTCTCTGTCGCTGTCATGACTCTCTTCACCCTGGAGAGCCAGTCTTCAGCCTGAGATGGGGTTCCCAACCCCGAGAATAACGGAGGGTTAAAGCTCATTACATGCTTTAGCTACCTCTCAGTTGCCCTCCTTGGCACTACCGGTTCCAAAACCACTTACTCCACTCACCTCGGCTCCGCCTCTTGCAGAGGTTCTTGCTCCATCACAGGAGCGGGCTGCTGCGCTTGCCTTCCAGGCTGCGCATTTATCACGGCCAACACCGCTTCAGCCACCAATCAAATATTTTCAGCCGACAGAGGTGTTGCAGGAGGAACATCCGGTGCACTACTAGCCTGAGAAACTCGGCGTTCTGACCGCCCAACACCGCTTCTGGTCACCTACAGTGGTACAAAACACCGTTAAGCGACCAAAAAAATTGCAAACAGCAATTATAGGAACACGCAGGTTCCTCAAACACGAGTATTTTCATTCCTAAGTGGACATTCATGGGTTCTTTTACCATTATAACAATGACGCACACAATGTGCTCACCACCCCTTTAAAAAGAATTCGACCACGAATTCACCTTAAGCCCGACCAAAACCAGTAGTCTGATACCAAATTGTAACACCCCCTATCCGTCACATAGCATATAGCAGTAGGTCCGGCCGGGGCCCGACGCCGTATGCCACAGACAGACCGGGTGGTTACTTATGGAAACCATCCAACCAATCGCAACGTCCTACACAGAGCATTCTAGCGGAAGCAGTTTATAAAAGTTGTAAACAAAAACCCAGCAACGAAGCACGAATGTCCACTAGAACAAATTAGGAATGTTATTACAAAATACCCAAAAAGAGCCTTAAGGCCTTACAAAATGTTTCACTTGAATAATACATGTTTTACAAACCACGGCACGCAGGCCGGTCATACATGAGTAAAACAGTAAACATTTCCAACTTAGGCCTTCAAGGGCCGGCTTCGCAAAAAGGGCTTTAGCCCGCTATTGACCGCTTGGTCCAGCTGCACCTGTAAGCAACAAACCACCGCACGGTGGCAAAACAAGGCAACGGTCAGCAATGCGTACCAAATTATAATGATCCCGCCCCCAACTCGGGGCGGCGATGCTCCTTCCCTGCATTTCATTAGCATAAGCGAGCAGTGTATATCAATAGCCATTTCATCACAGACGTTGGCTCGCACGGCCACACGCCCCGTGCACTCAGGGCACATTCTCGGTGAACCGGTCGACGTCACGTCAATTAAATCCATAGACATTCCGGACTCACCACCGCCACTTGGACGGCCAAACCTATGAGCAATTTGTCTTCCTGGCCTGGGTCACGACAATTTAAGCCATCGACCGCCGAAGACCCTAATCTATGCTAACGGAAAGTGCCACGTGCCTTTAGGTCTCTTTAACCGAACGACATAAAACGGGTACGGTTCCATCTAACACGTGCTCACATCGCAACGGCAATTTAAGCAATATGCGCGGGTCAAACTTCCACCGAGTCCCATTTCCATCACAAGTCACATAACCCCGTTATGTTCAAGTTGGCTCTCAAGCCACCAAGTTGGCAAGATCTCGTATCCGCCCAGTTTTCCGGGTGCACCTTTGGGTTAGACCCCAAGGCTCCCTGTTGCAATCTACCGCGTAGAAAACCCGAAAAACAACCAATAGCACAGAGTCTTCTCCGGCCTTATGCAATGCAACATCACCGATCCAGACCAACATGTCCGGGTAGGCTTCACACATCATGCCTATGTCTGTTCTCGCATACAGACGCTAAACAACGGGGACTTCACATATCTACCCGAAGGAACGCCTCCAACTCTCCGCAAACTTGCGAGAGCGGGCTTCCTATGCTAAGAAAGAGAGCGACTCATGCTCAAGATGAGGATCATTACCCTTGAGTTCCTCTTTGGCGCCATTGAAAAGTAATCGGATGGAAATGACCGCACTAGCGTTGCCTCCGCGGATCCGGAGTCGGCTTACGATTCGGAGCTCCGAAGCTCCTCCAATGGCGGATCTAGCTCCTTCTTCTTCACTTAGCTCTCCTCTCTCTCCAAGGACTTAGAAAGAGAACAAGGTATGGAAAGTGATGGTTTTCTAAGTCAAAACCCGGGTATATCCCTTCAGGGACAACCCCCAGCCGTTGGATCTTCAGTCAAAGAAATGAACGGCTACGATTCGGGACTGAAATGCCCAATCTGGACCGAACACGGCCTTGCACACGCCCGTGTCCAGGGCCGTGTGCCTCATTCTCCGTCAAAATCGTATCACCTGGAACCTCACACGGGTATCAAACACGCCCGTGTTCGAGGTGACACGCCCGTGTTCCACCTAACACGGCCGTGTAGCCGGTCGTGTACCCCATGATTTTTCCCCGTTTTCAACCCGAGCACTGCACGGGTTCTAGGACACGCCCGTGTCCCTACCCGTGTCACCTTGACACGTCTGGGCTCCAGGCCATGTACACGGTCTCGACACTTCGCGGCTAAGTGTCGACACGGGTCGACACGCCCTGCGACACGCCCGTATCGCAGGCCGTGTGCCATGTCTCGACACATTGTCGACACCAAAGTGTCGACTTCGCGGGACGAGTGTCAACACGGGCTGACACGCCCTGCGACACGCCCGTGTCGCAGGCCGTGTGCCATGTCTCGACATATTGTCAAAGCACAGTGTCGACTTCGCGGCTAAGTGTCGACATGGGTCGACACGCCCTGCGACACGCCCGTGTCGCAGGCCGTGTGCCATGTCTCGACACAATGTCGAGATCAAAGTGTCGACTTCCCGCCTTAGTGTCGACACAGGCTTGACACGCCCTGGGACACGCCCGTGTCCCAGGCCGTGTGCCTGCAGCCAGAACTCAAACTGGCCCAAAATGTCCCCCTTTGCTCCTTTGAGTTTCGGGGCGTTACACCATGGGCCTGGTTCAGCCCCCCTACCATGGCCAAATCTAGCCATTGATGGCCTTAATGGCCATTGATGATCCAGCCTCTCCCCTCCCCATCTGAGGCTTTAAACACCTTTAGTGGGTCGAGGGGAGGATTTCCCAATCCTTACCTGAAGAAACCGAGCCTCCCCACTGTGTAGTTGTAGAAACCGAGCGGCGCTGCCTTCAAATATGGCTTCCTGGCGATCTTCTCGACTTCAGGCCGCCGGCAAGATCCTCCTCCACTCCTTCTTTCATGGGTAGTTCTTAGGAATCTTTAGGGCCAAGGTTCGGGCTCAATTAAGCCCGATCCAAACGGAAATTTTCCTGGTTTTTCCGCAAAAATGCAACCATCGGGATCGTCGGAATAGGGCTCTCCGGCGACTGTGACGCCGCCTGGCGACAGCCACCACCTCAACGGAGGTGATGGTGGCGGTGGCCGGCCGGGGAGGTGGCAGGATGGCTGGCGGCAGCCGCTTGAAATTAGCCCAGGAAAAATGAATCCTGTCCGTCGACTCAAGGTAGAAGATGAAGGGATCCCGTCCACTTTGCGCCAATATTTGTGCCATATTAGATTTTAAACTATAGTATATAAATTTCTGATTATTTAATTATGTCACAGATTTTATATTTATTGGTTTTAATTTTTAAAAATACTTAGGTGTTGTTTCATAAATAGTGGTCAACATAAACTTTGTAGCCTAGAGTGTCTAGTTTTGTCAAAATGTATTTGAACCCATTTAGGGCTTGGTTTGACCAGGGCACTCATTTTTGTGAGGTTTATCCCTAGGGCTATCCTGAGATTCAAATGGATGCCCACCCTTCATCCATTGTCCAAATGACCTGATATTTGGGCAGGGAGTCTATCCTAGCTATACCTAGGGCTTGTCCAAAATGCAAAATTTTTGGAAAGTATTTTTCTATAGTTTTTAGAAAAATTTAATAATCCACGAATAAATTAATTATGTGTCCTAAACACCTCAAAATCCCCCAAATTTGGGTGGGAGGTCTTAGAGGGAATGTTAGGGCTCTGGTAAAAGTTTCATATCATTTGGAAATGTTTAGGTTAGGTATTGATCCAACCCTAGGTTGACCCCTTTTAGGGTTAACTAGTTCAAGCACCCCCTTTGGGTTTTGAGTGGTCAAATCACCTCAACAGAGGCTGATATTTTGGACACTGACTATCTATAGTATGACTCACCCTCCACTGGAATTTGAAGTGGTTAACAGTAGGGTAGCCCTAGAGCCCTAGGGTAGGTCCCTTAATGGGGATTTTTAGGGTTTGAAGATCATGTGGTCAAATGACCTTGGAATGACTTGAAAATTTGTGGGGAGGACCATAGGATTAGTATAGTTCTCTGGTTAAAATTTTAGGGAATTTGGAAGCTTTAAATCCCTCAAAACCCTAACCCTAGCTCAGGGCACAAACCTTGTAGTGATAGAAAAAGTCACAAAAACTCTTTGAAAAGTGATGAGGTTTGGGTTGAGTAGTTTTTGAGGTTAGTACAAGCTCTGAAGATTTTATTATGAATTTAGGAATATTATTTTGGATACTTCATTAACAAATTGGTGATTTGTATTATTTACTTAGAAATTTATTAGGAAGAAACTACTTACTGGAAATTGATAAAACTTAGGCAGAGGACATTTTATTATGTTTTAAATCTCCGTGAATGTTTATAGAATTTTTGGATGATTATTTTTAAGGGTTGCTTCATTAAGTATTGTTTCCCATGAAATATTAATTTAATTTATTTTGGCATCTAGCAAGCCTGTAAAATTCTGATTTTTGTACAATGATTTTTTCTGAAACATATTAAGATTCTGAAATTTTTACATAATTTTCGTATGAGTAATTTTGGTACTTCCTTCTTTACATATGATTAAGAGAATTATTTTGGATAAATTAATTAGAGGTCAAATATTCTCTGAAAAATTATGGAAATTAATATCTAATCATATATCTCTGTTATTTAGTGATCAAAAGTTTTGGGTGGCCATTACTTGAGTAAATCATATAGTTCATGTTCAAAATTGCCCATGGCCAAACATTTGGGAAAATTTAATAAATAACAAATTAATTAGAAATATTATGGATCTCTGATTTTAGACTAAATTTGTTATGACAGACCTCTGGTAAATTTTATAGGAAATTTTGAAGACAATCTGAAGTACCTCCTTTAAACATCTCATATAGTATAGGGTGGTCTGCATATAGTAACTGCGGAAACCAAACTAGAGTGGGTAATGAATTTTGAAGAGTTGAATCCTCAGTAGGTTGCTGGTTTGGGTAAATAAAGGAGTTCATCATTGGAATACATGATTAGTAGAGTGAGAGGTTGACTAGTGTTAGGTGGTGCTCGGGATCGGCGAATGATCGTCCTTCCCGTAGGGAGGAAGTGTTTAATGCACTAGGGCTAGATTCAGTAAAATTAATTAAGGGTTGGGAAATCGAGTAGCAACCAATAATAGTAAGTGTCTTGCGAAAGGGAGCTTTAGGCATAATCCCATCGTAGTTCCTAGTGCCTTCGAGAGCCCTTCACGGGGTATACCTTGGGCAGTCCTGGGCTAACGTAAATTGTAGGAGTGATAAATCTCAAAGAGCAACTAGAATAATTAAGGGTTCACTTTCACACACCCCGATGTCTCGGGAAGTTGGTTTGACTTGGTTGATATTTGTGAGGGGCAGGATGGCCCGGCGAGCTTTGGTTCAGTTGATGTTTGTGATGGACGGGATGGTCTGGGGAGCTTTGGCTCGGTGCTGATAGATAAGGTTGCATGTGCATAAAGTAAAGGTGGTGGGTCTTCGGTATTGGAGTGTCGATGCACCGATGTCAATACGTTGACTCGGCAAGTGTGGCTAGCACTTCGCCAACAGAAGCCCGGTGCGCCAGCCGGCAAGAGTACGCAGGAGCTCCGCTTAGTGCACCAGCATTAAGGCGTACGATAGGTCTGACCGGTAGTGATTTACTGATTTAAAGGTGGGCGAGGCCCAACCCACCGCTTTCGTCTGCCACTACGAAGGTATCCTGAGAGGTTCGGCTCCAGAAAGGGGGAACTAAAGGTCTGTGTGCACAGAGTCGGTGGGTGGGTTGCACTTGCATGATCGCATCATAACCCACTTGCATGTCATAACATAATCATAGCATAAAACCCCTGTCACCTATTGTATAAGTGGTATGGGATGCTTATACAATAGGCCCTGCAAAACGACCCCTTGGTCTATAAGCTTGTGTGGGCAAGTTTATAAATTAAGGTTAAGTTCTTATTATATATATATTGTTGTTAATAACCGACACCCCAATGTATAAATTGGTATGGGACTCTTTATACGATGGGAGACCTGTAAAAGATCCCTTGCTTATATGCTCTCGTATAAGTTAAGGTTAATTTTCATACTTTACTCTACTGTCACTTGTACTATAAAATTGCTAGTATAGGTCTGCTGCCATCTGTTTCTTGATTACTCTCCACCTTCATGTCCTCCCCTTTCTTCCACTCCGCTCGATGCCTAGGGGCCATGGGGGAAGGGGTGGGGGATGATAGGACTTAGTCTTATAGACTAACAGTTTTCGAACCACATCATTTAGCGGATCGTGGAGCCCAGCATGGAGGAGCAGCCCCACAGGTCGGCATGCTTGGAGATGGGGTAGTCTAGCACCGGAGTTCAGACGACAGGGACTGTGAGCCCCTGACCTTAGTAGTGTTTTATTTTTCTTCCGCTTGAGTGACTATGTAGTGAGGATTTGATGTAACGGGTTTAAGACCTTATTTTCAGTACATTATATTATGTGGACTCTCCCTTCGTGGAGATATATTTACTCTGATGTGATATTATTGGGGACATTTGGTTAGAGTTTTTACCTCACTTGAGTTTACTCTACTTTTGTTGCTTTTCTGTGATCGAATTGGCCGGCAGAATCGGCGATTTGCGGTGATGACCCTTCAGGGCGTGAAGGTGTCAACGCAAAGCGGCGGTTCTGGGCCTAAGACCCCGGTGTTAAAAATAAAAAAGGGGGGTCTTACAGTTCTCGAGAAAGCTTCTTGCTGTTCTCGAGAAGGACATTTGTTCTCGAGTAATATATGACATTTCTTCTCGGGATATTTGTTTTCCAGATAAAATTTTTCTAATTCTTTTTCTCGAGAAGAATGAAGTTATTCTCGAGAAGACTAAAGTTTGTTCTCGAGAACCAGAGTATTTTTCTCGAGAGCTAGCTATTTGTTCTCAAGAGGATCACTTGTTCTCGAGAACCAGAATATTTCTTCTCGAGAATAAAATGTTATTTTTCTTGAGTACTTCCTTTCTTTCTCGACTCTGATGTTTTCCACCTCCACATATTTTTCTAAGTATATTTCTCGAGACAGTCTTTTGTTCTTGAGTACATAATAATTTCTTCTCTAGAACAATCAATAATTTTCTCGAGTAATTTGCTTCTTTTCCGAGAAAGCTGTTTTCTTTCTCTACATCATATTTCTCTAAGTCTTCTTCTCGAGAACTTCTGTATTGTTCTCGAGTAACATAATTCTTTTGTTCTCGAGTACTAACCTTCTTCTCGAGAACCCCCTGGTCTATTTTTTTGAAAATTGCTAAGTCCAGACAGATGATTATTTCAAACATAATAAACGCATGATTGGTCCACATGGATGTCATTAATGACAATTATGACCATTAGGGTAATCCTATAAAAGGTCTTGTCATTTTTGACTTACCCTAAGAGGTTTTCAAGAAGCTTTTAAGAAGAATTTTTCAGCCGCCACTAGAAGAATTTCCAAGTTTCTGAATCCATTCTTTATTTCCAAATCGAGAGCCGCAGATCTTCTTCTTCATTGACAAGGGCTTTTGATTCTGACAGATTCAGAGAAGATTGATTCACAAGATCGAGATTACTGTCAACGACAAATCCTCTACAATCGTGTGAGTCTAGAAATTTTCAGATCCAGAGTTTGCCGATTATTCTTCAACATATTCTGATAAAGCCGCAAATCTCAAAGAAGGAAGAACAGGCAGAAGGATTTCAGATCTGAAAACAAATCACTGTTTGTATTTACTATTCATTTTATTCTTGTAGGAGATCTTTCTCCGAGTCGTAGAGTTGTTTACTCTGAGTTCTTGTAGGAAGTTTTCATCTTCCGAGTGTAGATCCAGATTTAGGATCGAGTTGTAGGAACGTTGTTCTGAGGTGTAGGATTCATTTCAATCCGAGATTTGTGTAGTAGCCGAGTCTAGTGCTTTGCTAGATCAATGAGTGGAAAGTGGATGTACCCAAGATTGGGGAACCACTATAAATATTTGTGTCCTCTGTGATTGCTTGATTGTTATTCTGTGCATAGCTCGTTATATTTTTTTATTCCGCAAAAGACGCAAAACTCACATATTCACCACCCTCTAGGTGATTTAGGTAAGACAACTTAAAACATTTAAGCTTTGGCCAATGCTTTAGCCTCGATCCACTTACTGAAGTAATCAATCATTACTATGATTAAACGTCGTTGCCCTCTTGCCATGGGAAAAGGGCCAATGATATCCATTCCCCAAACTGCAAAGGGCTAAGGAGTTGTGATTGATCTGAGCAGCTGTACTGACTGATGTTGAAGTGGAGCGAACTTTTGGCATTGAGCACACTTTCTTGTATAAGCCTCAGAATCTCTCTTCATTTAAGGCCAGAAATAACCTTGTCGCAGGTTCCTTCTCTCCAAAGTTCTTGCTCCTGAGTGGCTTCCACACTCACTAGAATGAACTTCGTGAAGAATAGTAGGAGCTTCCTCTTCAAAAACACATCTTGCCATGGTTCACAAGAAAGTATTTCTATATAAAACACTTGATACCAAGTAGTAGTAAGCTGCTTTAATTTTGAATTTCGTCTTGTCCTTTATTGACTGATGAAAATTTCCAGTTGACAGATAAAGAATGAGTGGATCCATCCAGGAGGAGCGCTGATCGATTTGCATCGACTCTTCTTCATCCACTACCGGGCGGAAGAGTTCAGAAGTAGTTCCCCCTGATGGAAGTCCATATTTTGCGAGAACATATGCTTCTTCATTTTCTGATCTTGGAATATGCTCAATGGTGAAACTTTTGAATTTGCCAACCTCAACCTTGACAAGAGTGAGGTATTTCTTCAGGATAGGTTCTCTGGTCTCAAAGTTATAGAGGACTTGCGAAGCCATTACTAGAGAATCAGTCTTGATATGAACATGGTCAATTCCAAGCTCTCTTGCAAGCCTTAAGCTTGCTAGCAAACCTCATACTCTGCTTGATTGTTGGCAACTGGAAAGAAGAATTTGATTGCTTGCTCAAACTTGATGCCATTAGGATTAATCAGAACCACTCCTGCTCCAGAGGAATTTCTGCCTAAGGTTCGATCAACGTAGATGGTCCAAGCCAAAGGAGATCTTTCTGCTTGATCAGAACGGGATTCTGCTTTATCAACCAAGAAATCTGCTAGCACCTGAGCTTTGATGGATGTCCTAGGCACATAAGAGATCTCAAATTTGCTTAACTCAATTTCCTATTTGGCCAACCTGCCTGAATGTTCTGGTTTCTCCAGCATTCTTTTCATAGGTTGATCAGTGACTACTTGAACTGAGTGTGTCTGGAAGTAGGGAAAAGTCTGCGAGCAGGCATTACAAATGCCAAGGCCAACTTCTCCAAATTTGGTATCTTGTTTCTGCATCTTTAAGAGTGTGGATGACATAGTAAACCGGGAACTGCCTCCTGTTCTCTTCCCGAACAAGAACTGAGCTGACCGCCTCAGGGCCAACTCCCAAGTACAAGAACAACACTTCCCCTGACTGGGGGCTTTACAGCAAGGGCATTGAAGTCAGTTGCTTCTTTAATTGTTCAAAAGCATGTGAGCACTCTTCTGTCCATTCAAACTTGGACTCTACTCAAAGAGTCCTGAATAATGAAGCACTCTTATCACCAACTTGAGAGATGAATCTCCCGAGACCTACCAACCTCCCTCCTAACTGCTGGACCTCTTTAGATGAACGGGGAGGTGTCATATCAAGAATGGCTCTAACTTTATCAGTATTGGGGACTAGCCCTTCTGGAGTAAGGATATGCCCAAGGAATTTCCCCTTACTCGCCCCAAATGCGCACTTTGCAGGATTGAGTTTCATCTTATATCTCCGCAGAGTAAAGAATGTCTTTACTAAATCTTGTAGGTGTAGTGAGAAGGATTATATTTTGATCAAAAGATCATCAACATACACCTCAATGTTTCTTCCTTTTTGCTATCCAAACACATGATCCATCATGCATTGATAGGTTTCACCAGCATTTTTTATCCCGAAGAGCATCACAAGATAACAATAGCAACCATCATTTGTAATAAAAGACGTATGAGGAAAGTCAGGCTTAAGCATTCTTATTTGATGATATCCAGAGAATGCATCTAAGAAACTCATAAAAGAATACCCTACCACAGAATCAACTAATGAAACTATCTGAGGCAAGGGGTAAAAATCTTTAGGGCAAGCTTTATTTAAACGAGTAAAATCTACACACATTCGCCATTTCCCTCCTGGCTTTTTAACCATTACAACGTTTGATATCCAGGAAGGGTATTGGATTTCACGAATAAACTTGGCGTTGAGGAGCTTCGAGACCTCCTCCTTGATGGGATCAACAAGCTTTGTCACCACATCTCTCTTCTTTTGTTGCACCGGCTTGAAGCTGGGATCAATATTGAGGTGGTGGCAGGCAACATCCGGATCAATGCTTTAACACCCCAATCCGTCGTATGGCATATAACAGAAGGTCCAGCTGGAACCCGATGCCATATACCACGGACAGACGGAAGGGTTACGTATTAATAACCAAACTATCCAATTAAGACTACTCGTCCTAACACAGAGCATTCTAGCGGAAGCTTTTAAAAGTAGAAAGAACCCAAACTGAATAATCAATTTACATGAATGTCCACAATCGCTACCACTGGAATGAAATAACAATACACTGAAAGATACATGGCCTTATGGCCTTACAATAGTTCACTTATCAAATAGTTTCTTATATACATCGGCTCGCAGGCCGGCCACACATGACAAAATAAAACAATTATACGCTAAGGCCTTTGAGGGCCAGCATGGTAACATGGGCTCCAGCTCGCTATTTTGCACACGGCTCTGCAGCACCTGCAAGCAACATTCCACCGCACGGTGGCAAACAGGCAACGGTCAGCTAAAGCCGACCAAATAATAACGACCTCATCCCTTTCTCGGGACGGCGGTGCTCCTTCCCTGCATATCATTAGCCCAGCTAAATAATTAAGTATAAACATACTTCGCCACAGGTGTAGGCTCGCACAGCCAAACACCCCGTGCACTCAGGGCACATTAACAGTGAATCCTGACACTTCAGTGTCTTCACCACCACCCCCAGGATGGCAACAACATGAGCATTTTAGCCTTCCTGACCACTGTCTAAGGCTCCGAACTATGCCAACGGCCAGTCCCCTTTTCGGGTCTCTCGCACTGAACCACATAGCCAGGGTCCAATTTCACTTGCCCGTTGCTCAACGACGCAGTTCACATTAAGACGTACGCACGGGCCAAGCTTCTCTCGGATCCTAATATTCCAATCAATCACATAACTCAGTTATGTTCAAGGCCGGTTCCCAGACCGCCAAGTTAGCAGAACAACGATTCCGCTCAGTTTTCCGGGTGCGCCTTGGAGCTAACCTCCAAGGATCCCTGCTGCAATCTACCGCATAGAAACTCGAATACCCAAAGCATGGAGTCTTCTCTGGCAAATCATAACAAATGCAACATCGCCGATCCATACCAACATGTCCGGGTAGGCTTCATACATAATGCCTATGCACGTACTTCGATTCCGGACTCTATATGCAACACAAGGGGGATTATTCCCGTCAACCTCAAGGAACACCGCACACTCGCCGCACACTCGCGGGAGCGGGTTTTCCCTATGCAAAAAGGAAGACCTTCACATGCTCAAGTAGAGAATCATTACCCTTGTAGTACGCTTTGGCGCCATGGAAAACTATCCGGAAAAAAGTGTTCGCAACGGTATTCCCTCCACGGATCCGCTCTCGGTTCTCTAATCGGTGCTCCACCGGCAACCAGAAAACTCCTCCTTCTTCCTCCTCTTTCCAACTCCTTGAGAGAGAGAGACTAAGGGAGAAAATGAGGAATGGATCCTCTATTCCCGACCTTAATAGATCAGGGCTTCCCCAGGGCCGTCGGATTTTAAATAAAGAAATCGAATGGCTCTGATCCGCTCAAAAATCAACAGACCTGGGCCGAACACGGCCTTGCCCACGGTCATGTCCTAGGTCGTGTGCCTCGATCCAGGCACGATCGTCGAACGCAGAAAAACCACACGGCAAGACATGCCCGTGTCTCAGCCTGACACGCCCGTGTCGGGTCTTGGACACGCCCGTGACCGGAGGCATGTCACGATTAACCATCACGCCAATCGTCACAACTCTAAGGAACACGGGTACTGACACGGTTAGGCACACGCCCGTGTCAAATGGCACGCCTGTGTCATTCAACCGTGTTACTTGTCTTGTCCTTCTCGGGATAAAATCGGCCAAAACACCATGCCAGACACGGCCTTGGACACGCCCGTGTCCTAGGCCGTGTACCCCTATACAGGCACCAAAATCCCTTTTTACGCGACCAACTCAAATACAATTTTCGGGGCGTTACAAATCTCCCCCACTTAAGGAATTTCGTCCCGAAATTAAGTAAAGGTACACAAAATTACAAGTTACCTGAACGGAATAACTCGGGGTATTCTTCCAACATAGTTTACTCTCACTCCCAAGAAAGCTCCTCAAGTCCGCAATTATCCCAACGGACTTTAACCATTCGGATATCCTTATTGCGGAGTCGCTTGACTTCAATGTCTTCTATACGTATAGGCTTGACCTTTGTCGTCAACTCGTAATTAACTGGCACTTGATCAACCGTAACTATTTGCGAAGGCTCTTGCACCACCTTACACAACACCGATACGTGGAACACATTGTGTAGCCCACTCAACTCCACCGACAGCTTCAATCTATACGTTGCTTTGCCAACATGCTCCAGGATCTCAAATGGTCCAAGGTATCTCGGACTTAGCTTCTTCAAGCGTCGAACCCGCGAGACACCCTTGAACGGTTTGATTTTCAAGTACACCCAGTCGCCAACACTGAACTCCACGTTCCTATGTTTGGCGTTATAGTACTTTTACTGTCTATCCTGAGCGATCTTCAACCGTTCCTGAATTGTCTGTATCACTGAAGTGGCATCTTCCACCGCTTGACGTTTGTAAAGCTTTGACTCGCCCATCACCAACCAAGACAACGGCGTGCGACACTTTCTCCCATACAAGGCCTCGAAAGGCGCCATTCCAATACTCACCTGAAAGCTATTGTTGTACGCAAACTCCACCATGTACAGGTGATCTTCCCACTGCCTTCCAAAATCTAGGACGCACATGCGAAGCATATCCTCCAACGTCCGATTGACCCTCTCGGTTTGGCATCCGTCTGCGGATGAAAGGTTGTGCTGAACTTTAGCTTAGTACCCAACAGACTATGCACCAACCTCCAGTCATTCAACGTGAATCATCCATCTCGATCACTAACACTACTGCAGGGCACACCATGCAACCGTACAATATTCTCCACATAGATTTTGGCCAACCTTTCCACCGGATCTTCCTTCCTGATCGGTATGAAGTGCGATACCTTTGTCAACCTATCTACGACCACCGAGATGACGTCGTTTCCCCTCTGCGACTTCGGCAAACCATGCACAAAATCCATAGATATGTCGTCAAATTTCCATTCCGGGATAGGAAAGGACTTTAGGAAACCTCCGGGCTTCTGGCACTCTGCCGTCACCAAGGCACAAGTTTGGCACTTGGCCACATAAAGTGCTACATCCTTCTTCAATCCTAGCCACCAAAATCATGTCTTCATGTCTCTATACATCTTCGTGCTTCCCAGGTGGATTGAGTACTTGGTATGATGAGCCTCGTACATCAACTCCTCCCGAAGATTATCCGCACTTGGAATCCATAGGCGACCCTCCTTCCTTAGCAACCCATCCTCAACAGCAAACTGGGAATTTGACCCATCCAATGATTCATCCAAGATCTACTTCATGCTGTTATCGTGAATCAAAGCCCGTCGAACTCTATCAGCTAGGTCACACTGCACCTCAGTCCAAAATAGTTTTGCCTCAGTACTAGACTGCTTATCGACGCAAGATATCTCCAAAGCCTCCAACTCACTGACCAATCTCTCATCATGTACGGAAAACCAGTTGGCCTATGCAGGAACCTTACGAATCAACGCATCCGCCACTACATTACCTTTCCCTGGCACATAATGTATCTTGAAGGTGTAGTCCCTTAGGAACTCCATCCACCTCAGCTACCTCACGTTCAGATCCTTTTGATCTAACAGGTACTTCAAGCTCTTATGATCGGTGTATATATCGACTTTCACACCGTACAGATAGTGCCTCCACAGCTTTAGAGCAAATATCACGGACGTTAACTCCAAGTCATGGATCAGATAATTTCTCTCGTGAGCCTTCAATTGTCGTGAACCGTAGGCTATCACACTCTCATGCTGTAGCAGAACACAGCCCAAACCACTGCTCGAAGCATCACTATAGATTTCGAACCCTTCGGTTCCACTTAGGGAACATAAAATAGTCTTTGTGGTCAAC
The DNA here is from genome assembly GCA_039583875.1 of Platanthera guangdongensis. NCBI lineage: Eukaryota > Viridiplantae > Streptophyta > Magnoliopsida > Asparagales > Orchidaceae > Platanthera > Platanthera guangdongensis. The sequence goes on from CM077167.1 coordinate 156,236,727, forward strand.
CGCCTCTTCAACTCTTCAAAAGCCTGTTCGCACTCCAAAGACCACACAAACTTATGATTCTTCCTAGTCAAAGTCATGAGTGGTAGCGCTATCCGTGAGAAGTTCTCTACGAAGCGCCTGTAGTAGCCAGCAAGCCCCAGAATGCTCCGGACCTCCGCCACTGTAGTCAAAGCAGGCCACTCCCGTATCGCCACTATCTTTGTCGGATCCACAGTTATCCCTTCTCCACTAACAACATGACCAAGGAACGCTATCGAGGATAACCAGAACTCATACTTGGAGAACTTAGCATACAACTGGTTTCTCCTCAACGTCTCCAACACCATGTGTAGGTGATTGTAGTGATCCTCTTCACACTGCGAGTACACCAGGATATCATCGATAAATACTATCACAAAACGTTCCAGGTACTCTCTGAACGTCCTGTTCATCAGATCCATAAACATGGATGGCGCATTGGTCAAACCAAATGGCATGACTGTGAACTCATAATTCCCAAACCGCGTACTTAATGCTGTCTTTGGGATGTCCCTCTCCCTTATCCTCAATTGGTAGTAACCGAACTTCAGATCTAACTTTGAATATATCTTTGACCCAACCAACTGATCAAATAGATCGTCAATTCTCGGGATCGGATACTAATTCTTTTCCGTAAGCTTGTTCAATTCCTAGTAGTCGATACAAAGCCGCAAGCTCCCATCTTTCTTCTTAACAAAGAGAACCAGTGTGCTCCAAGGCGACCAACTTGGACGCACATAACCTTGCTCTAACAACTCTTGCATTTGCACCTTCAACTCCGCCATCTCTTTTGGCGCTATCCGATACGGAGAGCGTGACACCGGTTTGGCACCCGGTACCAGCTCAATAATAAAATCAATCTCCCGCTGAGGAGGGGCTCCTGGAAGATCATTTGGAAACACATCAGCATAATCGGACACAACTGGGATACTGTCCAGACTAGGCCTAGGCATTGAAGCCTGCACTAATGTGACAAACAGCTCTGCCCCAGACCGAACTGCCTTATTCACCTGAAGGGCCGACATCAAAACTTTCCCAGACCCGTTCATTCCCGCAAACGTAGTATCCCGTTCAGAATTTAATCCCAACTTAACCTCCTTTCGATTGCAATCAATGTAAGCTCGCTTCTCCGAGAGCAAGTCCATACCAAAGATTACATCGAACTCTACTAACGGTAGAATCAACGCTCGCAAATCAAACTCTTGATCCCCAATCCGAACCTTGACTACACAGACCTTATCCGCACGCATTGAGCACCCATTGGGCAACAACACATCCAACTTGTCTTTTGCCATCGGGGGAGGGACCCCGATGCGCGTCACAAATCATTTGGACAAGAAGGAATGTGAAGCTCCCATATCAAACAATGCTCTCGCCGGACAATCGAGAATCAATACAAATCCTAGCAACAACCGAAGTAAGCTAACACATAAAAGAGGTAACAACTACAAAAGTTAATTTGCTATAAATTAACTCATACCCGTCACAACGTCAGCATGCTTTATTGCCTCTTACAGACCAAGATTATAAACTCTAGGCTGGACTGGAGCATGATGGGATGCAGTTGACTCCACCTCCTTCCCTTTCTCCTCATAAGTCGCTCCAGACTTCCTCTCAGACTTTACACGTCCGCTCCAACACTCACGAGCAAAATGCCCCGTCTTCCCACAGTTGTAGCAAGCTCCTGGGACTCGACTTGTGGTTGCCCCTGACGCACTAGACGAAGGGGCTGAGTTTGAAGTCCTCTACTTCTTGTTCCATCTGCGGAATCCTGACTTTGCACTAGGCACTTTGAACTCTGCCTTCTTTTCTCCTGGGTCCTTCTTCTCTTGAACCCTCTACACAACCTTTTCCAAAGACCGGGCTGAGTTGACCAAGTCTAGGAATCCCTACGCCTTAGGCCCAACAAGGAGTAACTATAGGTCACCACGAAGACCCTCATAAAATCGGTTGGTCTTCCTCTCCTCTTCTGTAAACATAGCCCCAGCATACCGACCCAACCGTGTAAACTCGTAGAGGTACTCGTCCACGCTTCTGGATCCCTGAGTCAACCCAAGATATTGGTTCTCCATCGCAAGCTTCTGATCAGAGGGTAGATATCTGGCCAGAAACAATCTTGAAAATTCCTCCATAGGCACATCAGCAAGCTGCCTACCCACTAAGAGGTGAAACTCCAAGTCATCCCACCACAGCCTCGCTTCACCCGCCAAAAGAAAGGTCGCTATGGTGGTCCTCTGCCACTCCTCAATTAACGTGGCTGTCAAAACCCTCTTTATCATAGAGAGCCAGTCCTCAGCTTGAGCTGGCATTCCAGTCCCGTCAAATATTGGGGGATTAAAGCCCATTACATGCTTGAGCTACTTCTCCGTAGCTCTCCTCGGCTCTACCATATCAATTGCTGTGTGCTCCACCACTCTCGGCTCTATCGCCCTAACCGGTTCTTGCTCCATGATAGGAGGTGCGTGGTGTATTTTCCCTGCAGGTTGGGCATTAATCATCACAAATACGGCTTCAGCCACCATCCTGATGGTTTCCGCTAAAGGAGGTGTAGTAGGCATGTCTCTCGGTGCACTACTTTCCGCCGTTTGCGGACGCTCTGATTGACCAGCACCGCTCCTAGCTTCCTATAGAAGCAAAGACACACGATTAGACGATAACCAAATTGCTAAAAGCAATCATTGGAACACTCAGATTCCACAAAACAAGTGTATTTTCCATTCCTAAGTGGACATTCATGGGTTCTTTTTGATGTTATAACGATGACACACACATGTGCTCACCATCCCTTAAAATAATTCGTCCACAAATTCATTTAAGCCTGACTGTAACCAGAAGTCTGATACCAAATTGTAACACCCCCATCCGTCGTATGACATATAACAGAAGGTCCAGTTGGAACCCGACACCATATACCACAGATAGACGAAAGGGTTACGTATTAATAACAAAACTATCCAATTAAGACTACTCGTCCTAACACGGAGCATTCTAGCGGAAGCTTTTAAAGGTAGAAAGAACACAAACTGAATAATCATTTTACATGAATGTCCACAATCGCTACCACTGGAATGAAATAACAATACACTGAAAGATACATGGCCTTATGGCCTTATAATAGTTCACTTATCAAATAGTATCTTACATACATCGGCTCGCAGGCCGGCCACACATGACAAAATAAAACAACTATACGCTAAGGCCTTCGAGGGCCAGCACGACAACATGGGCTCCAGCCCGCTTTTTTGCACACGGCTCCGCAGCACCTGCAAGCAACATTCCACCACACGGTGGAAAACAGGCAACGGTCAGCTAAAGCCGACCAAATAATAACGACTCCTTCCCTTTCTCGGGACGGCAGTGCTCCTTCCCTGCATATCATTAGCCCAGCTAAATAATTAAGTATAAACATACTTCGCCACAGGTGTAGGCTCGTATGGCCAAACACCCCGTGCACTCAGGGCACATTAACGGTGAATCCTGACACTTCAGCGTCCTCACCACCACCCCCAGGAAGGCAACAACATGAGCATTTTGGCCTTCCTGACCACTATCTAAGGCTCCCGACTAAGCCAATGGCCAGTCCCCTTTTCGAGTCTCTCGCACCGAACCACATAGCCCATGTCCAATTTCACTTGCCCATTGCTCAACCGTGTAGTTAACATTAAGACGTACGCACGGGCCAAGCTTCTCTCAGATCCTAATATTCCAATCAATCACATAAATCAGTTATGTTTAAGGCCGGTTCCCAGACCGCCAAGTTAGCATAACAATGATTCCGCTCAGTTTTCCGGGTGCGCCTTGGAGCTAACCTCCAAGGATTCATACTGCAATCTACCACATAGAAACATGAAAACACAAAGCACGGAGTCTTCTCCGGCAAATCATAACAAATGCAACATCGCCGATCTAGACCAACATGTCCGGGTAGGCTTCACACACAATGCCTATGCCCGTACTTCGATTCCGGACTCTATATGCAACACAAGGGGGACTATTCCCGTCAACCCTAAGGAACACCGCACACTCGCCGCACACTCGCGGGAGCGGGTTTTCCCTATGCAAAAAGGAAGAGCTTCACATGCTCAAGTAGAGAATCGTTACCGTTGTAGTACGCCTTGGCGCCATGGAAAACTATCCAGATAAAAGTCTTTGCAACGGGATTCCCTCCATGGATCCGCTCTCGGTTCTCTGATCGATGCTCCGGTGCTCCGCCGGCAGGCGGAAAACTCCGCCTTTTTCCTCCTCTTTCCAACTCCTTGATAGAGAGAGACTAAGGGAGAAAATAAGGAATTGATCCTCTATTCCCGACCTTAACAGGGCAGGGTTTCCCTAGGGCCGTCAGATTTTAAATAAAGAAATCGAACGTCTCTGATCCGCTCAAAAATCAACAGACCTGGGCCGAACACGGTCGTGTCCCAGGCCGTGTGCCTCGATCCAGGCACGATCGTCGAACACAGAAAAACCACACGGGTAAGACACGCCCGTGTCTCAGCCTGACACGCCCGTGTCGGGTCTTGGACACGCCCGTGACCGGATGCGTGTCACGATTAACCATCACGCCAACCGTCATGACTCTAAGGAACACGAGTACTGACACGGGTAGGCACGCGCTCGTGTTAAATGACACGCCCGTGTCATTCAGCTGTGTTACTTGTCGTGTCCTTCTCGGGATAAAATCGGCCAAAACACCATGCCAGACACGGCATTGGACACGCTTGTGTCCTAGGCCGTGTACCCATATACAGGCACCAAAATCCCTTTTTACGCGACCAACTCAAATACAATTTTTGGGGCGTTACAAATGCCTGGCATGTCCTCCGCTTACCAAGCGAAGACATTCAGGTTCTCTAACAAACATGATATCAACTCGTCCTTTTGATCTTCTGGCAACTCCGAGTTGATGGAGAACTTTCACTCCTCCCCCTCAGCAATGGGGACTCCTTGAGTCACCTTGGCAGGTTCTAGGTGAGCTCCTTCTCTATCAGCAGCAGCTTCTGATCTGGAAGACGTTTCTGCTGCTGCTGCTGGAAAAATGGGAGGGGAAATTTTAGTCATGATGACTGTCCGAAGATAACATTCTCATGCTTACCTTGTGTTGGAACACTCTATTACTAATTTGGGTCAGGATCACTATGTCTCTAGGAACCTTTGCTTGACCTCCTGTATAGCTTAAAAGATCAATTAGAGTTAAGTCTAAGGGTTAGAAGTATAGGTTTGGAAGCTGCCCTGAAGACCAAGTTTTTCTGTCTGGAGACTAAGTCTGATCGTCGAGCTCAGCACGACGATTCGTCGAACTCCGGTCGACGATCGTCTAGCTCAACTTCGACAGATCGTCGATCTCCATTCGACGATCGCTGAGCTCCACTTCGACAGATCGTCGAACTCCATTCGACGATCGCTGAGCTCAACTTCATAATATCGTCGAACTCCAGTCGACGATCGGTGAGCTCAGGTTGACGATTTTTACTCTGCCTTGGATCTTTATCTCTAAGCTCAGTTCGACGATCTTTGAGCTCAGATCGACGATTATTTTGCTGCTTAAGTTTTCCAGATCGCTGAGCTCAGCTCGACGATAGCAGAGCTCAGTTCGACGATTTCAGATAACTTCCAGAATTCAGATTCAAATCAGTTAGGAGTTATTCTGCAATTAATTCAGAGATTTGCTAGCCGTTTTCATTCAATTCTGGACCAAGTTTCAAGGGATTTTTCAAGGAATGTTTCTGTGGACTTTCCTCTAGAAGAGATTATGCAATTAAGGATGCAATCAATGCAGACCAATGGCTATCCTTGACAGAGAATGATATTCTATTCAGGACCAGAGAATAAAAGACAGGATTTTTGAATCTCTCACAACAGAGCACACACAAAAACAAATTACAGAGACTCTCTCAAAAATCTTCTGTCAAAAAGAATTCTGAAGAACACACATCAAAAGAGATCAAGCTTTCTCAAAATCCTCAGATCTCTTTAGTTTTCAAAGTGTTCAAGGCCAACATATTTCAAGACTCCAGACACTCAACATTTCAGCTATTGCTGAAATCATCCATTGCTGGAGTTCAATATTTGAAGGCCTATCACCCTCAGTAAAGCTTTTCTTCCTGAAGATTTCAAGGATTCAGGGGGAGCTTTGACATCAATCCACATAGTCTTCTCAGTTGTTTGAGAAAGAGAAGACTTCCATCAATCTCTCACCACCACTCTGTAAAGGGTTTTTCAAACTCCCTTCAAAAGTTTGAACCTGGGTTTTGAGCACCTTGTCAAAAGCTCATTGGTGGCAAGACACCTGATCAAAAAATCTGCTTTGGTTTTTGAGCACCTTATCAAAAGCTCATTGGTGCCCAGGACACCTGATCAACTCATCCTTCAGTGGATTCCTACCTAGGGTGGTAGAAGAGTGGATGTACCCAAGTTTGGGGAACCACTATATTTCCTTATGTCTTCTGGTTTTGCTTGCTTTCAATTTTTGTTTCTGGCCTTGATTTTTCTGTGCTTAGTTTTTGCATAGCTTAGTACTGTGATTAGATTTATTTCTGCTTCCCTGCTCACACATATTACAACAATTGTTGTAAAAGTTTGTAAAAGTTTTTAAAGCACCATATACTCTATTCACCCCCCTCTAGAGTATATCAGATCTAGTTGCACTTTCAATTGTTATCAGAGCGAGGTTGGTTTAACATACCAGATCTGATTGGTTGTACAAGCTAACACCTGAACCCAAAGATCCCAAACTAGATCTGCTTTTCTTTTGTATTTTATTATTAGATCTTGTTTGCACAAATCATGGCCCAAAACAAAGATTATGCTAGCACCAGACCTCCAGTGTGCAATCTGTCAAAGTTTGCACTTTGGAAAGCAAGGATTAGACTTTACATGAATTCCATTGACGAAGATATTTTTAATTCTGTTTTGACAGTGTGTCCAAGACCCCCAGAGAGCACAAGTACAAATGCTGTTCCACCTCCATCAGGAACAGATGCTGACATCAAAAAATGGAAAGTAGCTGATGCCAAGGCTATGAACATCCTAGCCCAGACAATGTCAGATGACATATTTCAAAAGGTAGCTGAATGTAATTCAGCCAAGGAAATTTGGGATAGACTCTCAGAAATAGTCTCAGTCTCAGCTGATGAGAGAAAGGACAGAAGATCTCATCTCATCTCTCAATATGAGAACTTCAAGAAGGGAGAGACTGAGTCAGTGGGAGACATGTACAACAGGCTAAGCCTAATTGTCAGTGAACTAAGGACATTGGACAAAGAGATCTCTCTAACTGAACTTAATGACAAGATCCTAATGTGCTTCCCCAGCACTTGGGATTCAAGAATCTGGCCAATTAAGGATGCCAGAAGTCTGAATGAGATCACCACTGAAGCTTTGCTGGGTAAGCTCAAATCTTATGAGCTACTCATCAAGAATAGAGAGGAAGAACAGAAGGCTGCTTCACCAGCCACAAGGAAAGAGAAGACCATAGCCTTTAAGGCAACTGAGGATCTACCTGAAGATAAAAGCACAGGTAATGATGAACTACTCAGCTTGTTGGCCAAAAGATTCTACAAGATGGCCAGAAAGGACTTCAGAAGAAGATCATACAAGGAGCAGGACAAGCCAAGGTATGACAAGTCCAATAGCAACAATAAAGACATTATCTGCTTTGGTTGCAGGAAACCAGGGCACATAGTTCCTGACTGTCCAGAGAACAAGAACAAGGACAGAAGGGACAGAAAAGAAAGAAGAAAGGAGAAAGACTCCAAAAGGAATGGAAATGGCAAACCTTCTTCAAGCAAAAATAAGCATACAAGAAAAGGGTTTGTTGCTGAATCCTGGAGTGAGACAGAAGAGGATTCAGAAGCCTCATCCAGCTCCAGTGATGATGAGGATGATGCAGAAGAAAAGGAGTTCTGCATGATGGCAATTAATGCCTCACAGCACAATTCAGAGGAAGAAGAGTCAGAGTCAGACTCAGAGACTCAACCTGAAGAAGATCAGGTAATTAGCTCTTTTGATTTTAGTTCAGAAGATTTTAAATCTGAATTTAAAGCACTGTGTTTAGACCTGCTAAAGTCTGAGAAAGAGATTATCTCTCTCAGAAATCAATTATCTGAATACAATGTTTTAAAGTCAGAAAACCTCAAACTCTCTCAGGAGTTGGAGAACTGTAGGGAACAGATAGCTACACTGAAAAGTGAGCTCTCTGAGGCCAAGAAGCTTGAAGAATCCCTTAATGGGAGAAGCATCAAGCTGATGGACATCACAAGCATAGTGAACTCTAGATTCAACAGTACACTGGGCTTGGGTGCTTCATCCAGCCAACCTATAGTCCTAACAACTCCCATCAAGTTCATTTCTGACAAAGGAAAGGGAGTTGTAGAGGTTGCTATGAAAAATTCTGATCTGCCTCAGAAAAACAAGTCCCAGCAAAAATCATCGAACGTAGATCGACGATCGCCGAATGAAGATCGACGATCGCAGAACGCAGCTCGACGATCTCAGGAAAAATCGTCGAACGCAGATCGACGATCTCAGCCAAAATCGTCGAACGCAGGTCGACGATCTCATATACCTGACCTCAGCCATAGTCGACCGTCGAACGGAGCTCGACGATCTGACCCAAGATCGTCGAACGCAGCTCCAAGATCGTCGAACAGAGGTCAGAGCTCTGGAAACTTTTTCAAAGGCAAATCAAAATTGAATCCTAAGGGTCCTTCATCCCAAATCTATAACCCTGATACTGAATGGATTCTACCTCCAAGGAGATATCATCCTGAAGGATATAAGAGTCAACCCGGGATGTCTTTCATTTCTGAATTTAGAGGTTATCAACCTAGGCCCAAGGTAAACTGGGTCAAAAACAAATGAATTGTCTTATGTGCAGGTGAAGACCTATCCAACATCTAACCAACAATGGTATTTGGATAGTGGGTTCTCTAAGCACATGACAGGGAATAAGGACAACCTCACATCCTTCAGAGCCAAGCTTGGACCCAAAGTTATCTTTGGTGATTCCAACTTTGGACAAACTAAAGGATATGGTGCAGTCCAGATTGGATCAGTAACTTTCAAGAAGGTAGCTTATGTGGAAGGACTGAAGCACAACCTAATTAGCATCAGTCAGCTATGTGATGAAGGCTACCAGGTGACCTTCAGCAAAACCTTATGCAAAATCAAGTCAGAGAACAACACAACTGTGTTGACAGGTAAAAGGAAAGGTAACATCTACTTAGTAGATTTTCTTTCAACTGTTGTAGATATCTGCTTGTTTAATTCAGTCTGTAGACCAAATGTTTTATGGCATAAGAGATTAGGACACCTAAACCTTAGAACTATTGCTAGGCTATCCAAGGACAACCTTGTTAGAGGACTACCTTCTGGCCCCTACAAGAAGGAAGGACTCTGTAAGGCTTGTCAATTAGGCAAGCAAACTAAAAACAGTTTTAAGTCACTTAATAAGAGTGATTCACCTAGGATATTATATCTGTTACACATGGATCGTTTTGGACCCGTCACAGTACAAAGCCTAGGAGGGAAATCCTACACTTTAGTAGTTGTAGATGACTTCTCTAGATTCACTTGGGTGTTCTTTCTAAGGAAGAAGTCTGATAACTTTAAGTGTCTGACAGAGTTTCTCAAATGTATACAGATTGAGTTCAATACTCACATTGCCCTGATCAGAAGTGATCATGGGACAGAGTTTGATTCTCTTCTTATGCAAGAGTTCTGTCAGAGTGAAGGGATCAGACATACTTTCTCAGCACCTAGAACTCCTCAACAAAATGGGGTAGCTGAAAGGAAAAATAGAACCCTTATTGAATCTGCCACCACATTGCTGTCAGATGCTCATCTACCTCTAACCTTTTGGGCAGAGGCAGTGAACACCTCCAACTATGTGTTGAATAGAAGTCTGATACATAAACTAAAGGGAAAGACTCCCTATGAATTACTCAAAGGGAAGAAACCTAAAGTTGACTATTTTAGAGTATTTGGTTGTATTTGCTATATTCACAATAATGACAAGAAATATTTAGCAAAATTTCAAGCCAAAGCTGATGAAGGAGTGTTTATGGGATACTCCATGATCAGCAAGGCCTATAGGGTCTATACTAAATCATCTTTGAAAATTAAGGAATCTGTTCACATTTCATTTGATGAAACTAACATGTCTTTTAAGGAGAAGAATTCTTCTACCATAGAACCTTTGCAGGAACATTCTTTAGTTGAAGATATGAACAGGTTACAGGTTACTCAAGAGGATGAAAGCAGTGAAGATGAAGGAAATGCTCAACATTTTGAAGCACAACCTGAAGAGCCAGTTGTTGTACCACAAGAGAAAACAACAACACAGGTTGGTGAACAATCAACACCCCCTGTTGATTTAGTAACATCAAGAGATCATCCAATTTCCCAAATAATTGGAGAAATCTCAGCTGGTGTGCAAACCAGAAATCAGGTCAACCAAAACCTGTTGCACACCTGCTTCCTATCTCAAATTGAACCTCAGTCCATTCAAGATGCAGAGCAAGATCCACACTGGATCATTGCAATGCAAGAGGAGTTGCATCAATTTGAGAGGAACAAAGTATGGGAACTAGTGCCAAAGCCTAAGGATCATTCCATTGTTGGAACAAAATGGGTATTCAGAAACAAACTGGATGATCAAGGAGTAATTATAAGGAACAAGGCAAGGCTAGTTGCTCAAGGATACTCTCAAGAAGAAGGAATCGACTACGACCAGACTTTTGCACCTGTTGCAAGATTAGAAGCCATCAGGATTTTTCTAGCTTATGCAGCTCACAAAGGCTTCAAAGTATATCAGATGAATGTCAAAAGTGCTTTCTTAAATGGAGACATCAAAGAGGAAGTTTATGTCAGACAACCTCCAGGTTTTATCTCTCCAACTTATCTTGATTATATTTTTAGATTAAATAAAACATTATATGGTCTCAAGCAAGCTCCTAGAGCATGGTATGAGACCTTAGCATGCTTTCTCTTGGGAAATGGTTTTATAAGGGGTAGAGTAGACCAAACTCTTTTCATTAGAACCCATAAGTCCCATACCATACTAGTACAAATTTATGTAGACGATATCATTTTTGGTTATACTGACCCAAAATTGTGAAGAAGGTTTTCTAACCTGATGCATTCTAAATTTGAGATGAGTAGCATGGGTGAGCTATCCTTCTTCCTAGGATTGCAAGTCAAACAACATGCTGAAGGCATCTTTATTTCTAAAACCAAATATGCAAATGAATTGGTTAAGAAATTTGGTATGTCTGAGGCATCTTGTATGAAAACACACATGCCTACCAATGCTGTATTAGATGCTGATGAACATGGGAAACCTGTTGATCAGACAACATATAGAGCAATGATTGGCTCTTTACTATATCTTACAGCTAGTAGACCAGATATAATGTTTGCTACATGTATATGTGCTAGGTTCCAAGTAAGCCCTAGAGAGTCACACCTCACTTTAGTAAAGAGGATTCTCAGGTATGTTAAAAGTTGTCCAAATCTAGGTCTCCGGTATCCAAAAGATTCAGCATTTGATTTAACTGGATTCTCAGATGCTGATTATGCTGGATGCAGAATTGACAGGAAAAGCACCAGTGGAACTTGTCAGTTCCTTGGTGACAGACTTGTCTCTTGGTTTTGTAAGAAACAAACATCTATGTCAACTTCAACTGCTGAAGCTGAATATATGGCTGCAGGCAGATGTTGTTCACAAATATTGTGGATTCAAAACCAACTCCTAGGCTATGGTTACAACTTAGAGAAGTCTAAAATCTTTTGTGATAACACAAGTGCTATCTCCATAGCTCAAAATCCAGTCCTCCATAGTAGGACAAAACACATAGAGATTAGGCATCACTTCTTAAGGGATAATGTTGAAAAGAATAAAATTGAATTACAATATATCCCAACTGATTTACAAAGGGGAGATATTTTCACCAAGCCTTTGGATGAAAAGAAACACACCTTCTTCCTAAATCAGTTAGGAATGTTAGATGGAGGAAGTCTTAAATAATATCCAAGATTTTGAAAGCTCAAAATTGACCAAGACTAGGCAAAAATTCTGATTTTTCTTAGTGTCTAGAATTTTTCTGATCTCTGAACTGCGCTCGACGATTTCGCCTAAGATCGTCGAACGGAGATCGACGATTTCCAAAATCGTCGAACTGAGTTCAGCGCCTCTCAGATAGTATGAACTATCTCTTCCGGTCAACGATCGTCGAACGGTGCTCGACGATTATGTTCACTGAACGATCGTCGAACGGAGCTCGACGCTCTCAAATATCGTCGAACGGAGATCGACGATGTTGAAGTCTCTTCAGATTCCTTTAGAAGCCTCGATCGTCGAACTGAGTTCAATGATCTTTCCAATTCTGCGTCGAACCCGAATATAAAACTCATTTTTCGCCGTCGTTCTCATTTGCGCTTTCGATTTCTCTGCAAGAATCTTCTTTCCCTCCAAACAGTTCTACTCTTGGTCGTTTTGTTTGTTGAGTTTTTATAGGTACAATGGCTGTGTCAGTTGCTGTTCTTGCTGCAATGAAGTTCGATGCTGGGTTTGACATTGATATAGAATCATTCAGCACTACTGACCAGATTTTCCAAGACATACTGGGTTTGTTCAAGGATCAGAATCTAACTGCCCTCATGACCACCAGGATCAAGCTGGCTTCAGATGAGATCAAGGAGTGGGTCTATACTGCTCATAATCAAGATAACAACACAATAGTTGGGTCTATTGCTGGAAATCAGGTACCCTTGACTCCCGCAATTTTAACAGAAGTTTTTGGATTGAGAAATGGAGAAGAATCTGCTGAGTTATCTGTAGAGGAGTTTTCTGACCTGCTTGCCAGGATGGGTCATCCAGAGGGAAACCCTAGCAAGCTTTTCAAGAGGAATCTGTCTGTTGAATACAGGTTCCTGGCAGATGTGGTAGGGAAAGTGCTGCTGGCAAAGCACTCTGCCCATGATACTATATCCAGACATCAGCTCTGTCTCACGGGAGCTCTGGTGGATAAGAAAAATCTGAACTGGGGAGAGGTGTTCTTTGACCTCATCAAGAACAAAATAAACAAGACTTTTGTTAATTTTGGAAGAATTCTTGGAGTTTTCCTGCAGACCAGGTGCCCTGCCTTGCTGGTCTCCTCTGGAGTTCACATAAATGCCTCCAAGAGACTAACCTGTGCCCTCTTTGGCAAGTGGGACAGGCAAATCAGCAAGCCTAGCAGGCCCTCCTCCAGTGCTCCTTCAGGCACAAGGACTCAAAGAGTCACTCTCCCACAGGTCTCTGCTCCTGCAGATGACCTGGCTGCTGCTGTTGCTGCCTTTCCTCCTCCTCCAATTCCATCCCTTCCCTTACCATCCACCATTCCAGCTCCATCCACCATCACCATATCCAGCCCATCTCCAACATCCACTCCATCTCCAGACCCTATTCTACCTCCACCAGAGGACCAATTCCAACCTCTATTCTCCTACCCTCCACCAGATATCACATCATCCCCATCCATTCCATCCTTCACTCTTCTGGATGATTCCTTCATGGATGGATGGATGACCAGCTCCAGCTGCCACTGACAGGTGTAGAGGAGCCAAGCAGGTCTCCAATAGTAGAGAGAGCCTGGGGGCAATGAGCTCATACAGCCTGTCAGCTAGGGCTGAGAGATCTACTTGCTCAACAGCTGGAGCAGAGGTAGATGGAATGGAAGCAGCTGGGATGCTGGAAGGGAAGGGCTGGAGAATGTTGGTATGGATGGCTGAGGTGTTGGTAGGGTGGATATGGAGGACAGGGGAATGGATATGGATGGGGTGAATGTTGGTTGGTCAATGATGTGGTGTAGGAGGTCTTGGAATGAAGTGGAGGAGGAAGGTAAATCAGGAGGAGATGAGGGGGAATCAGAGAGATATTCAAGTTTATTCCAAAGGGTATTCCAGGCAGCACCCATATTCTAGGGGAGGACATGTTTCATCTGATACATCATCAGGTCCTTTTCCCTACAAGCTAAAAGAGACTGTGTTTGCCAGGCCTCCTCAAGACAACCCTTCCAACAGGTATGAGCCACCTGTACCTTTTGAGGACCCTGAAAATAACCCAGCTGCTTGGACTGCCAGGTTAAAGGAATTGGCTGCACTGGATCAGATTAAGAAGGCCAGAGATCAAGGATTGGATACCTCCAACATTTCTATAATGTCTGAGCAAAGACAGAAAGAATTAGAAAGATATGCCTCCAGTAAATTCTTTGATGCTGACAGATACATGGAGTTACATCCTGCAGCTGTGGTTCCCAGGCCTACAAAGCAAACTTATTTGGGTGCAGCAGATGACACCAGGTCCAACAAAGAAGCCCTAAACTCTAACAGAGAAATTAAAATGGTTAAAGGCAAAGAGAAGAAGTGACATTGTAAGGTGACAGTTTCTGTGAATTCTTTCTGATTATCTGGATGATATATATATATCTCTATGTTTCTGCTTGTCTAGTTGTTGCTTTTCTGCTTTAATACTTGTATGTTGTTATTTAAAATTTTTCCAAAGTCTGTAAATAGTAATCCTAACCCAAATATGGGGAGATTGTTGGAACACCCTATTACTAATTTGGGTCAGGATCACTATGTCTCTAGGAACCTTTGCTTGACCTCCTGTATAGCTTAAAAGGTCAATTAGAGTTAAGTCTAAGGGTTAGAAGTCTAGGTTTGGAAGCTGCCCTGAAGACCAAGTTTTTCTGTCTGGAGACTAAGTCTGATCGTCGAGCTCAGCACGACGATTCGTCGAACTCCGGTCGACGATCGTCTAGCTCAACTTCGACAGATCGTCGATCTCCATTCGACAGATCGTCGATCTCCATTCGACGATCGCTGAGCTCCACTTCGACAGATCGTCGAACTCCATTCGACGATTGCTGAGCTCAACTTCATAATATCGTCGAACTCCAGTCGACGATCGGTGAGCTCAGGTCGACGATTTTTACTCTGCCTTGGATCTTTATCTCTGAGCTCAGTTCGACGATCTTTGAGCTCAGATCGACGATTATTTTGCTGCTTAAGTTTTCCAGATCGCTGAGCTCAGCTCGACGATAACAGAGCTCAGTTCGACAATTTCAGATAACTTCCAGAATTCAGATTCAAATCAGTTAGGAGTTATTCTGCAATTAATTCAGAGATTTGCTAGCCGTTTTCATTCAATTCTGGACCAAGTTTCAAGGGATTTTTCAAGGAATGTTTCTGTGGACTTTCCTCTAGAAGAGATTATGCAATTAAGGATGCAATCAATGCAGACCAACGGCTATCCTTGACAGAGAATGATATTCTATTCAGGACCAGAGAATAAAAGACAGGATTTTTGAATCTCTCACAACAGAGCACACACAAAAACAGATTACAGAGACTCTCTCAAAAATCTTCTGTCAAAAAGAATTCTGAAGAACACTCATCAAAGGAGATCAAGCTTTCTCAAAATCCTCAGATCTCTTTAGTTTTCAAAGTGTTCAAGGCCAACATATTTCAAGACTCCAGACACTCAACATTTCAGCTATTGCTGAAATCATCCATTGCTGGAGTTCAATATTTGAAGGCCTATCACCCTCAGCAAAGCTTTTCTTCCTGAAGATTTCAAGGATTAGGGGGGAGCTTTGACATCAATCCACATAGTCTTCTCAGTTGTTTGAGAAAGAGAAGACTTCCATCAATCTCTCACCCCCACTCTGTAAAGGGTTTTTCAAACTCCCTACAAAAGTTTGAACATGGTTTTTGAGCACCTTGTCAAAAGCTCATTGGTGGCAAGACACCTGATCAAAAAATCTGCTTTGGTTTTTGAGCACCTTATCAAAAGCTCATTGGTGCCCAGGACACCTGATCAACTCATCCTTCAGTGGATTCCTACCTAGGGTGGTAGAAGAGTGGATGTACCCAAGCTTGGGGAACCACTATATTTCCTTGTGTCTTCTGGTTTTGCTTGCTTTCAATTTTTGTTTCTGGCCTTGATTTTTCTGTGCTTAGTTTTTGCATAGCTTAGTACTGTGATTAGATTTATTTCTGCTTCCCTGCTCACACATATTACAACAATTGTTGTAAAAGTTTGTAAAAGTTTTTAAAGCACCATATACTCTATTCACCCCCCCTCTAGAGTATATCAGATCTAGTTGCACTTTCACCTTGGGTTGCTCTTGACCCTGCACATTCTGCCATCAGCCAAAACTTTATAGCCAGGTGGTAAGTTGAGACCACTACTTGATACTTGTTAAGTAGAGGTCTTCAAAAGATCGCATGGTAGCTGCTAGGACCATCAACCACTATACGCTGAATCAGTTTGGTTGTTCCCCCCAGCTTCACTGACAGAGTAATGCTCCCATCAACTTCCTTCCTTTCACCAGAGAAACCATAGAGTGGCCCTTTGGTGGAAGCAAAGGCTTCCCAGCCCTCAAGGCCTCGAAAGTTAATTTGAACAGAAGATTGACGGAGCTGCCTGTATCAATAAGGATTCTGTCTACTGTATAATCTTCAATTACTGCCTTGATCATAACAGCATCGTCAAACAGATTGGCAATTTGAGGAAGATCGGCTTGACCAAAAGTAACATCTCCTCTTAATGAAGCAGAGGAAGAGGAAGAGGCGACCTCTGCTCGAGAGACCCTCGCGATTGAAGACTTCCGAGTTGACTCGGTCCCTACTCCACCATGTATATAGAAGAGTCGCCCCAGAGCTCCCTCATCATCCACATCGAAGCATATAGGCTGAATATTGATAGGCCCCAGACGGCCAACATCTTCAATTTCTTCACATTCTAAGTGAACTTCTGCCACCTCCTTTCCCTTAGAGGTGGAAGGCTTTGAAGCATCGCCTTTCTTTCCTAGTTCCTTGATCTTACCCTCGGAAAGCAGTCTCTCCATCAACTGACGAAGAGCTTTGCATTCTTCAGTGGAATGACCCTTATCTCCGTGGAATTCGCAGAACTGAGCACTGTTCCTTGGCCTCCACTCTCTTTGAGGTTTTTGTTTTTTTTCATCTAACCTCCTTTGCAGGATTTAGATGACTTCATCAATGTCAAGCCCCAGATCTGCGAACTCCTCTACGGAGTCACTATCATGTTGCCTTGGTGCATGTAGGGCATTCTGAAGAATAGGAAGAGCTTGAAGCGGTAAGGCGGGAGTGGCAGCCAACGACAGTCTCTGATCATGAAAATGTTGATGGTCGATGAAAGGTTTGTTGGGTACATTGGTTTAAATGTACCTGATTTGAAGAAGTCTCACCCTACTCAATGATATACATCAAAATGTATTTGATGTTTTTGAGTTGCCTTGTGCAGGTGAAGTATTTGCAGGGAAAAGATGAAAAGTTTCTAAGTCCATGTGTCGACACCCAGGAGCAAAGTGTCGACACTTAAGAAGACTTGTGTCGACACCCAGGCAAGCAGTGTCGACACTTGGAGTATTTGTGTCGACACCAGGGATACAGAGTCGACACCAGTCAGAAAGTGTCGACACAAGGAGTTGTGTCGACACTCAATGAAGAAAAGTCCAGTGAAGTTGTGTCGACACTTAGCAGTTGTGTCGACACCCAGTGAAACTGTGTCTACATCAGAAAGTGTCGACACTTAGAGGCTGTGTCGACACTCAGCAAAAGTCAGCAGAGTCTAAGTATAAGTGTCCACATAATAAAGAATGTGTCGACACTCAGCAGAAGACTCAACACTTGAAAAAAGTGTCGACACAATGGAGAATGTGTCGACACATAGCAGAAGACTCAACACATGAAGAAAGTGTCGACACTAGGATGCTGTGTCGACACTCAGCAAAGTTCAACAAAATATTCTAAGTACAAGTGTCGACACTAAGGAGATGTGTCGACACTCAGCCAAAGTCTCAACAGAACAAGAATGTGTCGACACAAGGAGCAGTGTCGACACTCAGCAAGTATCAACACAGAAGGCATGTGTCGACACCAAGAAAGATGTGTCGACACTTAACAAGTTCAACACATGAAGATGTGTCGACACAAAGTAGTTGCGTCGACACTTACAAGAATTCAACTAAGTGCTGAAGAACAAGAAGATTGTGTCGACACAGAATATCAGTGTCGACACATGATGAAGAAGCTGTGTCGAGAAGTGAATTCTACAACACAAGGAGTTGTGTCGACACCTTGAAGGCTAGTGTCGACACTTAGTCAACTTGTGTCGACACTTAGTCTATAAGTGTCGACACTTAAAGACAGACAGTCTCGACACTTTCAGACAGTTACAGATTTTTCAAGAACTGACTGGATGACTTGACAGTTACCATTCCAGCCAGTCTACTGTACCTGTCAGAGTTGTCAGAAATCAGTTATGAACCGGACCAACCGGTCACCATGAAGAAGGCCTATAAATAGGCTTATACTGTCTACAGAAAAAGATGATCATTAACAAGAAGAAGATCTAGCTATTCATTGAAGAATCAAGTGAAGATCTAAGTAGTTGGAGAGAGAGAGCTCCATCCAAGAAGACAGCCATTGGAACCAGGCTGTGAAGAAGGGTTCAGACCTTGTTCTGAATCTTAAGTTGCAGAGATCAAAGATCAGCTACAGAGGAGATCAATCCTATTGTGTTCTACATTCAAGAAGCTTTGAAGAAAAGCCAAGTGAGATTGATCTCAGCAGAGTTCTTCCAAGAACTCATCAAGAATCTATCAACTCATCTCTCTATTTAGAGTTGTAGGTATATATAAACTTTGTATCTTAAATTTCTTGTAGGATCCATAGTGATCTGAGTTGTAAGCATGCAATTATAAAGGCTGAGTGTAGGGCCTATGTGCCTGAGTGTAAGAGATCTAATTCTCTGAGTGTAGGCCTGTTGTGGCTGAGTGTAGGCCTGTTGTGGCTGAGTGTAGGCTTTGTGAAGAAGCTGAGTGCAGGTCTTTGAAGAAGACTGAGTTGTAGGGCCTTGGGCCTGAGCTGTAGGAACCTGTTTTGGGGTTCTGAGTGTAAGATCTGAGGATCTGAGATAGTGGAGGAGTTTGGCCGAATCTAGTACACTACTAGATAGGCGAAGGGGGAAAGTGGATGTACCCAAACCTTGGGAAACCACTATAAATTTGTGTGTTCACTGTGTGCTTGATTGATTGCTATGATTGTTGTTTGATTGCTGTGTATAAGTAGATATAACTCTGTGATAAAATCTGAATTCTGCCTAAAAAGTCAAAAAGATTTAAGTCACCTATTCACCCCCCCCCCCCTCTAGGTGATTAGGTACAATATCTTTCAAGTGGTATCAGAGCGAGGTTACTCAAAAAGGGACATAACTGTCTGAGTAGATCCTGTTGGCAGATTCAGTATAAGTCAATTGCAGAAATAAGAAAATCAAGAAACATGGGTTCAACTGAGAATCATAAGGAACTTGGATCCATGAAGTTGTCCATTTGCAGAAAAGAAATTTTTGGCATTTGGAAAGAAAGGGTGAGACTATTTATGGAAGCCTCAGACCCTAGAATATATATAACAGTGAAAGAAGGGCCATATGTGCCCATGAAGGTTTCAGTCTTAGATGCAAATCAGAGAACACCTAAGGATTTCTCTGAAATGACAAAGGATGAGATAATTCTAGCCACAATGGACAAGAGGGCTCAGAATATCATTGTGAGTGCTATAGATGATGCTATCTTTCAGAATTTGATACACTGTAAGACATCTTAGGAGATGTGGGATACTCTTATTGTGTACATGGAGGGTTCTGAAGAAGTGAGGCAGGACAGAAAGTCCTTATTAAACCAAGAATATGAAAGTTTCAGGCAAGGTAGATCTGATAGCATCACAGAATGCTATAAGAAGTTCTATAGGATTGTCAATGAGCTAATGTCCTATGGAAGAGAGTTCAGTAATTATGAGCTTAATGATAAGTTTCTGAGGTCCCTAACAAAAGATTGGGACACCAAGATCTGTGTTATAAGGGAAATGGCAAAGTTAGCAGATATCCCTCCACCAACACTGTTTGGAAAACTGCTATCCTATGAGATGCAGTTGATGGTGAGAAAAGAAGAGGAGAAGTCTACAAGAAATGAACATAAAGAAAGGACAGTGGCATTCAAGACAGAGGCCACCAGAAAATACAGAAGTAAGTCACCAACTCCACCTCCAAAAGCAGCTGAGACTGAGTCAGATAATTCAGAAAGCAGAAATTCTGAGAGCAGTGAAAGTGATGAGGACTTTGCAGCTTTTACAAGACACTTTCAGAAGTTCTTAAAGAAGAAACAATGGAGGACAAAGCCATCTACTTCACAGGGTAAAGAAGACCATTATCAGAACAAAAAGTCATCAAAGAAAGACAGGAAAAAGACCAAGTCAGGCAAAACAACTCTATCAAAAATTGTTTGCTATTGCTGTAACAGACAAGGACATGTTATTGCAGATTGTCCAGAGAAAAGGAAGGAGTCTAATGATAAGAAAAAGACTCAATTCAAGGGAAAGAAGGAAAGATCTTTTGTTGCCAAAAAGGATAAGAGCCTGTCAGACATATCTTCATCAGAAACTGAGTCAGATGCTGAAGCTTACATAGGACTGTTTGCTGAGGAAGAGGAAGAAGAGTTCATCCAGATCATGAACTCTATATATGAACAAGAGGACAGTCAGTGCCAAGGACTGATGACATTGATAGAAGATGACAAAATCCAGGAGCAGCCTGGACCTAGTAAGGTACAAAATTGTTCTTTAAGTTCAATTTCTTGTGCTAGTTCAGAATCAGATTCATCATCATCAAGTGATGAGAGTGCATCTGAGTCTGAAGGGGATATTCATCAATTGATAGATGAATATAAAGTCATGTTGCAAGCTTTTAAGAAGAGCAAGTCCCTAGCCAAGAGTCAGGCAAAGGAAATTGATAGTCTCAAAGTTGCTGCAACTGATTTTGAGAAAATGATTGATCAAAAGCTAAATAAAATAGCCAGACTGAAGCACATAACTGTGATTTAGATGGGGACTATAACTTTTAAGAATGATCAAATCAAAAGTCTGGAGATTAGTCTTCAGAAGGAGATAGATTTAGTTGCTAGGTTTTCTAAACCAAAGTCATTTCT
Organism: Platanthera guangdongensis; assembly: GCA_039583875.1. NCBI lineage: Eukaryota > Viridiplantae > Streptophyta > Magnoliopsida > Asparagales > Orchidaceae > Platanthera > Platanthera guangdongensis. The sequence continues at coordinate 156,257,789 of CM077167.1, forward strand.
ACCCTTAATTGATGAATTTGTTCATCAAAAAGGTAAAGTTGGACTGGGGTTTACTAAACCTGCTAGGACTGTTCAGTCCAAGTCCAAGGGCAAAGCCCCATCTCTCAACAAGCCAGCTGTAGATAAAACAGCTAAGAATGTACCTAAGCAAAGGTACAATAGGTTTGAGTGTTGGTGTTGTGGCAAGATAGGCCACTTTGTCATGGACTGTTGGCACAATGCAAGTGCCAAAGTGAGTAGCAAACTGCCTGTTGGAAAACCTGCAGGTAGCGTTATTAGGAGGCAAACTAACCAGTACCAAGGACCCAAGAATTCTTTGGGTTCTAAGGTTCACTAATCTGTTTTGCAGGTGAGTCCAAGTGGCCATGCCCCAATATGGTACTTGGACATTGGATGTTCCAGACACATGACTGGAACAAGGGGATTGCTAAAGGACTACACACCCATCAAAGATGGTCCAAAAGTCACCTTTGGTGGTTCTGAAAAAGAAATCATCAAGGGTTTTGGCAACATTTCTAGCTCCCATATAACTATTACTCAAGTGGCCTATGTTAAAGGTTTGAAACATAATCTTATTAGTATTAGTCAATTGAGTGATGTAGGATATGACATCTCATTTGTCAAAAATAGTTGTCATATCAGGAGGTCAAATGATCAAGAGATTATTTTGACAGGTTATAGAAAGAGGAATGTCTATTGCCTAGACATTATGTGTGAGACCAATGGTTCTCCAGTGTGTCTTGTACCTGATGAGACAGTCTCTCATTGTGTCAAATGGCACAAGAGGCTAGCCCATCTAAATTACAAGACAATTGGCCAACTCTTTAGCAAAGTGTTAGTGAGGAATGGTCCTCAAGTTAAGTGTAATAAAGATGGAATATGCTCAGCTTGTCAAAAGAGCAAGCAGACTAGATCCACCTTTAGTAACATTGAAAACAAAGATGTTGTGAGGTGTTTATACCTCTTGCATATGGATCTCTTTGGTCCTATGCCAGTTCATAGCCTAGGTAGGAAGATCTATACCTTTGTGGTTGTAGATGACTACTCAAGGTTTTCTTGGGTGTTCTTCCTTAGACAGAAATCTGAAACACCTAGCATCTTCTATAGCTTTGTCAAACAGATTCAGAATGAACTAGACAATACAGTGGTTAAGATAAGAATTGACCATGGTACTGAATTTCAGTCTGATAGTATGGCAAAACTATGTGAAGAATTTGGGATATTTCAGGAGTTTTCTTCACCAAGAACACCTCAGCAAAATGGCATTGCTGAGAGGAAAAATAGAACCTTGATTGAGGCTGGTAGAACTCTATTAAGTGACACATCTCTACCAGAATATTTCTTGGCTGAGGCAGTTAATACTGCATGCCATGTAATTAATAGGGCTACCATTACTAAAAGCCACAATAAGACCCCCTATGAGATTGTGAAAGGCAGAAAACCAAACCTATCCTATTTCAGGATCTTTGGTTGTAAGTGTTTTATACTTAACAATGGAAAGTCTTACTTGACTAAGTTTGCTGCCAAGTCCCAAGAGGGAATTTTTGTTTGGTACAGCAACAACAATAAGGCTTATAGAGCCTACAACTTGTCCTCTCAAGTTGTAGAAGAGTCTGTACATATAGTATTTGATGAAACTAGATTTATTAACAATGAGTTGTCTAGTAGTATATGCAGCTCCACAGGTATAACTAAGAAGATGGACAAGCTCACTATTGAAGTAGAACCTACTGCAAGACAGCAAGTAGAAGATAGTGGCTGCTGTCCAGGGGGAGTACTACACGTATCTAATGTAGAAGAAGTCCAAGGAGTGCAGCAAGATGAAGGAACTGAAGAAGTTCAACCTGAAGCCAGGATGCCTCTAGCTAACAGGCATCTAAGAGATCATCCAGCAGAGCAAATTATTGGTGATCTAAGACAAGGGGTACAAACAAGGAGCAGAAATCTGAATGCAGCACTCTACTCTAGTTTTCTATCCTAAGTAGATCCAAAGAAGTTTGAAGAAGCCATCCTAGACCCTCATTGGATTGAGGCAATGCAAGAAGAGCTGAATCAGTTTAAGAGGTGCAAAGTCTGGGAACTTGTTCATAAACCAAAAGACCACAACATAATTGGAACCAAGTGGATCTTTAGGAACAAGATGGATGAACATGGAGTAATTGTCAAGAACAAAGCAAGATTGGTTGCTAAAGGATATAGGCAGGAAGAAGGTATTGACTTTGATCAAACCTTTGCTCCAGTAGCCAGACTGGAAGTGATGAATTGTAAATATACCTATTTTTTTGTACATTAATTTAGTCATTTTCATTTTTTTCGTCTTTTTTATATATTTTTGGTTAATAAATTGCTCCTTATTTGTAAATAATTTTGCTGACTTGCTTTATTTTTATTTTTCAGAAAAAATTAAAATATGCCAAAACTTGACATGTCACGCCCGTGACAAATTGGTCACGCCCGTGACCAGGGCGTGACACGTCAAATTCCAGTCAATCAGCAAATTTTGAAGAGCAAAGCTTGACACGCCCCCTGTCACGCCCGTGTCACCCGACATGGGGCGTGACCCAAGCCCGTGTCCACCCGCTCAACATTTTCATCTCAACGATCGTCGACACCAGCCGACACGCCTAGCGTCACGCCCGTGACTTAGGGCATGACACCTCTTTCCGCTCGACGATTTTCAACTCGACACTTTCCGCTCGACATTCGTCGAGTGTCGACACCTGCCGACACGCCCAGAGTCACGCCCGTGACCTGGGGCGTGACCTTTCCAGCTAGCCCGACAAGACCTGCCCGAAGACTTTCGGCGCAACCCGCGCCCAGATCAACCTTCTTGACACGCCCAGCATCACGCCCGTGACCTGGGACGTGACCACTGCGAGACCGACACGTGTCTAGCCCGAAGTCCACTTTCCCGTCAAATCGCCGGCCGCCTTCGCAAATAGTACTGTCACGCCCCCTGTCACGCCCGTGACCAAGGGCGTGACCCATGTAAATTTTTTCTATAAATTCAGAGCTTCTGCTTACGATTTCTGTTCCTTTTTTTGAACCACTTTGCTTAGGGTAGGTGCTGCCGAATTGCCTTCTCATGCTATGTAAGGGATTTTCTTCCCCCTCTCTTAGTGTTTGTTTTTAGCTTTCTTGTAATCACTTTTTCATTAATAAAATGTGTTAGTTTTTTCTCTCTTTGCATAGCTTGGAATCCATTCATGCGCCCTACTCGAAGTGATTTTTAATGTTTGTTCTTATTTTGTTTTTCTTTTATGTCTTCTAAATCTTTTTAGCTTTTAACTTTTGTCTAAATTCTAGCCGTTATAATCGCAATTTTATTTTCATGCAAATACTTGTTTAGGTTTACTTTATTATTTTTACTTTGTTTCATTCCTATAAGTTTATAAAACAATGTTTTAAAAGGTGATTTTTAATTTTCTTTTAACATAGGCTCTTTAGGATTGTAAAATTTTTCGTTCTCTTTTAGTCTTATTTCCACTTTTTAGGTGTTTCTATAAAATTATAAGAATGAAAACATAATCGTTTTAATTTTTCAAACTTTTTTTCATTTTTGTTTTTATTTCAAAAAACCTTTTCCTTATTTACTTTTTTCGTTCTCTTTTTATGCATTTCTACCGCATTCTAGCGGTAGAAATGTTTTCGTTTTAATTTTTCGTGCACTTTGATTTTTCGTTTAAACTTTTGCCCCTTTTATTTTTATTTCAGCTTTTTATGCATTTCTCCCGCATTCTAGCGGTAGAAATGCAGTTGTTTTCATTTTTAGACAACTTAGTTTTTTTTACTTTTTTCTGTACTTGTGCACATTTATTTCCACCTACTCGTTAAGAGTTAAATGGCGCTCGCTTATTTTACTTTCTGTAGAGTGCGTGAGTTTGTAATTTTCTTTCTTTCCGCCTACTCACTTGAGTTAAATGGCTGGGTTTTATTTCGGTAGAGTGTGTGTGTTTTCATTTATGTCGAGTGTGTGTGTGTGTGTGTGTGTGTTTTAAATTCAGTAGAGTGCATGTGTTTTACTTTATGTCGAGAGTGTGTGTGTGTGTTTTAAATTCAGTAGAGTGCGTGTGTTTTACTTTATGTCGAGAGAGTGTGTGTGTGTGTGTTGCATTTATTTAGTCCTACTCGTTTGAGTAGGACCAGCTTTCTTTCTCCCGCCCACGCATTTGCGCCGGGACTAGCACTTTATAGCTTCCTTCAGTCTTACTCGTTTGGGTAGGACTTGCAATTTACTGCTTTATTTTACTGCTTTCATTTTATCGCTTTCATTTACTGCTTTCTTTATCGCTTTATTTACTGCTTTTCACCGCAAGCCGTCCCCATTCCGATGAGTGGCTAATCGTTCTTAGCCCTCGACATCGAAGAGCATTGAGACAGATAAAATAGCTTAAAATAATTAAAGGTCTAATCTTTCTAATTAATTAAAAGTACTTAAGGTTTGCCCGGGGTTAACGACGCGTAGGACCACATATCGATGTGTGGGCCCTATTTCCGTTTTCCATACGCTCGCCGAGAGGCCGTGCGTATGGACAGATCACCCCTTGGCAAAGAGAGTTCCGCACTAACCCTCGAGAGAGGAGGCGCGCCAACTCTACCGGATTGGGTTCCCCACCCAATAGCGGGGTTCTTAGCGTAATGCGGGCGTTAAGAGGAATCCTTCGTCGGACGAGAGCCCGGTCGAATAGTCTTAGCGTTCAGGTGAGCGATAGCCCTATAGCTAGGTGAGCTCATTTTAGTGGAACCTCCACGGCCAAGTCTCCGCCTTAATTAATTAGAAATTTAGGAGCTCTTTTATTTAAAGTCTATTTTAGTTCAATTGTTTTTTCGGTGCCATCGAGCTAAGCTCTTCATCGGCACCACCTTCTTGCTTTCATTTTCTTTCTATCATTTTCTGCTTTTTCTTATATATAAAATACCCGACAAGTATTATCGGTAAAATAATAGTCCCCTCCAGGGAAGAGTAGAAATAATCGAACCAACCCCGAGAACAATACGACCTCGATATTCCACCCGGAATATCCTGTACTACTCACGATAGGTGCACTTGCCTCCTTTCGTTAAAACTCGATCTAACCCGTTTTATATCCAAATAAATAAATACGCGCGCCCCGTTTTCTAAATAAAATCACTTCGCTTTTTTTTCTCAAATAAAATCGCCGGGTCGCCGCGTGACCGTAAATAATTTTGGAGTTTTAACCATCAGGAAGCCATAAGGATGTTCCTGGCCTATGCAACCTTTCAAGGATTTAAAGTTTACCAAATGGATGTAAAGTCAGCCTTTTTGAATGGTAATGTAAAGGAAGAAGTCTATGTGGAACAACCATCAGGTTTTGTTGATTCAACTCAACCTAATTATGTCTATAGACTTAGGAATGCTTTGTATGGGTTAAAGCAAGCCCCTAGGGCTTGGTATGAAACCATGTCTAGTTTCCTCATTGAGAATAAGTTCACAAGGGGGAAAATAGACAAGACTCTATTCCTTAGGGAATCCAGAGGCAAAGTAATACTAGTCCAAATATATGTGGATGACATGATATTTGGGTCTACTGAAAGTAGTCTTTGCAAAAAGTTTGCAAAACTAATGCAAGGACAATTTGAGATGAGTAGTATGGGGGAACTTAAGTTCTTCTTGGGTCTCCAAGTTAGACAGACTGAGAATGGATTATCCATATGCCAGTCTAAGTTCACCCTAGAACTCATAAGGAAGTATGGTATGGATTCATCCAGTACCATGAAGACTCCTATGGGGTCAAGTATGTATCTTAGCAAAGATGATGCAGGGAAACCTGTAGATGAGACTTTGTATAAAGGGATAGTTGGCTCCCTTCTATATTTGACTGCAAGTAGACCAGATATCATGTATGCTACATGTGTCCGTGCTAGGTACCAAGCATGCCCTAAAGAGTCTCATTTGACAGCAGTCAAAAGGATACTGAGATATCTAAAGGGCACTCCTTATCTAGGCCTTTGGTACCCTTGGAATGGGGACTTTGATCTAACAGGTTATTCAGATGCAGATTTTGCAGGCTGCAAAGAAGACAGAAAAAGTACAACTAGAACCTGTCAATTCCTAGGTGGAAGACTGATTTCATGGATTAGCAAGAAGCAAACAAGTGTGGCTATCTCCACTGCAGAATCAGAATATGTGGCTGCAGGAAGTTGCTGTGCTCAACTACTATGGGTACAACATCAGCTTGAGGATTATGGAATTCAGGTAAGTAGAACATCACTGTTTTGTGATTCTACTAGTGCTATATCTATTGTTAACAATCCTGTTTCCCATAGTAGAACTAAACATATTGAAATAAAATATCATTTTCTAAGAGAACATGTAGAAAAAGAAGATATATCACTAGAGTATATAAATACAAATAATCAACTAGCTGATATGTATACTAAGCCCCTAGAAGAAACAAAGTTCAATAGGTTTAAAATTGAATTAGGTATGATAAACTTAGAATAAGTTTACAGAAATGCCTAAGTAAAAAGATGTCAACACACAGAGTTATCTGTGTCGACACAGAAAAGTGGTGTCGACACTTCAGTGAAAAGGTGTCGACACATCTAGGAAGTTGGTGTCGACACTTTAGAAAATTACTGTCGACACATGACAAGTAGGTGTCGACACATCCAAGGTGGTGTCGACACTCAGACTTTATGCGGAATTAGTGAAGTAATATCTCGACTATGTGCCGAGCTAAGCGGTGTCAACACATAAACAAGTGTCGACACATACATTCTGTCGACTATACTTGTGTCGACACATTGGTGTCGAGACATTATAAGTCAGTGTCGACACTTTTCAACAGTGTCGACATAATTTGAGTTAGTTAACCCGCCCTTTCATCTTCAATCCTAGAAAGGTATAAATAGGATTTCGCCATTGTCTGTCGACACGCTCACAAAAGTTTCGAGACCAAACTTGTGTGTTGACACCTCTCTTCTCTAATTTCAAATTCTTCAAACCCTAATGGCGCCAAAGCTCGAGGAGAACGTGAACGAAGGCTATGAACTGGTGCGGCATGCATTTGACGATGCAGAACAAGAGATCAAAGATGTGGTAACCCTAGTCACAAACTCAGGGTTAGATTTTCTTGTGTCAGAACCAACCAAGATTTGGAAGAAAGAAGTTTTAGAGTTTCTGAAAGGAGCAACCCTAGACGAATCAGGATTCAAGATAAAGTCCAGGGTTCATGGAGTAAAAGTGAAGGTCTCCACAAAGAGTTTGAGAAAAGTATTAAACCTCCCAAGGATAAAGGAAGACGATGAAGTTACTGCTTCAAAAACCAGAGAAGCTTTAACTTGGTGTGGACTGGATTCCAAATTGAAAATTGGATCAGTGTTCAATAGAAAGGGGATGAACAGCTAGGGAAAATTTCTCTCAGAAATTGTTGGCAAAGTGATATTGAGTAAGCCTGGAGGGCATGACAGGGTATCAGCCCACATGTTCAATCTTATGACAGGGATTATCTTCACCCTACAAACTGATTGGTCTGTTGTTGTCTTTGATAAGATTAAAGAAAGTATGAAGAAGCCCAATTTGGGTAGGATATTAAGTTTATACCTTGCTGGTAGTATACCAGAGGTTATGAGTCAAGCTGCAGGCTCTAAAATCAATCATATGAGGAAAATGGACATGAGACACTTCTTCAGATGGGATAGGGTCTTGACCAAAGAATTACCTACTCCTGAGAAAATAACTCCTCAAAAGAAGAAGAAGAAGATAGCCCCTGTGGCTCAAGAGTCATCTAGCAGCTCTGAGGAGCAAGTTATCTTCACTCCTGATGTAGAAGACACTGGAGATGCTGGGCAGTCACCAGCTCAACAAGAAGTTGCAGAGAGGCAGGGGGAGCTACCTCAAGCTATCCCAGTACATCAGGATATTGTCCAGGGGGAACCACTAGTAGTGGAAGAGCTAACTCCACTCGAAAGTGAGCAAGCTACAAACACAATTCTTGAGGTAATCACTGAGATTAATGCATTAGATTTTCCAATAGAGGATACTATTTTGTCTGATTCATTAAATCATGTTAATCAGCAACCTCAGATTGATAGTCAACTCCCAGATGTTATCATGGAGGACACATCTGTTGCAGCTCAAGTTGTATCTGATCAAGTAACTGATGAGCCAAGAGAATCTCCATCTCTTCCTCAACAAGAATTTACACTGGAAGATCTCTTCCTTAATCTGGATCAGACAGACTTTGAGAAGGAAAGTGCTGCTGCTGAGGGGGAGACTGCTCAAGTTGAGGGGGAGCAGGTAGTAATTGTTGAAGAACCTCCAAGGAAAGAGCCTGAAAAGCCAAAGAATGTTGAGGAGCTACCTAAGGAGAGGGTAGAAATTGCAAGTACATCTGCTTCTGAAGATGAGGAGACTGCAAGAGCTAAGAAAAGGAAATTTCAAGTATTCAAGAGGAGGAGCCAGAATTACAAAAAGGCCTTGCAAACTATTGCACCACAGCCTATATCACAGCCAGCACCATCTGTATATTATAGTTCTCTCTTGGTTGCTATGCAAATAAAACTTGATGAGCACAGGAAAGCCATAGAAACATATGTGGATGAGGGGCATAAGTATTTACAGTTTGATCTGGCCCAGGACATTAAGTCCATAAGATTTGAAATGAATCTAAATAAAAAGGAAATGACTGACTGCTTCCACAAAGGAGGGAATGCAGTGGTATACTTAGCTACACATTAAGAGAAAATAAAAGCTCAAGTGGATGACATTGCACTGAAGCAAGGATATGTTCTTGAGAACCAGATCAGAATGAATGATAACTTAACTGCTTCACACAATGCAATTGTCACAGAGATGAAGAACATAGCTGCTGGACTGACTACTTCTAACGCTACTGCTAAGGCAGAGTTTGATAAAGCATTGCAAAAGAGTTTAACTGATGTTACTTCTGCTATTCAAGACTCTCAGAAGTTGATCACTGAAAAACTCCAAAGGTTAAAACCTTTCTTTAAAGATGGAGTCAACTATTTGGATAACCAAATAAGATTTCAAAAGGATGATCTAAGAGATCACATGGAAAGAGAAGTCATAAAGGGGGAGAGGGTGTTAGTCAAAGCCAGCTCTGATCATGCCAAGTGGATTTCTAATTCTATCAGAGCAACTCTTGGTGATCCTCCTTTATGTGATGATGACAGTGTAGCAGAATCTGGGATACATCCTGAGGGGAGCAACCTGAAGTGGATCAAGTAATCGACCCTCCTACAGATTTTGATATGGTACAAGCTGATATACAATCTATGTATAGCCCACCTGAGGGTCAGCACAATGTTATCATAGAGAAGGTGGTTCAGCTAGTATCTGAGGCTTTACAGGAAGCTATTCTGAAAGAACAAGCTAAATAAGAAGCTAGGTTGTCTAAGAAGAGGTTCAGAGAGCAAGCTGAACAAAGGCCTGACTTTGAGCAGTGGAGCCCCACTTCAAGAAACATTATCTTAACTGCTTGGAAGGCTGCCAAAGATAATATACAAGACAGAAACAAGTGGTTTTCTGAATTAGAATGGAGAAAGCATGAGACCAGGCAAGAAGCTATAGTGCAATATAGAAGAAAGGCAAAGATGGGAAAGCTACCTCCTACTGCCCAGGAGCCTAGCAAGTACTTTCCCAAGCCTTATCATTACTTTGAGAGGGAGAAGATTAAAGCTGAAGAGCTAAAGAAGAAGGAGCTGAAAGGGAAAAAGCCTGTTGATACTGAAGATGCTGAAGCCCATGTACAAGTCAAGATACAGTCTGGGAAGGGCATAGTGATCAAGGAGGCTGAGCAAAAATAGCATAGAATTTTCTTAAGTTTACTATGTAATCTTTTGATGTTAAACATTCTGTAAACTTTTGAATTATGAATATGACAAAGTTATTAGAATAATGTGCTGTATAATAAATCTATTTCATAATTGTTCTGAGATGATATCTGTGTATGCATGTTTGTTTAATACATGTTATATACTTTCCCTGAATATATAATCCTGTTTACATCATACTGTGATTTTGTTATGTATGGTGTATATCATTGACTAAGGGTTATGACTTCTCCAAATAGGGGGAGATTGTTGGGTACATTGGTTTAAATGTACCTGATTTGAAGAAGCCTCACCCTACTCAATGATATACATCAAAATGTATTTGATGTATTTTGAGTTGTCTTGTGTAGGTGAAGTATTTGCAGGGAAAAGATGAAAAGTTTCTAAGTCCATGTGTCGACACCCAGGAGCAAAGTGTCGACACTTAAGAAGACTTGTGTCGACACCCAGTCAAGCAGTGTCGACACTTGGAGTATTTTTGTCGACACCAGGGATGCAGAGTCGACACCAGTCAGAAAGTGTCGACACAAGGAGCTGTGTCGACACTCAATGAAGAAAATTCCAGTGATGCTGTGTCGACACTTAGCAGTTGTGTCGACACCCAGTGAAACTGTGTCTACATCAGAAAGTGTCGACACTTGGAGGCTGTGTTGACACTCAGCAAAAGTCAGCAGAGTCTAAGTATAAGTGTCGACATAATAAAGAATATGTCGACACTCAGCAGAAGACTCAACACTTGAAGAAAGTGTCGACACAATGGAGAATGTGTCGACACATAACAGAAGACTCAACACATGAAGAAAGTGTCGACACTAGGATGCTGTTTCGACACTCAGCAATGTTCAACAAAATATTCTAAGTACAAGTGTCGACACTAAGGAGATGTGTTGACACTCAGCCAAAGTCTCAACAGAAGAAGAATGTGTCGACACAAG